>OX101783.1:75033163-75633163 GCA_944452715.1 Ophion slaviceki
GATATGTTATAAAACACCGAAAAGTAAGCGATACGTATTTTTTTTATCGGTGGAAAAACGGTTTTAAGGGGTGAAAGGAACCCTCGAAAATAGGGGTGTTTTTCGTTTTTCGTCGATAACGTTATCGTTCTCATCTCCAATGTATAGTGCATGAAAAAATAAACACAGTTGCAATTTGAAAATTTTTAATATCTCGTACCGCTAAAATGTTATCGACGAAAAACGAAAAACATGCCCATTTTTGAGGGTGCGTTTCAGCCCTTAAAACCGTTTTTCCGCCGATAAAAAAAAATACGTATCGCTTATTTTTCGGTGCTATATGACATATCCAAATTTCAACTAAATCGAAGGATGTCACCTGAGGGATGTTCCTTGTCAGACAATTTTCAACCGATTCACTTGAAATGTTGAATATATCTTGAAAAATACATTGTCTATGGGAGTATGTAGGATTTCTTTTTTATATTGCATAGTTCATTTGTTATTAACAATTATCTGAATTTTTAGGCAAATGTTTCACTTTCCACTTTAGCAGTGCGCCATTTGGCCAAAAATCAATATATCGAAAAAAATGGAGCTGTTTGTCCGGCCGTGGACTCTGGAAAAACGGAGACGTCATCGCAAAAACGCTGCACAGCCGCCATTTTGAAATGAATCGCTTCAGAAAAATTATTGTATACAGTCACTGATATGTATGATAAACACCCTTTTTTGTATTTTCGATTTATTACGTAGTTTTTCTGAAAAAAAAATCCCCAAAAGCCTAGTTTTTTGGTCTCTAGAGTGGCCTAACCCCTTAATTTGATACCGATCAGAACCAGAGATACAAACGCGACTCAAGATGATTGCATGCCTTCTAGCCCTAAAATGTGCCGAATTCAAATTGAGAATCAAGATCAGCCTTCAACAAGTTGTGCCCCAATCATAGAATACACACCTCAATGACAAATTTCGTTACAAACGTTGGAATCTATGTTAAATATGAACGAAGACCAGCAAGACCGGACTAACGATAGCGGAAATCTACTTTTGGTGTTACAATCAAACCTACTGGAGTACAAAAAAGATCAAAGACTACCGCTGCAAGAGGACCCCCTAATGTGGTGGAAATCAAATGAACACAAGTACCATTGTCTCTTGCCAATAGTGCGGCAGTATTTGTCAACTGAAAACACCGAAATAGATTGCAGGGTGAAAAGCGGCAAAATTACTTTTTGTTAAATATAACTTGTCGTCATTACATTTTGAATATCAAGGGGTAAGGCAACTGTAGAAATTTCAAAAAATCGATTTTTTTCTCAAAAGATGCCTTGATATCTTAAAAATGACATACTCAAAGGATTAAGGTGGGAAAAATGTCTAAATACTTCCGTTTTGAATGTTGGCGCAGCCCCTCGCAGCCCGATGCAATCCGTACCGATAAATTTAAACGCGTTTTTCTCGAAACTACATTTTTCAAGTCTGCCGGACTCATAACTCGAACAAATCTTGACCGATCGACTTGAAATTTTAACTGTATATTCACAATTACATTCTGCATAGAAGTACGTAGGATTTTCTCGATATATTACATAGTTTTTTTATCAACAATTTTCGGACCATGTTTTTTGAGAATTTTGAACTTTTATTTAAGGGGTTACCCCCACTTGCGATTTTGAAAAAATCGATTTTTTTTATTGCATTTTTTTGAAGTACACACGTTAAAACGTGTAAAAAGTGTCCACAGCCATTTATACACCTAAAATGTGTAAAAACAACACAATTGTTTTTGCAGTGTATTGGGATACACTGCAAAACTGTGCATCCCATGTATATATAGTACTGCAAAAATGAGTGTGTTGTTTTTACACACTTTGAGTGTGTAAATGGCTGTATACACTTTTTAACGTGTAAAAGATCTATCCGTGTTGTTTTTACATTGTTATTTTCCAAACACGTTAAAACGTGTAAAAAGTGTCTACAGCCATTTACACACTTGAAGTGTGTAAAAACAACACATTGGTTTTGGCAGTGTATTGGGATACACTGCAAAACTGCGCATCCTATGTATATACAGTACTGCATAGTATCGATGACTCTATGTAAGTTTACAAAAAAAAAATATTTTCTTCGTGTAAACTGAAATTGAAACTTTAAACGCGTTTTTCTCAAAATGGCATTTCTGAAGTCGGTGACCAAGATTACTCGAACACTAATGAACCGATCTTCTTGAAATTTTGCAATCTTATTTAATACATAAAAATGTAGTCTTTAATCGTGCGATTTTTTTTTCGAAAAAAAAAATGGCCGTTTCATAGCCAAAAAACGGCCGTTTTTTTTCGTTAAAATCGAACCATTAACTTTGACTGTCCGCCATTTTGTGGAAAATGAATATTTTTTAAAATCCTTCGATTGCAGACTAGTTTATACTTATATTTGACTAAATCCATCCGCATTCTTTTTTCAGATGATCCACTTCGCCGCAATGTTGGTCACCGCAAACCGTGTATATAAAAACATTATTTCATTGACGGCCATTTGCCACTAAACAATGTAATATTTTTCAATAAAAAAATTACTGAAAGTTCTTCAAGATGGGTTCTTTAAGATGGTATATTGATCGATTAAAAAAGTTTTGTAGTTTTCTTTAAAAAAAATCATGAAAAAGGCCTTTTTTTGCGCTACAAGTGGGGATAACGCCTTAACTGTATATTCACAATTATATTCTGCATAGAAGTACGTAGGATTTTCTCGGTATATTACATAGTTTTTTTTATAAACAATTTTCGGACGATGTTTTTTTGAGAATTTTGAACTTTTATTTAAAAAACACGCTGTTTTTGCAAAAATCGATATATCAAAAGAATCCTACGTACTTCTGTAGCTATTCACATGTATAATCTATGAAAAAAATTAAGTCACTGTAAATTAAAAATTGCAGGTGCCGTTGCGTCGAAGAAAAGCCGTGCAGCCGCCATTTTGTTTTATATTACTTTGAAAAAAATAGTTTACACAGTTTACGATATGTACAATAAAGGGCGTTTTTTCAGAATTTTTATTTATTCCATTGTCCCGCTAAAAAAAATCCCAAAATATACTTATTTTTTCCCCCGCTATCTTACCCCTTAATTTAATAAGGAAAACATAATCCTTGACAAAGAATTGTTATTTTTCAAAATAGTATTTACACTTCCGCTTCTGCATCCGCTAAAATTTACTTTTGACATCTGCTTCCGCTTCTGCTCCTGTTATGACACCTCCGTTGCATCGCTAATATGGAGAGATCATTATGCTACCACTAGTGTGCGATTCACGTATCATACACTGCTCCCCAGCAGTTCCCCAATGAGGCACATTCCCATCTCAGGTGTTTCATGATGGAAACCAGATTCAGCAGGCTGCAAAATTTACTCTCTCCTTTTGCTTCTCTTCTTATGTTCCACTCTCTCTCTCTTTCTCTCTCTCTCTCTCTCTATCTCTCTGCCTCTATCTCACTCTTTCTTTCTATCTGCTCTCTTGCTGTTTCTCATTTCCTTCTCTTTTTACACACTTCTCTTCCTCTCCGTGCTTTCCGTCCGGCTCTCTCCCACTAACGCGCCCAGCAATCATAATACCTCCGGCTCTTTATCCCACGCTCGATCTTGATTCTATTTTGATAACCAGTGCAGCTAGAAATGCGGCAAGAGAAAATCCGAAGCACAACCATCAAGAGTTACGCCACGCGTGTGGACTCTTGTAACGAATCGCGGTTAAAAAGAACAAGCGAGGGAGCAAGATGGGAGGAAGCTATCCTAAATTGCAAAAGAAATACAGCGTAAGACAAATGCAATTGCAATTTACTTGCACACTGTGATGATCTACGGAAAATATCAAAAATCGTTATCCAGGTAACGGATTTTTCTTACTTTTTGTAAAAATGCATAGATATGAGAATTAAATTAAGGGGAAATGTATACCTAGATGGTATCTAGGTAGATGGTACCTAGATGGTCGAACAACAAAATTTAGAAGCTATGAACATTCCGTCGACCGTGGAAGACCTACACTATGGGCCTGGTATCGATGATTCCATGTAAGTTGACAAATTTCATGATTTATTCATTCCCAAATTTTCAAACGCGTTTTTCGCAAAACCACGTTTTTCAAATCGGTAGCCAAAATTTCTCGAAAACCAATGAACCGATTGCCTTGAGGTTTTTTGTGGTTACCCGTGCGGAAATTAAGTTGGGGCTGTGATCGGGCCCCAATAATATTCCCCTAACTTTATTCGGGCCCTAACCTGGAAGCCACATGAGGGCCGTTAGCGGCCGGTCACACTTTGTCAACAAGGGCCATTAAAGGCGCAACGACCCGGGCCTTATAAGTTGCCTCAATGGCGCCTCATCAAAACCATTTTAGTGCCCTGAAAATGCCTCAACGGCGCCTCATCATAACCATTTCAGCGCCATATAATATCCGTATCAGTGGATATACGTGTATGTTAAATGCGTCAGGGTATATCTGTATTTGTTTTTATGTAATTGTTCATGTGCATAGGTGTGGGCGTGAGTACATGTGTATGTGTGTGTGCGCGCGTAGAAATGTGATTGCGTATTTGCATGTGAGCCTTTATGACAAACTGCCATGACAAAATTAATACAAAAAATAATCCATTCTAAGGAATGGATGTGTAGTAGAAATAAAAAAAATATATGGGTCTACTGAATCACTAGAATCTATTTCCATTGAGGGAAAGATCTGGAAAACAAAGACCAATTTATTTACTTATCCTACCAGTCAGATAAAGTTTATGAATGGAAAATATCAGCGAAGTCTTCAGAAGAAATAATGTTCCCTATGATGAGTATTGAGCGGAAATTAGTTGCTATAAAAATGTCGAGAAAACCGGTTGGGACTATTCACACTTATGCGCTAGCATTACTCCATGTATGAGTGAAACCATGAGTAATTGCTTGTATCTATGTAAAATGTTTCTTTAATTTGATAAATAAATACTGTCTGATGTTTGTCTGCATATTTGTGTTCATCGTTGATTTTTTATTTGCCAATGCCCTTACGCTTTTTTCCAATTTGCGTTCGATAATATTATCCGATCGATGTATATAATCGATTTGAAAAATTGAAATACCATCAACCATGTAGCCTAAGCTATCTATACTGGTTTATCGCTATAATATTCAGATCTGGGCTTATTGTGGAGATCCCTACTTGTTTATTTCTATACTGGCCAAGTCTGGGCCTATTGTGGAAATCCCTACAGGTCTATCCCTATAATGGCCAAGGCGGGTCCTTTTGTGGAAATCCCTACATGTTTATCCCCATAATGGTCAAGTCGGGGCCTATTGTGGAAATGCCTACTAGGGAAAGCACTAGGAAAGCCCTACCAGTTTTCCGCACGGGTATTCTATACACCATTATCTAGTATTTGTCATAGGATTTTTTTTCCGCTACTTAGTTTTTGTTTTATAGGCAAAATAATAACTAATTATTGGCCCAAAAATCACTATTTATGTTCAAACTCCCGCCATTTTGTCGTAAATCGATATTTTCAAAATCGGCTATCACCAGTACTAGATTATAGTATCTCATTTAATGATCTTTTTGGTTTTTTTTTCAGATGATTTTTGAAGAAACGCCAGTGGGTATAGTATACGCAGATTTTTTTACGACGGACTAAGGATCATACAATATCCTTGCATATTTAAAAAATGTTAAATAAAGAAAATTAAACATATTTTTAAATGTATATACTTTTAGATAATTAAAACCCCAATCCGAAATTTCAAATAGTTTTCCTTGAAAAAATTCACCAAAATGACCTTTTTCCCGCTCCTAGGTGTATATCTCCCCTTAAGGCCTTAGGCCACAGTAACGGGTATAAAATCATGTGCGAATTTAACAATTTTTTTTCGTTTGAAAAAGTGATTCACTCGTAAAATGAATTACATATCTATTTAGTATGAATATCAAGCTGTTAGAATTTTTTTTCGATGTACAAAATGGCCGACTACTCGAAACTTCTCGAAACAGCTTTTTTCCAATTGACGTGACAAATAACTTCAACAATTTTCACTCCATTTACTTCAAATTTAAAAGTTATGTTCCTAATTGCATTTCGCAGAGAAGTACGTTCGGAATTCCTGATTAATCGAAAACTTTTCATTTTATGAGCAGTTTATGAGCAGTTATAACGAAATTTTTCACTGAAAATTCATTTCTTAAGTTCAAATACCTACAACTTTTGAATAAAAAAATATTTTTTAAATTCCGTACGTTTTTCTCCAGGTATTCTAATGTAGATTGCCGAGAATTTTTGTTTTTTATTCTAGGTAAAAAATTCTGGTTGCTAAATGTCACGCCGCGGAGCGCCTAAAAAAATATAATAAAAGAAAATATTAGTATTCGGCTATTTTGTGCTTCGAAAAAAATATATATATATTTTCTAACAGCTTGATATTCATACTAAATAGATTTGTAATTAATTTTATGAGTGAATCAGTTTTTCATACGAAAAAAAATTGTTAAATTTGCACATGATTTTATACCCGTTACTGTGGCCTAAGGCCTTAAATTTCGCTGATAAATAATTTTTATCATTTTCAATCAATTGTCTTTTTTCGCTGATAAATTTTTTTTATCATTTCAATCAATTGCAAAATTGATTTTCATCAATTTTATGAGTGAATGATTGTCTCGTACGAAAAAAATTGTTAAATTCGCACATGATTTTATACCTGTTACTGTGGCCGAAGGCCTTAACCCTTAGTTACGATACAGGTGCAAATTTGCACCACCTTAAGTTTCTTGCTCTCTGTAAATATATTTTTTAATTTTCACGTATTTTCACCAAATAAATACTATTTTTCCCATTGGAAACCCATTTTGCTATTTTTACGCCAACAAAACTGGTTGTTGAATACTTTTTGGTTATTAATACGAAAATAATAATAATTTGAAAATGCAAAATCCCAAATAGCACTGGTGTGCTTATGTGAAGGGTGTCTCAAAATGACCTGACATTTTCAATTGCGCGTTATTTTTTTCTAGCGAACATAGAGTACCAATCCTTGACAACTGATATCAGGAAGTATTGAGGTTTAGTCATGGAGAATTACACGATCGAGCAACGCTTGGAAATTGTTGCAACACAAGAACGTTTGCAATGACACTGCGAAAACAAATGTGTTGTTTTTACACACTTTAGGTGTGTAAACGGCTGTAGATAATTTTAACATGTTTTAAGGGGCTATTCCAGTGTGACACTTCCAAAAAATCGATTTTTTTTTGCCTTTTTCGATGGTTTATACTTTCAAGAATATCCTGTAAAAATTTCGAGGCTGTATCTCTAATACTCCCCGAATGCAGAAATCGATAGTTAAATCTTTAAGGGGCTATACCAGTGTGACACTTTCAAAAAATCGTTTTTTTTTGCCTTTTTCGACAGTTTATACTTTCAAGAATATCATTATCATTTATTTCAATATCATTTTATCTTGTAAAAATCGATAGTTAAATCTTTAATCGCGTTTTTCCCGAAATGCGATTTTTCAAATTTGCTGACATTGTAGCTCAGAGAGCAATTGTCCGATTGACTTGAAAATTGAACTGAGTACTCTTGAATATATTTACTCTACAATGACGTAGGATATTTTCGATTGGATGAAAATTGACGATTTGGCATTGAAAAAAACGACCATTTTATAGGCAAGAAATCAGACTTTTTTCATAACTACGCCATTTTGTTAGATTTCGATATTTTTCGAAAATCCGACGTCATTGTACAGGAAATACCTTCCAGTTTAACGAAATTTTTTCCTTTTTCGGTTTCAGCTACTCAATCAGCCGGAATCATGTCAGCAGTGGAGGAACTTTTTTTTGGCGCTTCCAAAGCGGATAAGTCGATTGGATCTCAATATTTTTCTATGAAAAAATTATGTAATATAGGTCAAATATAGCCAAATATATTCTTAATTTTCCGAAGCATTTAATTGAGTAATTTTCTTCAAAAAAATTCCCGAAAATCACCCAAATTTTCAGCGTTCACACTGGAATAGCCCCTTAAGCCCTTCATGTATCCTCAATCGATGATAAGAAAGACGATAAGAAAAGCTCCGAGCTGTTCGCCGAAATGATTTGACAATGTTCCTTAGTGACTTTCGGTGTCCAGTTCCATTCACCACGCCCTCGTCGTAAAGATTCCCCGACGACGCGACAACCTGTTCAACATCACCGATCTATATGTCTATTCAACTTTGGCATTGTCCCAACATTTCGGAAGTGCTTCCTACGCCGGAGAGCCAAGAATCGCCGGGTTTCCTGATTAATCATTCGGCTGACACGCCGGACATCCGGCGACGGATAATTAATCCACCTCTTCACGAAGGTGCGAGGAGGGAGACAGAACCGGAGAGGAAGAGAGAGACAGAGACATTTGCGCCATAGTGAGTGTCTACGTTGGAGGTACGCATTCTGGCTTCTACCAGGCTTCAGCGATATTACGCGTGAAAACCGATTTTGCTGTAATCACGCGGGTATGCGTACAGGGTGTCCTGTTGCGAATGGATTCTGCAACTGTAGATAGGTCAGATCGTGTCCTCCCGTGCGGAAATTGAGTTGGGGCTGTGATCGGGCCCCAATAATATTCCCCTAACTTTATTCGGGCCCTAATCTGGAAGCCACACGAGGGCCGTTAGCGGCCGGTCACACTTTGTCAACAAGGGCCCTTAAAGGCGCAACGACCGGGGCCTTATAAGTTGCCTCAATGGCGCCTCATCAAAACCATTTTAGCGCCCTGAAAATGCCTCAACGGCGCCTCATCATAACCATTTCAGCGCCATAAAACATCCGTATCAGTGGATATACGTGTATGTTAAATGCGTCAGGGTATATCTGTATTTGTTTTTATGTAATTGTTCATGTGCATAGGTGTGGGCGTGAGTACATGTGTATGTATGTGTGCGCGCGTAGAAATGTGATTGCGTATTTGCATGTGAGCCTTTATGACAAACTGCCATGACAAAATTAATACAAAAAATAATCCATTCTAAGGAATGGATGTGTAGTAGAAATAAAAAAAATATGGGTCTACTGAATCACTAGAATCTATTTCCATTGAGGGAAAGATCTGGAAAACAAAGACCAATTTATTTACTTATCCTACACAGTCAGATAAAGTTTATGAATGGGAAATATCAGCGAAGTCTTCGGAAGAAATAATTTTCCCTATGATGAGTATTGAGCGGAAATTAGTTGCTATAAAAATGTCGAGAAAACCGGTTGGGACTGTTCACACTTATGCGCTAGCATTACTCCATGTATGAGTGAAACCATGAGTAATTGTTTGTATCTATGTAAAAGGTTTCTTTAATTTGATAAATAAATACTGTCTGATGTTTGTCTGCATGTTTGTGTTCATCGTTGATTTTTTTATTTGCCAATGCCCTTACGCTTTTTCCCAATTTGCGTTCGATAATATTATTCGATCGATGTATATAATCGAATTGAATAATTGAAATACCATCAACCATGTAGCCTAAGCTATTTATACTGGTTTATCGCTATAATAGTCAGATCTGGGCCTATTGTGGAGATCCCTACGTGTTTATCCCTATACTGGCCAAGTCTGGGCCTATTGTGGAAATCCCTACAATTTTATCCCGATAATGGCCAAGTCTGGGCCCATTGTGGAAATCCCTACTAGGGAAAGCACTAGGAAAGCCCTGAAAGGCCTTTATCTTTATTAGGGATGCCCTATCAGTTTTCCGAACGGGCTACTATAGGCTGGAATTTCAGTTTAGTAAAAGTTCCTCGGTTTTCGAGATTTTGGACTTTATGTTATTTTTTTGAAAAAAATCATCCGTTTTTGGTTTTTCGCATGCCATCTATAAAAATAATATAAATCGACAATAACTAAGCAACTTTTTAAGGCGAACTTGAACACGAAAAATTTGAAATTTTTTCATTTTTTTATTATTCTTGATTTCATTAGCCTGAACGGTTAGGAATATTTTAAGCTTTACAGAATTGAAAAATTCCAAAAATAAGGTAAGATTGCATTTATAATTGATACCACGCGGTGCGCCCGACCGCCAACTTCAAAGCCGTTTTTCCTCGATTCACTTTTTTGAACCTTGTGAAAGTTCTAACTCTTGAACGAAGGGTGAGATCGCTTTGAAATTTTTACAACACATTTTTAGTATCATCACCTATCGTGTGAAGCACATAAACAAAAATTTGAATGACACAAAAAAATATAAAAAATAAAATACCGACAGAAAATTCGGTAAAAAAAATTTAAGTTTCAAGTTTTTATTATAATAATTTTTTTAAATAATATTGTTGGTTCACACTGAAGATACATTCATTATGCAATCATAAATGTGTTATTTTTTTCAGACACCCACATCGATGCCGAGAACTTTCACCATCAACGCGCGCGCAAAAAAAATACATTGCTTCATTATGTTATATCTCCGCCATTTGTTAATATTTCTGATATTTTTTTACATGTAATGAACCATGTGCATAAATGATCTGTAAAAAAAATGTTGTCAATATATGCGTAATTTTTTTAACCGCGTCTAGAAAAGTACCTTCGAAAATCGGCGACATCGCGCAAACAAGGCCTTAAAGTAATTGGCACGATATGCGCAGTACATTTTTTCACACCGCAGGCTATCAAAGTCAGATGTTCGAATTGGTTTGTATGCAAATTCTGCATAAGATATTTTTTCACAGTTTCCTTAAGGGGTCTTCTCACTTGAGACGATAATAAAGGCTATTTTCATGAATTTTTGTATCGGTTTATATCATAGATATTGATATGAAAGTTGTTACACTTAATAAATACACGTTCGAAATACATTAAAACATTTTTTTTATGTATTTATGTAACCCAAACAAACTGTAAACGCGTTTTTCCCAAAACAAGGTTTTTCGACACCTTGTTTATAAAATCATCGAAACTACTGAACCGATCCTTATAAAATGTTTCACCACATATACTTTACAACTATAGCTATAGCGCATATCAAGGTTTTTTTTCAATTTTGATATTTACTATTTTTTTGCCAAAAACAGTGTAAAATACACGTTTTTTTGTTTTTTCGAAAAATATCCGCCATTTTGTTATTTTTGCATGTACAAAAAACATACCGAATCTAAAACCGTTGGATTTTTTGTTTCGAATGATCCATCTCCGAGATTTCATCAACAACGCAGACCTACAATATTGTTAGCACATTTTTTTAACTACCATTTTCGTCTATAAATAATGACTTAAATAAATCTTTTTTTTTATGTATTTCGAAAGTGTATTTATTAAGTGTAACAACTTTTATCTTGTAGCGACCTCTATGATATAACCCTATCAAAAAAATAGCCTTTTCAGCGTCTAAAGTGAGAAGACCCCTTAATATTTGAGGTTAAAAAGAAGACTTTTCAAGATAAAACAAATAACCAAGAGTATTTTTAAAAAACGGCGTAAAAAAGTTATCATTTGTAGAAATGACATGCGATAAACCAAAAGCAGATGATTCTTATCTCGAACACCGTGGGACTTTCCTGAACTAAAATTTCAGCATATAGCAGGAGACGATCTGACCTATCGACAGTTGCAGGATTCTCCATTGATGACAGGACACCCTGTAAATACACACACATACCGATATGTATATAGAGCACGTCCCCTCGGACTCTCGAGCTTGAGGCAGAAGCCATTCTGGTACATTCTGGGTAATTATCTTCGACTAAACGATTTCCTTGTTCGCCCATATTCCCACGTCGAAGATTACCCGATTATTAGTTGCGTTAAGTTCGCCGTTTTCAACCAATAACCTCGCGACTAACGATTACTATTTTCACGAGTGGTATTGACTGCATTAAAAAAATTAAATAATCATGCGTAAGTGGATCCACTTTTTTCCACACCCTTCTCCATCAATTCCGACGGTTTCGTCGAAGTGATCTTTTAAATGGAAACTTGCATTGACTATTCTCAGAACCAACGAGATATAGTGGTTCAAGCGGAAACGTTAATTATATATTCATACGTAAATTTTCGAAAAATGCTGAACTATGAAAGATCATGCATGAAAATGATAAATTCAAAGGAAAGAATCGTTGGTATCGATAAGGGTGGATAAATCTCGAACCTAACATCCGTAAAGAATAATGGATAGCCAATATTGCCTTTTTCAACCAATAACCTCTCGACTAACAATTACCATTTTGGGTAAGCTTCCGACCCCCCCCCCCCCCCCCCCCCCCCCCCGAACGAGTGTAGGAAATATTTTAGGACAACCCTTAAGGCCTTATACACGCGATTTTGCCGATTTTCGACGATACTTTTCTAGAGACGGTTAAAAAAAATGATGCATATATCGACAAAATTTTTTTACAGATCATTTATACACATGATTAAGTATACGTTAAAAAAATCAGAAATATTAGCAAATGGCGGAGATATAACAAATTTCCACGATTTACTTTTTTGAACCTTGTGAAAGTTCTAACTCTTGAACGAAGGTTTGGATCGCTTTGAAATTTTTACAACCTATTCTTAGTATCATCACCTAACGTGTGAACCACAGAAACAAAAATTTCAATGACACAAAAAAATATAAAAAATAAAATACCGACAGAAAATTGAGTCTTATTGAAACTTTCATTGAAATTGAAATTTCAAGTTTCAAATTTTTATTATAATAATTTTTAAAAAATAATATTGTTCGTTCACACTGAAGATACATTCATTATGCAATTATAAATATGTTCATTTCTTTTTTAAATAATTTTAATTTCATATTACAAATTAAAAAAAAAATACATTGCTTTATTATGTTATATCTCCGCTATTTGTTAATATTTCCGATTTTTTTACATTTACTTAACCATGTGCGTAAATGATCTGTGAAAAAAAATATTGTCAATAGATGCGTCATTTTTTTATAACCGCGTCTAGAAAAGGATCTTCAAAAATTGGCGAAATCGCGTATATAAAGCTTTAAAGGGATTTTTGGCGACACGCAATAGTTTTTGGGTTTTGGTTTGTTTGGACAAAACAGAGAGCGCGATAACATATAGAGGTATGAACGGAGACGTAGCATATATATATATATATATATATATATATATATATATATATATATATATATATATATATATATATGAGGTATTCCAGCTGAACTCAACCACTTTTACATCTTGAATTTTTTTATTTGGCTCAAATTTTTTTCTGTTGTTGTACCTATTCAAAGAACTTCACTTGATTTTTTGCGAATTTTTTTACCTATACATTTACGAGATATGATTTTTTTTCGAAATTCGAAAAAAATCGATGTCTTTTATTTCAAATGCCCATAACTTTGCGAAAAATGGACCAAATCAAGTTTTTTTTTTCAAAATGTTTGTTTTTGAGTGTACTTTTGATAAAAAATATTAAAAGTTTGATGATATTCATCTTCTATATCGTTTTACCGCTTAAAGCAAAAAATCATTGATTTCTAAAGGCCGGACACATAATTTTTTTTTTTAATTTCCTAAGAAACTTTGACTTTTTTTGAACTATTTTTAACGCTAGGCTGATGTTGGGCAGACTTTTCCTTATATTTTTTTCATAATTTGAAATCATGAAATTAGGTGGCGTATATATATATGTATGTATGTATGTATGTATGTATGTATGTATTGTGACGGGCGATATTTCTCTAACCACGAGGACGAGAACTCAAATCGGGATCTGGTGCGAGAAACCGTCACCTTCGGCCGTCCACCCCGTGCGCGTGCATCCGCAATACCCGGGGCGCCAGAGAATTTTGTATCGCCGGATTTCTCAACCGGACTAAACTGGGGTCGGGGTGATCAGACCCGACCTACCAAACGGAGCTGGAGAACCCCTTGATTTTTGTTTCACCGGCATCATAACCGGTATGACCTGGGAGTCTGGAGACCTCCCTGATTTTTGGATCGCCGGAATCATAACCGGACTAACTGGATGTACTTACACGGGAGTAGCGTGAACGATCACGGGATCTGTCACTTTCGCGACACCGGAAACGTCACTAATAAAATAAAATAATGTTTTATTTAGTAGTGCGGGAGCCGGTGGATTACCCACCCGAGAACTGTACACGTAGACGAAACTTAACGCGAACGCGAACTGCACGCGAAACGTCATACGCACGGGAACGAGAGAGCACGACGACGTGCCTCTTACGCGAGACCGAGAGCGCGACGACACGGGCGCGAGAGAGACGCGACACGTCTCTCCATCGCGACGTCTGATCGACAACTCTTACTAGATAGCTCAAAAATCGGGAGCGATCGCGATTTTGGAGACAACTGTCTCACGCGAAGGTTCGGTAGCAACTATGTACCTCGCGCGACCAAGGCCGGCGTGCGAGGGATTATGCGAGAGCTAGACAGAGCGCGTAGACCAAAAAAATGTCAACACGCTCGCGGGATCGGACCATGCGAAATCGCCGGTTCAAGCGAGAACTTTATCTCGTATAATATCGAGAGCTGAAATATTATTTCGGGAACTGGAATATTCTGCTAGAATATTCCTTTCGGAATCTATATTTTCTGCCCGAGTTACCCCGAAAACGGAACGGTAACAAATTGGGACCTTTTCTCAACGGTAACGTGGAGGCTCTCGGAAATCGCATCCCCGGGTCACCGTGCGAAAGCGGGCAAAGCTTCTGTCCAGAAGCGCGGCGCGGAGATCTCCAGCCTCCGCCCGCACAGTAGGAGAAAAGCCCAAAAACCTGGCCAAAACCCCAAAAAATAAATTTTCGAAATAGGGTCAGTTGAGTAGTCATTCAGGTAGAGGACTAGTAACTGCATTCTATTGTGGAAGGGAAAGCCCTTTAAGTGTATACCTGCGCCGCAGCGTCAGTTGGCAGTTAGTGTTCGTGAAGAGTGTACGTGTCACGCGCTGAACAGACGAAAATAACGCTGACTTCAAAAACCCATAACTTTAAAGTGACGGGTTTAATTTCAATTCTGCAACATGGATACGACTTCTGGAGGTATGTAGAACATGTTTTTACATCGGTTGAATCTAAAGTTTATGTATAAATGATTGAAATGTAGTATAGCCTTCGGCATAAATAAAATTGAATAATTTTGAAAACTTATATTTCCAACGGTCCGAAAAGTTATATATTTTGTCACATTTTGCAAAGCTCCTAGTCTCGGCCTTTAGTTTAATGTATAAGCTTTCGAAATTTACAAGAGTTACCTGCGGAAAACGTGCGTCTTGTCCGTTATGATTTTTTTCGCATCGTGCGGTAGCCGAGCGTGCACGCGGCACTATTGAGCAGCCTCTGCGCCTCTACCTGAGAATGGGTGAAGTAGCATCATAACGGACAAGACGGCTGTTATACGCTTGAAATAAATTATTTTAATATATATGTATGTGTATATATATATATATATATATAAATTTTCTGTGATTTAATTATGATATATACGTATGCATATATATATATACATATTAAAATCAACCACATAAAAATTTCTTAAATATGAATGAAATGTTATAACATTCAAATAAAATATTTGAATATATATATATATATAGAGACGAATTTTGCGCCGAGATTGAAGCCGTGCCGGGAGTTGTAATAGATACAAACTCGGATAATGATTCTGACTCCGACTCCGACTCCGATTACGATTTTGATTAAGAATAAAATTTTCTATTTTTGAAACGTTCCGTATGTATTTTGGAAATAAAAATAATAATTGCGTAGAATACACTGTTCACGTTTATTTTATTATGATGATTTTTTTAAATATATTAATTTATCTATTTAGCAGGATACTCGGCCATTTTGTTTATAACAATTTGCTGTAAGCTCTTTGTTGCAAGTTATAAACAATAGATATCGGATTGGTAATCAGCGACCTTGAAAACCCGTATATACCAATTTTTGTCAACATCTGGTAACTTTTTAACGTTCATGTCGGCCATATTGGATCGGCCATTTTTTTTACGATAATTTGGCTTGCGGATTCGTAATCAGCGACCTTGAAAACCCGTAAATACCAATTTTTGTCGACATCTGGCAACTTTTTAACATTCATGTCAGCCATATTGGATCGGCCATTTTGTTTACGATAATTTGGCTTTCAGATTCGTAATCAGCGACCTTGAAAACCCCTGTAAGCCAATTTTCATTCCCGTCAAAGGTCATTTGAGGTTTTGGCCAGGTTTTTGGGCTTTTCTCCTACTGTGGCCCGTAACCCAAACGGCCCGCTCTCCAGCACGATGCACCACTACGGTGGGGCGCCGGCGTTTCAGCCGGGCGTGCACCGATTCCCCGAGAAGCCTCACTGGGTGCATCCCTCGGTCGGGATTGCTCAGTACGTTGAGCCACACGCCGCTCGACCGAGTTCCGCACGCCAACCTAACCAAAACGGAAACACAACCCAAAACCTCAAACGTAACGAGACAAACATTCTAGAGAAAAGACCCTTAACACAAACGGATGGGTCGCAACCCGGGCATCGAGAGCCTATCTTGATCATCGGTAGCATTTTTGTGGCGTGGCTCAAAAAATCACGTCACAGTATGTATGTATGTATGTATGTGTGTATATATATCGATTTCGAGATATTGAATTTTTAATTTTTTTTAACGCGCGCCGACTATATATATAGTCGGCGCGCGTTTAAAAAAATTGAAAATTCAATATCTCGAAAACAATTGCGAGTCGCTAAAAATCCTCTAGGAGTTGTCTTAAGATATTAAAAGGAAGGTGTGTGCAAAATTTCCGCACGATCGGTGGGTAGAGGGGGAATTTCAGAACTTTACCCTTAACCCTTATTCGGCACACTGGGGTGGTTTGCACCTCGCGACAATCGCAATTTTAATTCTCATTTTCATTTTTTTCGTAATTTTTATTTTTTTAACTTACTCAAATAAAATGTTCGGCTATAAAACCTACACTACTTTGAAAAAGAAGATTTCAAGAAGTCCCAAAAAAAGATTCAACTTAAAATATTAAAGAGTTTATTTATAATCACGGTTTTTGTCACTGGAGTGCAAACAACCCCCCTGTGCCCAGTACGTCTCTCCACTGAAGTGTGCCGAATAATGGTTACAAAAAACCTAAAAATTCAATATCTCGAAAATTACTGCGAGTCACCGAAAATCCCTTAAGGGGTTGTGTCAAAATATTAAAAGGAAGGTTTGTGCAAAATTTCAGCTCGATCGGAGGGGGTGGGGGGTTCGAAACTTTATCCACAATTTTAACAAGCGTTATTAACTGCATTAAAATAATTAACTAATCACACCCGATTGGATCTAATTTTTTCCACACCCTTCTCCATCGATTCTGACGGTTTCATCGAATTGATCTTTTATTCGTAAACTTAAATTGACATTTTGGGAAATGAACGAAAAATCGTTGATGGAGGAGAAACGTTGGAAATTCATATCTAAATTTTAGAAAAATGCTGAAGTATGAAAGATAATGCACGAACATAATAAATTAGAACCAAAGAATTATTGATGTTGATAAGGCGCAATAAATCTCGAACCTAACATCCATAATGAATAATGGATAGCCAATATCCGCGAAGTTTTAGTACGTATTTTCATTGCCACCGAGCATGTCCGCCCACATATGACCATCTACTACTTGTTATCAGCTTTGGAGCTTACGAAGTTGCTGCAGCGCGTTACCCTTGTGTCGCGTACTATACACAAACATACATGCGTACTACAGTGATAAAGAGAGAAGAGCCCGACGTCTGACTTAACTCGATATTTTCTACTGTGCGCATTACTCGAGCACATCTTCGACGATTAGGCAAACGACCAAGCACTTGCTACCCAAGACCCGAACTGTTCTTGTAGTCCAGTAAAACAGACGAAAACCCACCACTTTTTAGCGTAGAATTAAATTTTTTTACTAAAGCCAGGTGGTTGCAAGTCACCCCAACCCTAAAAAATAGGGGTTGAAAACTTAAAAATCGCCGTATCTCGGTAATTAATAACCCGATCGAAAAATGATTCAAACAAAAGTTGTTTGGAATGATACAATACGTATAACGTTATCTGACGTCCAACCCTCTATCTGTGAAAATAACGGCACAAAAACGATTAGAAAATTAGGGGGTGTTGCAAAAACAGCGCATCTTTAGAAAATCGCAAAAAATATCTATATATTTGAAAAAATCGATATATATATCGAATCAGGATAGCGTAGAATTAAAATTTTTCACGAAGCTAGATGGTTGCAAGTCACGCCAACCCTAAGAAATAGGGGTTGAAAACTTAAAAATCACCGTATCTCGATAATTACTAGCGTGATAGAAAAATGATTTAAACGAAAGTTGTTCGGAATCATAAAATACGTATAAAGTTATCTGACGTCCAGCCCTCTATCTGTGAAAATAACGGCACAAAAACGATTAGAAAATTAGGGGTTGATGCAAAAACAGTACATCTTTAGAAAAACGTAAAAAATATTTACATATTTTAAAAAATCGATATGTATCGAAACAGGATAAGTTCCTCTATATTTCAGACGAAAAAAGACTAAAAAATTTAGTTTTCGTCTCTTTTACTGGACCATTAGACTCTCTCCCTTTGTCGTTCGCTCTCTTTAGCTGTTAAGTTGTCACTCTTGCGCTAGTGTGATATTAGCTACTAATTAAATCGTATAGCATCCCTACTACTCTGTAAGGCACGGCTGATACTATATTTCTTTATTATTTTCATTTCCACGGTCATAATACTAATCATAATATTGTGATTATTTTAAATTATTGTTCGAATAGTAATGTATGTATTTTCTATAGTTATTTTCGATGCTTATTTAACTTCTGTTAATTCTTTGTTTTTCATTTCTGATATTATCTACACGAGGTTTATAAGTTTCTGTTAAGTATGCCTTAAGGGGACTAGGCATCGAAGAATCTCGATTTTTTGTTTTTTTTTTGTATTCTGATAGTACAAAGTCTTCCAAACATTTTGGCGCAACGAAAACTGGAAAATTCGCAAAGTTGAGCTCAGGAGAGCAATGAAACTCCAATACTCCGCTAACGGGTAACGCTTGGATGCAGACAAGAGATCGCAAGCATCGACAAAAGAAGCGAGGGTGGAAAAAACGACGTTTCGCGATTACTGCCACAGAAAAAGCCGAACTCGAGAAGTCCTTCTACAGCGCCGGGAATTTTTAACGTACGTAAGTTGCCATTTTTCTACCGTAGTATTACGCGAGAACTTAAGGGGATATACCAGTGTGACACTTTTGAAAAATCGATTTTTTTGCCTTTTTCGACAGTTTATCCTTTCAAGAATATGAGATGAGATTTTTATACTTTCAAGAATATGAAATGAAATTTTTCAAATTTGCTGATATTGTAACTCAAAGAGCAATTATCCGATTAACTTGAAATTTGAACTGAGTACTCTTGAATATATTTACTCTACAATGACGTACGCTATTTTTGATTGGATGAAAATTGACGATTTGGCATTGAAAAAAACGACCATTTTATAGGCAAGAAAACAGACTTTTTTCATAACTACACCATTTTGTTAGATTTTGATATTTTTCGAAAATCCCACGTCATTGTACAGGAAATACCTTCCAGTTTAACGACATTTTTTCCTTTTTCGGTTTCAGCTACTCAATCGGCTGGAATCATGTCAGCAGTGGAGGAACTTTTTTTTGGCGCCTCCGAAGGCAGCGCATAAGTCGCTTGGATCTCAATATTCATCTATGAAAAAATTATGCAATATAGGTCAAACATAGCCAAATATATTCTTAATTTTCCGAAACATTTAATTGAGTACTTTTCTTTCAAAAAATTCCCGAAAATCACCCAAATGTTTAGCGTTCACACTGGTATAGCCCCTTAAGCTATAACCACGACGTAAATAAATGTAATCAATAAATCAATCTCTTTCCATTATTATGTACGTGAAAGGACTCGGAAAAGTGCAGTCGAACCGTCCATTTTTCTGGCTGGCGCTTCTTCTCCTCCCATCCGCGTTAAATCTCGGGCGCCCCCTCGTTGATGACATGGGTGCAAACATCAAAGTTCCTCGAGCTCTCTCCCTCGGGAAAGAGAGAATTACAGAGAGAGAGAACGGGGAAGGAAGAGGTGGGGGTGAAAAGTGAGGAGTAGAAAAATTCCGTGGGGAAGGGCTCACTCCAAACTGCAAATGGGAAAAAGAGGGAGATGAAAAGATGACTTGTATCGGCTACCATGGGATTTCAGCTTGGTAATGTCTGTATACATATATGCGGTCGAAACATTTATTCGAGTTATGCTCTCTCTCTCTCTCTCTCTCTCTCTCTCTCTCTCTCTCTCTCTCTCTCTCTCTCTCTCTCTCTCTCTCTCTCTCTCTCTCTCTCTCTCTCTCTCTCTCTCTCTCTCTCTCTCTCTCTCTCTCTCTCTCTCTCTCTCTCTCTCTCTCTCTCTCTCTCTCTCTCTCTCTCTCCCTCTCTCCCTCTCTCTCACTCCGTATAGAGGCTTACCCACATTATGTCCAACGTAACCGCACGACCCCGTCAGAATTAACGACGTAATATACGTCGCCACAGTGCCATCCACCGCCATAAATACGTATAAAATGTATATATCGTTGGAAAAGTCCCGACGTTTCGTTAGGTGGGCTTCGGCGTAACGTACAAACGGAAGCTTACACCATGATTATTCCACGCGGCAATAAATACATTATATTCCACCTGCACGTAGGTGCCCCTTAACAGCCGCGCTATACGTTGAATTTTATCGAGGCTGCGAATTAAATTCTATATCTCGAAAGAGCAACAACACATGGGCCCCCCTTTCGTTGGGACCCTTAAGGCGTTACCCCCACTCGTAGCGCAAAAAAGGCCTTTTTCATGAATTTTTTTAAAGAAAACTACAAAACTTTTTTAATCGATCAATATACCATCTTAAAGAACACATCTTGAAGAACTTTCAGTAATTTTTTTATTGAAAAATATTACATTGTTTAGTGGCAAATGGCCGTCAATGAAATAATGTTTTTATATACACGGTTTGCGGTGACGAACATTGCGGCGAAGTGGATCATCTGAAAAAAAAATGCGAATGGATTTAGTCAAATATAAGTATAAACTAGTCTTTAATCGAAGGATTTTAAAAAATATTCATTTTTCACAAAATGGCGGACAGTCAAAGTTAATGGTTCGATTTTAACGAAAAAAAACGGCCGTTTTTGGCTATAAAACGGCCATTTTTTTTCGAAAAAAAAAATCGAACGATTAAAGACTACATTTTTATGTATTCAATAAGCCTGTAAAATTTCAAGAAGATCGGTTCATTAGTGTTCGAGTAATCTTGGTCACCGACTTCAGAAATGCCATTTTGAGAAAAACGCGTTTGAAGTTTCAATTTCAGTTTACACGAAGAAAATATTTTTTTTGTAAACTTACATAGAGTCATCTATTCCGGGCCCATACAGAAGTATGGGCCCGGATACTTATACTTCAAAAAAATGCAATAAAAAAAAATCGATTTTTTCAAAATCGCAAGTGGGGGTAACCCCTTAAGGCCTCAGGTCACAGTAACGGGTATAAAATCATGTGCGAATTTGACAATTTTTTTTCGTCCGAAAAAGTGATTCACTCATAAAATTAATTAATAGTTTTAATTAATTAAAATTAATAAAAACATCTATTCAGTATGAATATCAAGCTGTTGGAAAATATATATATATATATATATTTTTTCGATGTATAAAATGGCCGACTACTAATATTATCTTTTATCTTTTTTTTAGGCGCTCCACGGCGTGACATTTAGCATCCACAATTTGTGACCTAGAACAAAAAACAAAAATTCTCGTCAATCTACATTAGAATACCTGGAGAAGTACGTAGGGAATTCAAAAAATATTGTTTTATTCAAAAGTTGTAGGTATTGGAACTTAAGAAATGAATTTTCAGTGAAAAATTTCGTTATAACAGCTCATAAACTGCTCATAAAATGAAAAGTTTTCGATTAATCAGAAATTCCGTACGTGCTTCTCTACAAAATGCAATTAGGAACATAACTTTGAAATTTGAAGTAAATCGAGTGAAAATTGTTGAAGTTATTTGTCACGCCAATTGGAAAAAAGCTGTTTCGAGAAGTTTCGAGTAGTCGGCCATTTTGCACATCGAAAAAAATATATATATATATTTTCTAACGGCTTGATATTCATACTAAATAGATGTGTCATTAATTTTATGAGTGAATCATTTTTTCATACGAAAAAAAAATTGTTAAATTCGCACGTGATTTTATACCCGTTACTGTGGACTAAGGCCTTAATGAGGAAGAATATATTTCATGGAAAACCCAAACGAACCCAAAAAAACTTGTATAAAATGATTTCGACAAATAACCACCGGCGATAAAGTTCTTTGAGGAAATTAACCACAACACTTTTCATTTTGCTACTCTTTAATCGCAAGACTCAAGTAGGACCGTCCGCGTACTCAGCAGGTCGAAAAACCTCTTGAAGCTCCCTTTTAACTGACCACTGTGCGTGGAAATTCGATTATCATTATACGCGTCCCGAAGGTGGTAAACACGTTTCACCCTGTGTACTTTCCTCCCCGAGCGGTCGAAAGTGGCGGCAAAATTGTTTTCCTCTTTGCAAGCTACACAGCACCCTGTTTCGTATTCCTAGTGCACGCGAATTCTAGTGGGCAGCCACAGAACGGATTTTATGAAAATAGTTTTAATAATATTTGCCTGTGGGAGAGCAGCGTCAAGAGAAGGAGAGAGAGAGAGAACAATGTTTGGGTGAGTTCATACTTTGTAGATTTCTAGTAATTAGCTGTGGGAAAGCCTTTTCGGCCACTATGCATATACCCGTGCAGAAATATGTTGGGGAGTCCCAGGATCCACCCACATCACAACAGGGATTTGTTAGGGACACCACACATAGGGATTCCTCATTGTGATCCAATCGTATTCTGCACTGTTCCTCGATGAACGCCGTTTGAAAATTCTAACCACGTCCGAGTAAACAAGATGTGAAAAGTGACGAGAAACACCTCGGTATGCTTATGAAATGTGAAATATGAAATATGAAATAAGAAATATGAGATATGAAATATGAAATATGAAACATGAAATATGAAAGAGCAGTAAAATAAATAAAAAACGATAACTACAATGGGTTTTCAGTAATCTTATTCAAATTGATATTCAAGATATATTTTTTAAGATAAAATTGATACTTGTTCAAGACCCACTCATTTTGTACATGAGTGGGTCTTGAACAAGTATCAATTTTATCTTAAAAAAATATATCTTGAATATCAATTTGAATAAGATTACTGAAAACCCATTGTAGTTATCGTTTTTTATTTATTTTACTGCTCTTTCATATTTCATATTTCATATTTCATATTTCATATTTCATATTTCATATTTCATATTTCATATCTCATATTTCATATTTCATATTTCATATTTCTTACGAATAGGAAGACTATCCGAGAAAGGTGTGGTAAGCGGGCTGGCACAGCTCAGTGGTCGGGGCATTCGACCATCAATCGAAAGGTCCCGGATTCGAATCCCAGCTCAGAAGCGCACCTCATTTTTTTCGGATAGTTCTCTTAGAGCTTTTTTTCGGATGTTCACAATGTATATATTTTGTTTGGAAAATTCACTGTACAGAATGTGATGGGATTCATCAAGAATCCTATCGGGTTCTATTCGATAACGCGGGGATGGTTCAGGATTCAGAGCGGATTTGTACATTAGATTCCAATGGAGGATCCCGAATAGAATTCAATGTAGAAGCGTGACGTTTTGGTATGGGAATCCAACGCGATTACCCATTGGATCACATCAGTAAATGGAAACAAACATGGGAATCCAATTGGTCAACTAACACAATTTCTGCGGCTATTTCCTTAATTCCCACCTAAAGTCTTGCAGGCCTTCACTACCCTTCCCAATGGACTTTGCTGATCTAACCTAACTCCTGTTGCGTCCACGTCTTAAGCTACACTATACGAAAACTCGTGCTGGTATAAACGGCCACGTATTCTTCTGATTCTCTGGTGCACAGACTTTTTCAACTCAAGTATCCACATCAAGGTCTCCGAAGTATTGAGCTTCCTCTCACTGGTCGATGCGCCAGCCGGTGCACAGCTGTCACCGCTCTGAGTATCGGCCATGCACAATGCCGCTTACCAGTACTGGTTGCCAATTGTATATATCTATAATCATGCACATGTGCGCCGCAATAATTTAAGCCACTTAATGGCTTGTATGACGTTTATTTTTCTTTCTCCCTCTCCCGCTCTGTTTACTTAATTCCCCTTTTCGGATATCAGAGCGCTCTGCCACCGGATCGTACGAAAAATCAATTAAAGTGTACGTGAATTTGATTTATCCACTCACATTCATCTGTATATAAATAGGCACATGCACAGGGTGAGTCGCGAGAAACAGAACTCCTGAATATCTCTCTTGAAAAGTACGAAGTATGTGCAAATTAGAATTCGCATAGTTTGGAGGGGCACACATGGCTAGCATAATATTTTTTTTCGGTTTTTTCAAGGTCATCAAGGTTTTTCCAAATGGAATGGCATATTTTTCAACCATGTAACATAGTATGACCTTCAAATGACCTTCAAACGAAAAATATTGAGTAAATAGTAATTCAACGAGTTTTTGTCGACTTTTTATTCTCAACGCTACCAGCTTTACGGAATTTTGTAATCACATTGAGGTAAACAGAAACTGATGGAATATTATTACGATCAGGAGATCGATCTTGATACAGCCGTACTGCTTCTCTTAAGCACTGTCGACTTTCTCCATAAATGGAAATCATGTCGATCTTTTCTTCCTTCGAGTAACGGGTTGTGAAACGTTCATCGATAAACTGATAGATTATAAATTTTAGAAACTTCAGGATAGCAAGAAGGTATTTAAAGTAACAAGTAGCTGATAAACACGATTGTGTACATACGAATAGGTGGAAGTGTTTCGTACATCTTCTATCATCACCGAACCTGTTACTCTGTTGTGTTATTGTCATAAATTTGAATGTCACCCAGCTCACAGGAATCATTTAGCGTAAGAGAAGTAAAGGGAAAAAACTCTTACACGTTGAGTGAATATTTAACATTTCTGAGCTGAAGGTCATACTATGTTACATGGTTGAATTCGTCTGGATGGCAGCTACAATGTGCAGGAGGGAAAAATATGCCATTGCATTAACCCATTGAAGCATACATTTTTCTTTATGTGCAATTGGCTTGAAATCTTGTACTCGGGGGTTTTCGGGGTTGCTGATTACGAATATGCACTCAACATTCGGGAATTCAAGATGGCGGATCCAATATGGCGGACCAGAAATGCAAAACGTCGTTTGATGATAGCGAAAGTTGGTACTCGGGGGTTTTCGGGGTCGCAGATTACAAATTTGCACTCAAAATTCGGGAATTCAAGATGGCGGATCCAATATGGCGGACCATAAATGTACAACGTCGTTTGATGATAGCGAAAGTTGGTACTTGGGGGTTTTCGGGGTCACAGATTACGAATCTGCACTCGAAATTCTGAAATTCAAGATAGCGGATCCAATATGGCGGACCATATATGCAAAACGTCGTTTGATGATAGCGAAAGTTGGTACTTGAGGATTTTCGGGGTCGCTGATTACAAATCTGTACTCAAAATTCGGGAATTCAAGATGGGGGATCCAACATGGCGGACCATAAATGCACAACGTCGTTTAATGATAGCGAAAGTTGGTACTTGGGGGTTTTTCGGGGTCGCCGATTACGAATCTGCACTCAAAATTTGGGAATTCAAGATGGCGGACCAGAAATGCAAAACGTTGTTTGATGATAGCGAAAGTTGGTACTCAGGGGTTTTCGGGGTCGCTGATTACAAGTCTCCACTCAAAATTCGGGAATTGAAGATGGCGGATCCAATATGGCGGACCAGAAATGCAAAACGTTGTTTGATGATAGCGAAAGTTGGTACTCGGGGGTTTTCGGGGTCGCTGATTACAAATCTGCACTCAAAATTCGGGAATTGAAGATGGCGGATCCAATATGGCGGACCACAAATGCACAACGTCGTTCGATAATAGCGAAAGTTGGTACTCGGGGGTTTTCGGGGTCGCTGATTACAAATCTGCACTCAAAATTCGGGAATTGAAGATGGCGGATCCAATATGGCGGATCAGAAATGCAAAACGTTGTTTGATGATAGCGAAAGTTAGTACTCGGGGGTTTTCGGGGTCGCTGATTACAAATCTGCACTCAAAATTCGGGAATTCAAGATAGCGGATACAATATGGCCGACCATAAATGCAAAACATCGTTTGATAATAGCGAATGTTGGTAATTGGCGGTTTTCGGGGTCGCCGATTACGAATTTGCACTCAAAATTCGGGAATCAAGATGGCGGATCCAATATGGCCGACCATAAATGCAAAACATTGTTTGATAATAGCGAAAGTTGGTACTCGGCGGTTTTCGGGGTCGCTGTTACATGAAATAAGCTCCCCCCCCCCAAAAAAATAGATCATCAAATTTGAAAAAAAATCCTATTATTTTTGCCGTTTACAGCCGCCATATTGGATCCGCCATTTTCACTTTGACGGCTTAGACTTCGGGTTCGTATTCAGTGGATCAAAAACCAAGTTTTAACCTATTTTTTGGTTATGGTTCACCTGCTAGATTAGTCGTGATCAGATTTATGATCTAAAAAGTTCGTTTTTTTGCACTTTCGTTATTGATGACACCCGTTGCGTGAAAAATAAAAATTTAATAGGTATTTTTCAGTAGTTATTGAAGTCCTAGGAATGTTGAAACGCATTTGAAACCGCCATATTCAATTTAAAAACTCTTTTGAATCGTCAAAATCTGAATTGAATTAGGTATAACACTATGCCGCAAAGGGTTAAAAAAAACTTCCATTACAAAAAGCGAAAAAAAAAATGAAAAAAAGAAATTATGATAGCCACGATGGAAGGACTTCCAAACAATTCAAATTCCGATATGTACATACTTCGTATTTTCAAATCCAGCAGAGATATTCAGGTGTTCCGTTTCTCGTAACTCACGCCGATATATAAAGATACATTCGTGTTTATGTGTATAAAATCAAAAGTAGTTGAAGTTCACTGAACTCACGGAAGCTGAAATAAAAATAAAAATAAAAAACGATGGTCATAAATCAGCGCGCGGCAAATTCAACGTATACAGGCTCGCGTAACTTGTTCGGGGGAAATCTTCTCTCGATTCTTCCCCAAGGCCTTTCCGCTCGTCGAGTTTAGGTATATGGGACAGATGCGGGGAATCTCGTGGGTACGAGTTGTGCCCGCCGAGCGTACAAACGAGTTCGCAACTCATCTTAACCGCTCCAAGCCTCACCCCTATACAATTGGGCCAAAGGAGTCGCACGCGCTAAACTTGGTGGTCCGAACTCGTTCATCGCCACCAACATCCATTCCTCTCCCATCGTCACTTTCACGATTTTCCTCCATATCCCCTTTTCTTTCTTCCTCGCAATCTACTTTTTCTTTATCGCTTTATTGCCAAATTCGTTCCGTATTTGAAACTTTGCGAGCACGCCACGGAAGTCTTCGGCGTCTTGGAGGATGTAATTCGGAGCTTTCGTGAACAGGCTGGGTTGAGGAGAAAAAACACTCCTTCGTAGTTACATCTGTTTAAGGGGTCTTCTCATTTTAGTTTTTTTAAATAGGTTTATATTATAGATATTCATATAAAAGTTGTTACACTTGAGGGGTTACCCCCACTTGCGATTTTGAAAAAATCGATTTTTTTTAATTGAATTTTTTGAAGTATAAGTATCCGAGCCCACACTTCTGTATGGGCCCGGAATAAATGACTCTATGTAAGTTTACAAAAAAAAAATTTTCTACGTGTAAACTGAAATTGAAACTTTAAACGCGTTTTTCTCAAAATGGCATTTCTGAAGTCGGTGACCAAGATTACTCGAACACTAATGAACCGATCTTCTTGAAATTTTGCAGGCTTATTTAATACATAAAAATGTAGTCTTTAATCGTTCGATATTTTTTTCGTTAAAATCGAACCATTAACTTTCACTGTTCGCCATTTTGTGAAAAATGAATATTTTTTAAAATCCTTCGATTAAAGACTAGTTTATACTTATATTTGACTAAATCCATCCGCATTTTTTTTTCAGATGATCCCCTTCGCCGCAATGTTGGTTACCGCAAACCGTGTATATAAAAACATTATTTCATTGACGGCCATTTGCCACTAAACAATGTAATATTTTTCAATAAAAAAATTACTGAAAGTTCTTCAAGATTTGTTCTTTAAGATGGTATATTGATCGATTAAAAAAATTTTGTAGTTTTCTTTAAAAAAATTCATGAAAAAGGCCTTTTTTGCGCTACAAGTGGGGGTAACGCCTTAATAAATACGCTTTTGAAATACATTTAAAAAAATTAACGTATTTATGTAACCCAAACTTTAAACGCGTTTTTCTCGAAACAACGTTTTTCGACGGCTTGTTGATAAAATCTTCGAAACTACTGAACCGATCCTTATGAAATTTTAACCACATATTCTGCACAACTATAGCTATAGTGTATATCAAGGATTTTCTTAAATTTTGATATTTATTATTTTTTTGGGAAAATAAATGTAGAATATTTTCCCAAAGTTTCGAAGCGAAATTCAAAAAACTTCTTCTCCAGCTTCACCAACTTCTGATCCAGCAAAAAAATTCTCACAAAATGGTGGCATGCTAAACTTTAATCATCAAATTTTCCAATTTTTCCGACTATTCTACGAGTTATGGGAAACAAAAAAATTCGAAAATTATTTCCACTTGATTCTGATACCAACGTTGAAAAACGGTGTACTGAAGGTGTATACCAACTCTGAGCTCAATCGGCCAATTGGTTATCGCGATATCGTAGTCGCCGATATAAAAAGAACAGATTCGAGAAAAACTCCCAAACGTACTCCTGATAATTTCTATAAGACCGCTCATTTTATGAGTATCTTTTTATGAGTAACGGTTTTTACAGACGTATTCAGAAAGGTCTCTAAAATGTGCAAAATTAAATTAAAAAATAACAATGATTATTTTAAATTTTTCGACAAGCATACTGCCTTAAGGGGCCAGTCAACTTTGAAAATTTCAAAAAATCGAAAGCAAGCGAGACTTGAAGAAATCGACGATGATGAGCAATCGGAAGGGATTTTGTACGGTGCAGGAATTGCCGATTGAGTTGAGGTAAGAGTTTTTCATAGTATAAACTTCAAACGCCTTTTTCTCGAACGTTTTCAAAATCTAGCTCCATCGTATCTCTAAAACTAATACACCGATTCTCTTGAAATTTGAACCACATATTGTAAACATGATTCGCAACAAGATGACCCTCGATGGTTTTAAAATTTTGATTTTTACTCTTTTTTGCGAAAAACTGCGAAAAAAAACGCGTTTTTTTTTAACTTTTTTCGTTTTTTATCTGCCATTTTTTTATTTTTTGATAAAACTTTATATCCGAGGGTCATTTTGTAGCTGGTGTCATACTGAATCTAATGGACTTTGATTTTTAGGTTCAGACAAGCCGTTGCCGAGTTGTGATGGAGCTACCTAGCCCACCTATTTTTGAGGCGTTACGTTAAACAATAGTTTTTGTAGTTAAAAATTAATAAAAATTAATTAAATTTTTTTTATGTATTTCAAGACTTTATTTATCAAGCCCAACAACTTTTATATTCATATCTTTTATAAAATCCTAAAAAAAATCGCGGAAATAGCCTTTTTCGTGGCTCCAAAGTGGACTGGCCCCTTAATGTTCTATTTCTGGTGTTACACTTCGTATGCCCTTCCGAGCTTCTGCAATGCCCTCTCCTCCCACCGATTCCTGATGCAGATGAGAATCCGTGCCAAGCGAAGCAGCGAAGAATGTCAAACAAATAAACGTCCAAAAATTTTTTTTTTTAATTTTTCAAACATCCGGAATGGAATTCCATTTTTTTTGCATCAGTGTATAATTCCGGTCTATCGGACGACGGAACCGCGGAGTGTACACAAAAAATACGAGGCGGCGTGTGCTGCGCACATACACACAATGTACGTATGCACGTATGACGTAAGTGGGCTACTAATTTTCCGTACTCACCAGCGCGAGTCTGCGATCGATACGTTTTCCTGCTGCTTCTGGCTCTACCTCCGCACCTCTGTCCCGTCTTTCGCTCTCTCTCTCTCTCCTTCCCTCTTCGCTGAACGGGGCTCACTCCTCAAAAGAGGGAGAGAGAGAGGCAGAAAGGATTTCTCTTTCCGGCTGTATGCACCGACTTTTTTTTCCTTGCTATTCGAGGGATGAATCAGCACGGATATTCATCTCATCTGAAAAACACAATTAAAAAAGGATTCGTCAATATTCTGAGAGAACTGTACAGTGTTCTCAACCATATTTTAACTATATTTTTTATTTGTCCGAGGGGACAATAATATTTCATTTTATGTGAATTATGCACATATGTTAACTACCACCAATCTTACAAACATGCGTTTATTTTTCAATGCTATATAATACAGTAGGTTTTCATCAAATGGATTTTCCTTGATAATGTCAAAAATGTACCTCGAATTTGCGAATCGTTTTTGTGCCGCTATTTTCAAAGATAGGGGGTTGGACGTTGAATAACTTTATACGAATTGTATTATTCCAAACAACTTTTGTTCGAAACTTTTTTTGATCGGACTATTCATTATCGAGATACGGCGATTTTTTAGTTTTCAACCCCTATTTCTTGGGGTTGGGGCGAGTTGAGGGGCTTCATTTTTATTGGAGTTACTTTCAGTATGCAAACGTCTACCCTCAGTCAAAAATTCATATTCTACGCTAAAAGGGCTGGGTTTTCGTCCCCTTTGTATTTACTGGACTAAGATGGTGAACTACAAGAAGTAGTGTTGGACTGATATCCTATTTTTGCAATGCAACAAACATACTATGTAACAGTTTGTGAGACACGCGAAGTTCTTAAAACTATCAAGGGGGAATATACCTTTGTATATTTTATTTTTGCATTTTATCCTACATCTTCCAGAAAAGAAGAAGAGCAGGAGAATTTTGAATTAGGAAATTGCATGGTCCAGGCATCGCGAATAATGGTAAATACGAAATTGCCATGATTTTACAGTACTTCAAACTTCAAACGCGTTTTTCTCGAAACTATGTTTTTAGACACGGACGTATGCGTAAACTGAGAAAAAAAAACAATTGAATAAAAAAAAACATATTGGTTGATCCAAATGAATGTGCTGTTGCAGTGTGCCACCGATATATGAGATTGTTACAATACTATAAAATATTGGAAAATGTGATTGATTTGAATAACACATTATTTTATTTGAAAAAGCTCTTTTGTTCTCTAAATATCTACATTATATTTAAAATGAAATTATATTCTATTGAAATCATTCTATATGCAATCCGTAGATGTATGGATGAAATAATTAAGCGGTTGCTACAAAATTTTTTATCGCGTACAAAAATATAATCAATAGAATTAATTATTTCTTTACTGCATCGAAACGAATATGCCATGGGACGTGTTTTTCAATTTGTTGTAAATCTTAAATAAAAAGTGGGCATTAGAATGATCATCCACGATAATAGTGGAGAGAATATCAGATATCCAATGGAATATCCATGGAGAGAATATCAGATATTCAACTGATAAGAACAGATACTACACTTTTATCTTAGCCACAGGCCAAGAAGCGATACTCTTTAGAGTTTCTCCGGCGTTTAAGTAGATTTTCGGTTCGCGCCACGCTTACGAGAAACGAGCGCGCGTGCGGCTTCTAGCGGTTACTCCGAGAACTACGGGTTTCCTCACACCTATAATTTCGGTGGCGCTCGGCCATGATTTGGTTGAATTTTTTCAACCAAATGCGCAAGAAACAAATTTTATTTTCACAATTTTTTAACCAACTCAGACATTTGCTTAATATTTTTCAATAAAAATAAAATATTAATATTTTAACGAATAATGTACTTGGAAATCAATATCGGATGTGGTGAAAAAGTTAAATAACACATTTACTCAATAGAAATTTTATCTGAATCAAACGAGCGAAATTCAATTTTTCTTGTGTACTCGAATCAACAATATTCATGTTATGAATTGAACCGCTCTTTTTGTTCATTGCAGAAAATGCATTCAAAATTATATAATTTGTTCGCGATAATTTATTAGATAGTTTCAATAATATATTGTTCTCGGCTAACATATCTTTCGAATGGAAAAAAAAACTTTTAATTTTATCATGGTATTAAAGTCAATAGCGTTTCGTTTTGACAAATAAATCCGATTATTTACACCAACAATTTTGCAATTGAATCAACGAAATTTCATTCTACAACACTCAATGATATTGGATCAATGGTTTTTCTTCTCAGTGAAGGTATATTCCCCCTTAAGGGGAATAAACGTTGCGGTTGCTCGAACTGCAAATGACTTACGTCTTCGTTATAAGTAAACATTACTAAATTTTTTTTCCGTATAGTCACTTTTCATAAAGTCTTCTAACAAATTAAACTCGCAAACGTTAACGTTAACCACACGAATTGTACAAACTTGAAAATAATGGTAGAAGTTTCACTGAACAAAACCCAAAGTACAGTATACAAAATTAGTATTTGTACGCCAATTTTGTTATAGCACTGAATTAACCATATCTATATTGTCAATCCTCTTAAAATAGTGAACAATCGTTCCGGGGATAATACATAGTTAAACACCCCACCCAAATCGCATGTTTAGGCATACTTTTCGCTGATAGTCGTGTTAACCATATTATGATTACTATGTCAATGAACTATAACGAATTTTACCATCCCCTCGTTTACTATGGGCGTTTGTTTTAAATACCTAGGCTTTTCTTCCAGTGTATGCGCGTTGCAACTGATGAAAAGAAGGCTTGGAAATATGAAAAAATTGTTGCTATTTTTTTGTTGTAAAAACGTATGCGACCCTCGGTACTTTTATCTCGGCTGGACAATGGGAATAAAAGATAAACGAGAGTTTCGAAAAATGGGATGATTCTATACCTGTATATGTGTACATTTTTTATGTCGCGTGACAATGAAGGGTAGGAAGTCCGATATTGCTGGCCACGTGCCGAGGTTCGCATCAACTCTTCCACCCTACCTCACTCCTTTGCTTCCCTTCTCTCTGTGTGTGTATATATATATATATATATATATATATATACGTGTGTGTGTGTGTGTGTGTGTGTGTGTGTGTGTGTGTGTGTGTGTGTGTGTGTGTGTGTGTGTGTGTGTGTGTGTGTGTGTGTGTGTGTGTGTGTGTGTGTGTGTGTGTGCGTGCGTGCGTGCGTGCGTGTGTGTGTGTGTGTATATATGAGACATTCTACGTCACTTCAGCCAGTAAAAAAAATCCACAATTAATTTTGAAAAATCGAGTTACTTTATTGAAAAATATTCACCGAATGTTGAAATTTTTTTTTAATTTTGACGTTTCTTCTCCTCGATTACCATTTTTTAACATTTTTCCATTCAAATGGATGTATCTTTGGCAGTATTTGACGTATTTACATTCGTAAAAAACGAAAATGTGCGTCTCTTTGTAGCCTTTCAGAAAAAGATAATTTAGGTTTTATTGAGCAAGTCGTACGTCCGTTTCAGAGCAAAATATGCAAAAATATATTTTTTCTCAAAAAAAGACACACGTTATTTTGTTTTTTTTTAATTTCCCCGAATTGCGAATAAGAAAAACGTATTTTTTGTATTTTTTATATTATAGGATTCCTAAACACCGTGGAGTAACAGCTATTTTTATTAAAATTTTTTTTTTATTAATATTCGATTACAGAGTGTGGTGCACTCCAAAAACCTGGTAAAAATGCAGCTAGTGCTCCACACTCTTCAATCGAATGTTAATCAAACAAATTTAAAAAATAAAAATAGCTGTTACTTCACGGTGTTTAGGAATCCCATCATATAAAAAATACCAAAAATCCGTTTTTCGTATTCACAATTCGGGGAAATTCTCAAAAATAAAATAACGAGTGTCTTTCCTTGAGAAAAAAAACATTTTTGCACATTTTTCCCTGAAACAGACGTTCGACTTGCTGAATAAAATCGAAATTATTTTTTTTCTGGAAGGCTAGAAAAAGACGCACATTTTCGTTTTTTACGAAAATATGCAAAAACGTCAAATCCTGCCAAAGATACAGCCATTTGAATGGAAAAATATTTAAAAATGGTAATCAACCAGAAAAAAACGTCAGATTTTTTTTTTAAATGTCGACACTCGGTGAATATTTTTCAATAAAGTAACTCGATTTTACAAAATTATTTGTGGATTTTTTTTACTGGCTGAAGTGACGTGGAATGCCTCATACGTTTTTTTCGCTCCATCAACATTTTCGTAGCACGAAGAATCCTCGTGAAAAAGAAGTTATATATGCCTGTGAATCTTCGAGATGTTAAAACGTTTCGTGGTCGAGACCCTCTTGAGTCTGGATATAGCGAAGTAGGGTGGAGGGATCATTGTCAGTGGTATATGGATATACGGAGAGTCAGGGGAGAATTTATAATTTTTGGAGTAAAGCCACCCTCCGTTATCTGACCTTGCGACTTTTGTGGTTCGCTGGTCAGTCGTATCACGTTTTCAGTATTAAAAAAAAATGTTAGTAGGTATCGATGCAGAAGGAACGTCGCAACTCGTGACAAGAGAATAAATTGAGTCTTGCTCGAATGGGTATCGCGAATATTCGAAATCGGTGTTATAAAATTTATACGTTTTTAGGCCCTCTATACTTTTTGCCGTACTTTCGTCGCAATTCTCTCGCGAATCAAAATTCGATTCTTCTCGTTGGGGAAAAAAAAATTCACAATGAATTCGAGAGTTGACTAACGAAACAGCTAATTATTGAAACAATTATTTTCGTCGCGTACTCCGCGTGCGCCATTATCGTAATTACCCATTTTCAATTGGAATACATTACGCGTGTCGGTGAATATATTTAGTATGGCTGCATTCATTATTCCTACGCTGTACCTTCCGTAGTATGATTAATTTCATTAACGTCGTCCTGGTTCTGACGTGTTCGCGTATATAAAGAGCCTCAATTTATCCCTCTGTAATTCATTCCGCTGTGGTGTGCAGGGGAATTCAAGGCAGAGTAAAAGCGCACACGAAACTGATGCACTACACTGAGGGAAAGGTATGATGTGTTCAATCATATTTTAAGGGGTTACCCCCAATTGCGATTTTGAAAAAATCGATTTTTTTATTGCATTTTTTTGAATTATAAGTATCCGGGCCCATACTTCTGTATGGGCCCGGAATAGATGACTCTATGTAAGTTTACAAAAAAAAATATTTTCTTCGTGTAAACTGAAATTGAAACTTTAAACGCGTTTTTCTCAAAATGGCATTTCTGAAGTCGGTGACCAAGATTACTCGAACACTAATGAACCGATCTTCTTGAAATTTTGCAGGCTTATTTAATACATAAAAATGTAGTCTTTAATCGTTCGATTTTTTTTTGCGAAAAAAAATGGCCGTTTTATAGCCAAAAAACGGCCGTTTTTTTTCGTTAAAATCGAACCATTAACTTTGACTGTCCGCCATTTTGTGAAAAATGAATATTTTTTAAAATCCTTCGATTAAAGGCTAGTTTATACTTATATTTGACTAAATCCATCCGCATTTTTTTTCAGATGATCCACTTCGCCGCAATGTTGGTCACCGTAAACCGTGTATATAAAAACATTATTTCATTGACGGCCATTTGCCACTAAACAATGTAATATTTTTCAATAAAAAAATTACTGAAAGTTCTTCAAGATGTGTTCTTTAAGATGGTATATTGATCGATTAAAAAAGTTTTGTAGTTTTCTTTTAAAAAAATCATGAAAAAGGCCTTTTTTTTACGCTACAAGTGGGGGTAACGCCTTAATACAAAGGTCTAGAATTTCGTCAGCACTCATTTTTTGTTATTCTCAACAAAATGTCAACAAAAATTTCAAATGCAAAAAAAATATTTTTTTTCGGGCCAGTCTATATATATATATATATATATATATATATATATATATATATATATTTAGAAATTATATATATGTTTAAAATATATAGAATATATATATCCATTTATATATATATAGATATACATATATATACGCATACTTATAAATTAAGCTAAAGATCTCCATTTAACACGTAAGGTAGAAAAAACGACATATTTGTAGGAGCCCGCGAGGTGCGGTAAGCTACGGTAATTAACTTTACCCCGTTACTAATTGAAATTCGTGCATACCATTTCGGCGCCATTCTCTCCGTTGGCTTTTCTTTGGTAGTTTGGCTAATGTGGTCTTTCTGTCTCTCTTTTTCGTTCGGTCCCTCTCTTTCTCTCTCCTCTCCTCACCCTCTCTCTCGCCCTCTCCTTCTATATCTTCTACCTCCCCTCCTCTCTCGCGTTAAGGCCTCAGGCCACTCTAGTGGCCGAAAAAATAGGCTTTTTGGGATTTTTTTTCAGAAAAACTACAAAATAAATCGATATTACAAAAAAGGGTGTTTATCATACATATCAGTGACTGTATACAATAATATTTTTGAAGCGATTAATTTCAAAATGTCGGGTGTGCAGTGTTTATCTAAAACTGCATTTTTTAAGTTGGCCGGAAATATAACTCAGACAATTTTCAACCGATTCACTTGAAATGTTGAATATATCTTGATAAATACATTGTCTATAGAAGTACGTAGGATTTTTTATATTGCATAGTTCATTTGTTATTAACAATTATCTGACGAAATTTTTCACTTACCAAAATGTTGCCTCAAAATCGTCAGATAACTGTTAATAACAAATGAACTATGAAATATAACAAAAATATTCTACGGATTTCCATAGACAATTTATTTTTCGAGACATTTAACATTTCAAGTGAATCGGTTGAAAATTGTCTGACAAGGAACTTCCCTCAGGTGACAGCCTTCGATTTTGTTGAAATTTGGATATGTTATAAAGCACCGAAAAGTAAGCGATACGTGTTTTTTTTTATCGGCGGAAAAACAGTTTTACGGGCTGAAACGCACCCTCAAAAATGGGGATGTTTTTCGTTTTTCGTCGATAACGTTTTAACGGTACGAGATATGAAAAAATTTCAAATTGCAACAATGTTTATTTTTTTGTGCACTATACATTGGAGATGAGAACGATAACGTTATCGACGAAAAACGAAAAACACCCCTATTTTCGAGGGTTCGTTTCACCCCTTAAAACCGTTTTTCCGCCGATAAAAAAATGTATCGCTTACTTTTCGGTGCTTTACAACATATCCAAATTTCAACAAAATCGAAGGGTGCCACCGGAGGGATGTTCCTTGTTAGACATTGAATCGAAAAAAAGTGAAAAGTTCGATGTCAGTGCGTTTTTGCGAAAAAGTATCATCGATTAAAATAAACCGGAGTGCGTTATCAGAATAAAGTTCCTCCAAATATGTAAAAGTTAGGGAAAATAAATAGTTTTTTTGTTTTCATGGAGATTGACAAATACGAGGGAAAAACTGCGCCTCTGACGGCGTTCGTTACTGGGCTAATCGAGTGACCGGCTATTCGAATTTCGTTCTATCGAGTGCATGTGTACGACGTCAATGTGTACACAAGTTGCGTCCGTATTATTTAATTAACACACGTGGGAAATCTCGGAGAGACTGTCAGCTAAATTGCTCTGGGTTTCCAGATGACTCAGCCATGCGAACAGTCACTCTCTCTCTTATTGTCTCCCAATCTCTCTTTCTCTGCTCGTCTCCCCTCGAATATAGTTTTCCCATTCGTTTTTCCACTGAAAGCGTCGATTTGTATTTCTCTCTCTCGGTTTGCGGCCGCCATTGGGCAGACCTTTTCCCGGTGCATATATCGACGCTTTCAATATGGAGCCCGAAAGTTACGTCGAATATCACTCTTCTCTCGTGCACAGGCATTCTTTTCTCTCCGTACCGTTTGCTCCCTCGCATCACTGCGGTTGATTGAAGCTTTCCTAAAGGGTGTCTCAAAATGACCTGGCATTTTTTTTTATCAATAAAAAGTATTATTTATTTGAAAAGTACGAATGTTTTTATTTTAAAAATAATTTTATTTTATTTTATTATTACTTGTTTTACTTTTTTCGTTTTTCATCTGCCATTTTTTTACTTTTTCATAAAACTTTATGTCCGAGGGTCATTTTGTAGCTGGTGTCATACTGAATCTAATGGACTTTGATTTTTAGGTTCAGACAAGCCGTTGCCGAGTTGTGACGGAGCTACCTAGCCCACCTATTTTTGAGGCGTTACGTTAAACTATAATTTTTGTACTTCAAAATGAATAAAAATTAATTGAACATTTTTTAAAAATGTATTTCAAGACTTTATTTATCAAGCCCAACAACTTTTGTATTCATATCGTTTACAAAATCCTAAAAAAAATCGCAAACATAGCCTTTTTTCGTGGTTCCAAAGTGGACTGGTCCTTTAAGGCGTTACCCCCACTTGTAGCGCAAAAAAGGCCTTTTTCATGAATTTTTTTAAAGAAAACTACAAAACTTTTTTAATCGATCAATATACCATCTTAAAGAACACATCTTGAAGAACTTTCAGTAATTTTTTTATTGAATAATATTACATTGTTTAGTGGCAAATGGCCGTCAATGAAATAATGTTTTTATATACACGGTTTGCGGTGACCAACATTGCGGCGAAGTGGATCATCTGAAAAAAAAATGCGGATGGATTTAGTCAAATATAAGTATAAACTAGTCTTTAATCGAAGGATTTAAAAAAATATTCATTTTTCACAAAATGGCGGACAGTCAAAGTTAATGGTTCGATTTTAACGAAAAAAACGGCCGTTTTTTGGCTATAAAACGGCCATTTTTTTCGAAAAAAAAATCGAACGTTTAAAGACTACATTTTTATGTATTAAATAAGCCTGCAAAATTTCAAGAAGATCGGTTCATTGGTGTTCGAGTAATCTTGGTCACCGACTTCAGAAATGCCATTTTGAGAAAAACGCGTTTAAAGTTTCAATTTCAGTTTACACGAAGAAAATATTTTTTTTTGTAAACTTACATAGAGTCATCTATTCCGGGCCCATACTTCTGTATGGGCCCGGATACGTATACTTCAAAAAAATGCAATAAAAAAAATCGATTTTTTCAAATTCGCAAGTGGGGGTAACCCCTTAAAAAGTTGCTCAGTTACTGTCGATTCATAGCATTTGTAGAAACGACCTGCGAAAAACCAAAAGCAGATGATTTTTTTCCAAAAATAACACAATGGCCAAAATCTCGAAAACCGTGGAACTTTTAATAAATTGAAACTCCAGCATATAGTGGACGTGATCTGACCTATCGACAGTTGTAGAATTATCCATTCATAACAGGACATATGTATGGCGAAAGAATATTTTATTGCGTTATCGACTATCGACTATTATGAGGATGGCCTGCGACGTCGAACGTTTTCAAAATCATGCATTTGAACAATGTGGGTGAGCAAACCGTGGGTAAGCGAACGTTTCATATTTTCGGCGAAGAAACGAGGCGCGAAAGAGGTTTTCGCAAATAACAGCAGCAGCTACCTCAAAAAATGAAATAAGCGAGAAAATTCGGTTTCCTATGCTTCTTTTTTGTCGTCTTCTCGCCAACTCCCTTCTCTCTCTCTCTCTCTCTCTCTCTCTCTCTCTCTCTCTCTCACTCTCTCTGCCATTCTTTTATCTCACTCGGTGTTTAACCGAAGTGAATTTCCCAACACGAAGGAATGTTCTCACCGAAGAAGAAAAAAGAAACTCCGTCAGTTTTCACGCCCACGAAAATATACAATCGCGTCGAGATACTCTCACGTTCTCGTTATTTTTTCATAAGGTATACGATAAAAATATACAAATGAGAGATCTACGCACTACTGTGGAAAAAAACCTGCATAAAAAAACAGCCAAGCGCTATCGATCAGTATCGCCCACGCATTCGCGTGTCAAAGTTCTCCCTCTTTCTCTCTTCGCCTCTTTGCTCGTCGTTGACGGTTATAAATTATTCCCAGTGTGGAAGTTGCGCATCGCGAATGAATAATGTAATTTCTCATTGAAGATCGGTGAGAGGTCGTGAGAGGCGGAAAGAGCGAGAGAGAGGGGGAGAAAGCAGACTCCCGCATTTGCGAGACGCGAACATGATAACTCCCCGAAAGGGGTACGAGCCCGTATCTCATGACAAAATTGCTGCCCATAATATGTATAGATGTATCTATGGAGACTGGGTCAAAACGGGACACCCCGACAAAGTGGGATGTCCTTACTTTCGTGTAATGAAAATCCAGAAAGGCCATTTTTCAATCCACAGTGCAATTCAGCAGTTCACCCCTTCGTGTTTCCAGTCACTCTGGCCGGACTGTTCTATCAGACCAGGAAAATTCATTTCTTTGCCAAAATGATCAGTTTTATATATATATATATATATATATATACAGGGTGTCCCAGAACTGAATGCGCTCCCTGGAACGAGGGGTTGGGGGTGAAATTCTGAGTCGATTGATATAAGCATGTATGGGTCTCAGATCAACCCCTGAATTATTATTAATTTTTAAAGGCGAGCCAATCAGGTGCGCCCGATGAGCCGGCGTACGGCGGTGAGCGATACGCGCGTGCCTGGTGGGACCGCCACACCTACAGGTATGCTATTTAAAGGATCATCACACTGTAAAATATTCAAAAAATCGATTTTTTTTTTTGCATTATCCGATAGTATGTACGGTTATAAACGTTCTGTGCAATTTTTAGATCAAATTCGAATTATTTGGGTCGCTACAGATTTTCTTAGAAAAAGTGATTGGAGCATGAGATGAGACGAGTTTTCGAGCTGTCCGTTTAAAATTTTAACAGAACATTCTTCACGTCATTCCTCATGTTGCTATGGCAGCTTTTTTTTAAATCTTCCTATTTTTTTTACGAAAAACTGTCGAATAAAGACTAACTTTGATACTTTTTTATTTAAACCACCGCGATTTTTCAAAATTTCACTAAAAAAACCTCCATAGCAACATCGCGGCTTTCATACAAATTAATAATCATTTTGAAATTTTTGTTTCCGATAAAATTTACGGCCGCAATCCTGGCCACCATGGGACACCATTTTTTTTACGCAATTTTCCGCAAATAAAAACAATGTTAAACAATAAATAAAGAAATTTTCAAAAATTATTTTGTATTCTTTATCGGTGCTTCAATTAAAAATAAAATAGACCGATTAGCTTGTCCTATCTACCTAGAAAAACATCGCGAAAATGGGCTATTTTCGGGCGGTCACACCGTGATGATCCCTTAAGGCCTTAGGCGACTCTAGAGGCCGAAAAATTGGCTTTTTTGGGATTTTTTCAGAAAAAAACTACAAAATAAAGCGAGATTACAAAAAGGGTGTTTATCGTACATACCAGTGACTGTATAAAATAATTTTTTTTTAAGCGATTAGTTTCAAAATGGCGGCTGTGCAACGTTTATCTCAAAACTGCATTATTTAAGTTGGCCGGAAACATAGCTCAGACAATTTTTAACCGATTCACTTGGAATGTTGAATATATCTTGAAAAATACATTTTCTATGGAAGTACGTAGGATTTTTTTTTATATTGCATAGTTCATTTGTTTTAAAATAATTATGTGACGATTTTTTAGGCAAATTTTTGGAAGTGAATATCAACTGTATAATATTGCTTATCTTCTTGCTGTCTAAATGTATATCCCGCCTTAAGGGGTGAGGTGCAGTCAGAATTTTCAAAAAATCGATTTTTGTATATACATTTTCTTGAAGTATGATGTTTCGAAAATATTCCCTGAAAATTTCAAGTCAATCCGATGAATAGTTTCCGGGATATCCCACAATTAGTGAAAGGGCGTCGGATCCCCATGCCGGGTAGCGGCTGCCAAACGCGCAAACAATAATACCCGAGAAGGCAGAATGCTTCGAAAACAACAACAAATTGATATTTTGGAAGCTTCCACATCGGCAGAAGCCCTATTGTACGGGCCAGGATTTGATGATTCGATGTAATTTTTTAATTAGTATTTCTATACATATATCAAGTGTGGAATTGGAAAAATCTTTCAGGAATTTTCAAAAATGTATTACTCAAAAACTATGAACTTTGGCAAAATTTCATAAAGAATATTTTCGTTTTAAAATTGCCCAAAATGTTTTTCGAAAAATAATTCATCCCGAAAAACTTAAATATTTTGAAAAATTGTTTTAACAATTGGCTATAAACAATTGAATGCTCGACTTTACGGCAAGAAATGTGATACTCGGTTTCAGCGGATCAAAATACATAAAAAAAGTTTGGCTTTATCCATCGAGCTCAAAATTTTACGAATATATAATACCGTATCCACATCGAAAAACTTTGAACGCGTTTTTTTCGAAACTGTGTTTCAAGTCGGTGACCACTATAATACAAAAACCACTCGATGGATTTTGTTGAAAATTGGTGTGGCTATTGATAGCATTAAAAACTAGTCCTTAATCGAACGATTTTCATTTTTGTTGAAAATTTATATTTTTTAACAATAAAAGTGCGATTTTTTCGTCGAAAATCGAACCTTATCTGTCGGAAGCCGCCATTTTGTTAATTAAAAAAAACTTCGATCAAGGACTAGTTTTATTATTAAACTAATGATTTTTTTTTTTTTTTTCAGATGATCCAGTAAAATGTTATGATGGTCACCGCAAAGCACTTCATGCCGAAGGGGGTCCGACAAAGATGGCGACATTTTTATAGATAATCAATATTTTTCTTTGAAAATTTTTACAAGTCAAATTGAAATATAGCATAAAAAGTCTGTGTAACCACTTTTGTAAAACAAACTTAATTACTATAAAAAAAAAATCATTGAAAATGCTGGTTTTTTCACGCCTCTGACTGCATCTCACCCCTCAATATCGATAGAATTCTTCAGTCAGTACAGGCCCCAAGCTTAGCCTTACCGAAGATTAATACGTTGAAGTGATTGCGGACAATGTAACGATCTCTTTTCTCCGATAAACGGAGCTACAACCGGATAATTTATGATGCCGTAGTGTGCAATTTTTCAATAAAACTCCTCGAACTTTACCCTACACACGTTGCTACACAGAAACGTGTGGATATTACATATGTACGTTAATGAATTAACTATATGTCGAGGTCGCAGGTTTGGGTAACATATCAGACTGGCAATTCCCGCGGGGCATGCCGGAGCCCGGATGAGGGGTGACGTTTTTTCCTATCTCGCTTTCTCCGTCCTTCAACCGATCGCTCGGTCTCTCTCCCACTGTTGCTCGTGATATTTCTGTGCACGAGGGTTTCTCTCGACGCCCTCTTGAACGAATAGGTTGCAAGAGCACCGGCCGTGGTGGCGGAGCTGCCGCTGCCGCTGCTCTCGACTCGACCCGATAAATCAATGTAAATTACCTAAGGGTCGCGCTCGCGCGCTCTCATCCGACGATCGGAATCGTATAATGTAACGGAACTCTCGAGTGTGTGGGATGGGGGGTTGGGGGTGGCCGGAGGCGGCGAGAAGGTCGGGGCTGGTGTGCACCGAACAATCGGCCCCTGAAAACGACTCTGTACCATGCATGTACAATAGAATCACAGTTATTAGGCACGTAAATAGGTAAAGACAGCGCGAACGAAAGAGGGAAACCGTCTACCCGGTGCACCTCGGGCATATGAATGCCGAACGATTTTTTTCTTATATCTATATGGATATACAGGGTGTCGCAGTACTGAATGCGTTACCCGAAGTGGGGGGTTGGGGGTGAAATTCTGAGTCGATTGATATAAGCATGTATGGGTCTCAGATCAAACCCTGAATTGTCATTAAATTTTAAAGGCGGGCCAATCAGGTGCGCCCGATGAGACGGCGTTGGGGGTGAAATTCTGAGTCGATTGATATAAGCATGTATGGGTCTCAGATCAACCCCTGAATTGTTATTCATTTTTAAAGGCGGGCCAATCAGGTGCGCCCGATGAGCCGGCGTACATCGGTGAGCGATCCGCCGGTTCATCGCGCGCACCTGATTGGCCCGCCTTTAAAAATTAATAACAATTCAGGGGTTGATCTGAGACCCCTACATGCTTATATCAATCGACTCAGAATTTCACCCCCAACCCCCCAACGGCGAACGCATTCAGTTCTGGGACACCCGGTATATATATATATATATATATACATATATATATATATAAGTCGATTTCAGCGAGTGGCTGACCCAGACTGAATCCATACGGATGATCTATGTATCCATACATACATCTGTGCCGCCGTCATTCTATATGGCTATCCATACTGCACGGAAAATATAATTTTGACTGACTGAATCCGTCATTACGCGGTACCAATAGATTATTCATTTAAAAAAACTGACTGCAGGATCATTGTAATAATGATTTGTTCCATCGAACTAAAAAATACTCCAGATGATCAAATATGGTTCAGTTCGATCATTAACAAGGGAGACTTTTTTAAACTGAAATTGCTATTCACCAACCAGAGCTGGCATTTTCCAGTGGTCGGTCAGTTCAAATTACGTAGGTTGAATAATTCGTATGGATGACGGCATTCGTCGTAAATGCTTTGAGAATTAGCTAATGAAGTTATATGACATATTTCCCCCCACGGCGTCGGTCGCGTAGACTTGTGTTGAATGCTCCTTAATGAAATGTGCTCGTGAAATGTTTCATTGAGGAACTCGTAGAATTGGGTTGATGAGCATTAAAGTCCTCTAGTTCCTCGGGTCGAAAAAATCGATTTTTTTTTATAAATCACATCTACAACATGTGTAGAAAATGTGTAGGAAGGCCTATTGTATGGTCCAGGCATAGAAGATTGACGGTGAGATGAAATTTTTAGTATAAATCACATGCGCGAACTTTCAAACGCGTTTTTCTCGAAACACCATTTTTCGAAACGGTGACCACGATATTTCAGAAACTACTGCACCGATCTTGTTCAAATTTATACAGCATCTTTAATATGTTATAAGCCAGCGATTGAACAAGGATTATCATGATTGCTTCGATAGTTTTTTTTGTACGCGCAAAAAACTTAAGAAAAAATGAGTAAAAAATAGAATGTAATTTTCAAAAGTGTATAAAAAAGTCAATTTTTGTAATTTATAATTCACTCTAGTTCAATCGCTAGTCTTAAATATGAAGATTAAAATACCGTTTGGTTTTTTGATTTCAGATAAGCAGAACAGCCGCAATCTTGGTCACCGTCAAGCACCTCTTTTACTTGATGTCTTCCTGTCGGCCACTATAACGTTTATTCTATTATATATTTTGACTTCAAAAAATTTGTAAAGCTTATTTAAATGTTAATAAAGATTATGCAAAAACAATGAGATTGATTATTTCGATGCTTTGCCCGTAAAAAATTATTGAAAAAGCCGTAAAAAAACAGCCGAGAAACTAGAGGACCCCGTTAATACTAAGTTTCAAGTAAATCTGAACAGATATTTATTTTACCATACAAACGCGGCGAACCCCTTTGTCCTCTAAGGATTGATTTTCCAGAAACGATGAAATTTCATTAATTTTGATTAGGCGCAGTAATACAAAGTTTCAAGTAAATTTGTCCCGATTTTTTTTGTACAAACTTTGCCACCCCCTTTCGTGAAGGAGGTGAGTTTCGAAAAAGGCTCAAATAGGTGTTTTATTAAATGTGGTGGAGAGCTTTAATATTAAGTTTCAAGTAAATTTTCGGACCAGATTTATTTATGCTACATACAACCTTTGCCACCCTCTTTCACCCCTCAAGGGTTGAATTTCTAAAAACGCTGAAATACGTGTTTCATTAATTGTTATAATTACTATTTTTTTAAATTAATCATTCCGAAAAAAATGGGGCGAAAAAATAACGTTTTTTCAGACCATCTCCATTTTTTTAAATGTCTCTACACTACCTGCCATGATGACATTCTTATTGATTAGGGAAATTGTTGTTATATCCGTTTCAGATGAACGGGAGCTTTGGAATGATGTCAACCGCCTCAACCTCACGGCCATATCCAATGGGCCATAACGTTTTCGACTTTTTTGGATAATCATTTTCTTCTTTATCTATTTTTTCAAGTTCTTGAAACATCAGAAAAAGACTAAAAAAGGGAGAGTAAACATTTTTTTGTTTATTTTCATCAAGCGCGAAAAACGCCCGAAATGTAGGCCATTAGGCTAGAATACTGCCTTAAGGGGGCATATACATTTTCACCGATAAAAAAACGTTTTTTTTTTTTCTTTGAACGATAGGAATAGATATGTAGAATATTGAACTTGGTAGAAATATTGATAATTATGCTACCGTTTACATGACGCGAATTGTTTTTGAAAAAATATTTTTTTAAACTATTTTTTGAATTAAAATACTACATAAATTTTGCGTGAAATGTTTATTTTTTTACAATTTTGTGCCATTCTCTACGATTTACGTTTTCTTCATTTTTATTGCCGTCAAATAGAAGCTATTGATGATCTATCTGAAAAAAGTTTTGAATTTTTTTGCAAATCAAAGTCTACGGGAAGCCAGACTGCACGTCGATTCGCAACTCCCGCGGCAACTTTGCTGCAACACTCTGATGATAAATGAATTTACACCTTGATGATAAATGCATAAAAAATTGTTTTGCATACTTAAATATACTACCGAAGTATACCTATAGTTCGATAAAGATAGAATAATTATTTTTTAGTTAAAAAAATCCGTCAAAATTGCTTAATTTTTTCCCGCCTATATGTATATCTCGCCTCAAGTCCGCCTATTTTTTTCGTAATCACTTGTCACCTTCAGCGAATTGTATTTTACAACTTTAGCGTCTTGTATTTAGTGAATTTCATTTTAAACATAGTTTCCATTATATTTTTAAAGGCAAAACAAGTTCTCAAATTCTTCGACACGTGTCAGCGATTCCGGAATTAAAAGCAGTGGACGTTTCTAATTTTTAAATTCATTTACCGATTTCCAGTGCAACGTCGCTGTCTTTAGACCACCCTCAATGGAAACCTTGGTCACACGTACGACAATATTCAACGATATAATCAAACGTCGAGAAAAATCCTAAAATATCCTGCAACGTGGGTGAAAAGTCTCGAAAGAGTATAGGTCGGCAGTTATACAGGGTGTCCCAGAACTGAATGCGTTCCCTGAAACGGGGGGTTGGGGGTGAAATTCTGAGTCGATTGATATAAGCATATATGGGTCTCAGATCAACCCCTGAATTATTATGAATTTTTTGAGGTGGGCCAATCAGGTGCGCCCGATGAGCCGGCGGATCGCTTACCGCCGTACGCCGGCTCATCGGGCGCACCCGATTGGCCCGGCTTAAAAAATTCACAATAATTCAGGGGTTGATCTGAGACCCATACATGCTTATATCAATCGACTCAGAATTTCACCCCCCAACCCCCCCTTTCGAAGAATGCATTCAGTCCTGGGACACCCTGTATAAAAGCGTTATAGTCCCGTCTGTAGACATTTCATATTCCCGGATCGTTCCAAGTAACTTCAAGACGAGATTAAATATTTATGCCACAAGAGGGCGTGGGTGGGGGGGGGGGGGGTCGATTGCATAGCTTTCGCATCACATCGTTTCGTCATGTATTCTCCATGTCTTCTACCCTTTCTAAGGTCGGGCTTTCCGGTTGCCAAGAGCCGTATGAATATTTAGAAAATTATTCCTCAGCCTTTGTGCATATAAATTTTGTCCTTTCGACGACGGCGAGGCTCCCTCCTGTATTCAAAATCTTGCCTCGGAGTAAATTTTCGCTGCTCCGCAATCCCGATGCAACGACGTGGAGGGGCGAAATTGGATGCACTTGGAAGATGCTTGGAATGCCCAATTAGTTAGGTGGGTAGTTGGGAACTATTTAGGACAGCGTGCGTATATACATATGGATACGTTGTGGTCAATGGGGGAAACACCGAAAGGCCTGTAGCCCGTGTCAAGTAGTTCGAGTCCGTAATGGTCGGACTGGCCGGCGTTCACTGGCGCGTCGACCGCAAGTTGCTCGTGATAAACGGAGAGTCCATTAAACAGGTATATTCTCGGTGTCAAGAGTCACTAACGTGACAAAAAAAATTGGAATAATTTCGCAAAGGTACGAGCGCTCGTAAGAGAAATTCGTTTTTTTTTTCTTAACACCGTAAAATGAGGTTACTTTGAACAGGTTTTGGAAATTTTTTGTACGTAACTTTTCTTTCAACATCCTAAACTCCATTTTTTTTGCTCCAATGGAACAATTCTTTGGCTATAAAATGTATAAGAAAGGCAAGCCTCACCATCCCCCCACAATTTTATAAATTTTTTTTTAAATGTCAAAGTATCCTCAAGTACGAGGTTTCTTCGACAAGGCATTGAAATGCAGCTTACGTCGAATATTAAGAGCTACTTTGACATCATTTTGATGAAAAAAATTCATATTTTATCCATTATCCATGGAATTAAATTAAAAACAAGGATTTTTTACAATCAAATTGTTATGCTTATTAGGGGGTAAGGCCACCGTAGAAATTTCAAAACAGCGATTTTTTTCTTCTCAAAAGATGTCTTAATGTCTTAAAAATGACATACTCAAAGAATTAAGGCGGACCTCTAGTTTCTCGGGTCGAAAAAATCGATTTTTTTCTTGATACATCACATCTACAACATGTGAAGAAAATGTGTGCCAAAGGATTTTACGATATTCGAAGTGGTTCACAAGTTACGGCCCTGGAACGAAGCAGGTATACGGAGCAGGTATACTTTCAAACGCGTTTTTCTCGAAACACCATTTTTCGAAACGGTGACCACGATATTTCAGAAACTCCTGAACCGATCTTGTTCAAATTTATACAGCATCTTTAATATGTTATAAGCCAGCGATTGAACTAGGATTATCATGATTGCTTCGATATTTTTTTTTGTACGAGCGAAAAACTTAAGAAAAAATGAGTAAAAAATAGAATGTAATTTTCAAAAGTGTATAAAAAAGTCAATTTTTGTAATTTAGAATTCACTCTAGTTCAATCGCTAGTCTTAAATATCAAGATTAAAATGCCGTTTGGTTTTTTGATTTCAGATAAGCAGAACAGCCGCAATCTTGGTCACCGTCAAGCACCTCTTTTACTTGATGTCTTCCTGTCGGCCACTGTAACGTTTATTCTATTATATATTTTGACTTCAAAAAATTTGCAAAGCTTATTTAAATGTTAATAAAGATTATGCAAAAACAATGAGATTGATTATTTCGATGCTTTGCCCGTAAAAAATTATTGAAAACGCCGTAAAAAAACAGCCGAGAAACTAGAGGACCGCGTTAAGGTGGGAAAAATGTCTAAATACTTCTATTTTGAATTTTGGCGCAGCCCCTCTTAGTCCGATGCAATCCGCACCGAAAACTTTAAACGCGTTTTTCTCGAAACTACATTTTTCAAGTCGGCCGGACTCATAACTCGAACAAATCTTGACCGATTGACTTGAAATTTTAACTGTATATTCACAATTACATTCTGCATAGAAGTACGTAGCATTTTCTCAATACATTACATAGTTTTTTTTATAAACAATTTTTGGACGATGTTTTTTTGAGCATTTTGAACTTTTATTTAAAAAACGCGTTTTTTTTTTGCAAAAATCGATATATCTAAAAAATCCTACGTACTTCTGTAGCTATTCACATGTATGATCGAAAAAAAAAATATCATTAACTGTAAATTAAAAATTGCAGGTGCCGTTGGTCCGGCCGCGCGCCTATGGAAAAAAAACTTCGTCGAAGAAAAGCTGTGCAGCGGCCATTTTGTTTTATATTACTTTGAAAAAAATACTTTACACAGATTATGATATGTACAATAAAGGAGCTTTTGAGGAATTTTGATTTGTTCCATTGTCCCGCTAAAAAAAATTCCCAAAATATACTTATCTTTTTGCCCGCTACAGTGGCCTTACCCCTTAAGTGAGAGACCCCTTCAATCGTCAGACAAGAAACCGGTATATTCAAGCTGAATTGCGTCTATCGTCGAGAATTATCGACTCTCCAGCTCTTTTCGTCCTCATCCTTCTATGTTCATCTCACTCCAGTATCTCCCCTCACTGTCGTCAGGTTATCATCGACCGTTTGACGAGAGTGCGGAATCCGATACAGGCACCTCTCTGTGAGCCCACCACGACCACGTACATTCGCCGATCAAACGCCAACGAATAAAAAAGGCTCAAACTGCACGCGTCAAATCAGCCAAGGCCTCGTCGAATACGCCCTTCTGCTTGCCACCTTCCGATACGTACACGTCGAAAGGTAGATAACAGTGGCAGCGATTTACATCGATGATGCATGTCCGTTCAGCCTCGAAGAACTGCCGCAAATTGCATGAGGCACTTTCCACGTGAAAACCGGGCCGGCGTAACGAGACAGAACGTGCGCGAAATTTGAATCCATCACGCTTCGCTAAAAATGTTCGATTCCCGGAGACAAGAGACACGTCGGGATATTCGTGTGTCCAGGGAGAATGAAAAAATCATAACGGAGCTATGAAAACTTCGTCTGACGGTGAATAAATTCTTAATATTTATTTTTCAAATTAATATTTATTTATTTCAATAATTTATATCGAATTTGTTCTTGAAATATTACATTCTCACTTTAGAGGCTAAAAAAGGCGATTTCCATGATTTTTTTTGGTATGTTTATATTATAGATATTGATATAAAAGTTGTTACACTTAATAAATATACTTTCGAAATACATTTTAAAAAAACTATTTATTTAATTCACCATTTATAGACGAAAATGGAAGTTATAAAATTGTCCTAAAAAAATTGTAGGTCTGCGCTGTTGATGGAATCTCGGAGATGGATCATCCGAAACAAAAAAATCAAACGGTTTTAGATTCAGTATGTTAATGGCTATAGCGCATATCATACGATTTTTGATATATGCAAAGATAACAAAATGCGGACATTTTTCGAAAAAACAAAAAAAAACGTGTTTTTTCACCGTTTTGGCAAAAAAATAGTAAATATTAAATTTTGAAAAAAATCCTTGATATGCGCTATAGCTATAGTTGTAAATAATATGTGGTTAAAATTTCATAAGGATCGGTTCAGTAGTTTCGAAGATTTTGTCAAAAAGCCGTCGAAAAAATTTGTTTCGAAAAAAACGAAAAAAAAGTTTGTTTGGGTTATATAAATGCATTAAAAATTTTTTAATCTATTTCGAAAGTGTATTTACCAAGTGTAACAACTTTTATATCAATATCTATAATATAAAGCTATCAAAAAAATTCATGAAAATAGCCTTTGTTTTAGCGTTTAAAGTGAAAAGAGCCCTTAAATAAATATTGAAATCAATTCTAACCAAATGAAATCAAGAGTTTTAAAGAGCCGCGGGCAAAACTTCATCGTCACTTTATTAATATTCCAGTACATATTGGTTGCTATAAACTAACCTTTAATTCAGAAATCAATGCATCTGAGCACATTTCGGTCGACGTGTGTAAGATGACATACGTATGACATACGTATGACATCGTAGACTGAAGTATTCCGTCTTACACACGTCAACCTACACGTGGTTTTTTATTTTTCTATTTTTTTCTTATTTATTTCATACTTCATTTATTTAAATATTTATCATAAAAGAAAAAGTACGTTATCTTAAGAACAACAAAACGCTCATCCACAGACATTCGTATTGCCAAAATTAGGTGTGAAATTTTGATTTAAAACAACGAGACAATTTTCTCAATGGAAATGTTGAAGCTTTTAAGCATTGAGGTAAATCAACACAGCATTTTTGACGTCTCTGTAATTGTAAAAATGCAGTGTTAAAAGTCTAATGTAAAATGCCCTCCTACTTTCCGGCATCTTCACTGCCTTGTTCTCTTCTCTTATCATTACCCTCCTCCTTTTGTTTTCGCCGTTACAACCCTGTAAGCAATTTTCCCGAGCTTCGAGACGTTGAACTTTCCCGCTGTCTCCAAGAGAATTGTCGTTATTTTCCTCGTCGTATATATATACGTGTATGTGTATATGTATATGTATAAATATAGAGGGTTGTATCGCGTGCTTCACCACTCGCCGAGCTTTCCACGCTTTAGCTACTTTGTTATATAGCCAGGACGAAGAAAAGAATCGTGGGTACGATTTTATGTGGCTCTGGGTAAAACGCGTATCATTCGTCGACTATAATAATCCTTGTAAGCCAAGGATTTTTCTAAGCCCCAGCTGCTGAGTATAGATAAATATATGTGTGTGCGCATATATATATATATATTTATATATAAACAGGGTGTCCCTGAACTAAATACGTTCTCTGACATGGGGTGATTGGGGGTGAAGTTCTGAGTCGATTGATATAAGCATGTGTGGGTCTCAGATCAACCTATGAATTACTATTAATTTTTAAAGGCGGGCCAATCAGGTGCGCCCGACGAGCCGGCGGATCGCTCACCGCCGTATACCGGCTTGTCGGGCGCACCTGATTGGCCCGCCTTTAAAAATTAATAATAATTCAGGGGTTGATCTGAGACCCATACATGCTTATATCAATCGACTCAGAATTTCACCCCCGATCGCCCATTTTAGGGAACGCATTCAGTTCTGGGACACCCTGGATATATATATATATATACACGAACATTTATTTACAACGTATCTATTTTTTGATTGTCTAAATCTTGTAAAAACTATTATATAAATTCTTAATATCCTATGCACATTACAGCAGTGAAAATGAGTCAATAAAATAACTATTGCAGGACTTATAATTCGTCGACAAAGTTACACAAAAATCGATTGTGGCTGTCAAAATTTTTTTGACAATTATGAGCAGCAGTTATTAATTTCTTTTTCAGAACCACGACGTTTTAAAACAAATATCAATGTGGCGTGTTTCTGTTTTTCTTCAAAATATAGCGAGAGGAGAAAAAAATTCAGAACGAAGAAGATAGTCCGGCCAATTTTTCGTGGAAAGTGTGATACGTGTGTGAACGCGTAAATGTAAAAATGACAGCGAAGGTGCGAGTCGGAAGATAGGCTGGAAAAAATATACAAGATACATTTGTCGGGCGAACCCAAGTGGGGTGAATACATATATGGAATTGGAAACACCTTCACCGCCACGTTCCAATCTTCGCTGAAACGAATCCTCTGGGCGAAGGGGCGAGGAGAATGAAAAGCCTCGTTGGTCATACTATGGAGTCATATTCCGTAAATAGTATTTTCGATTTTGGCACGATGGCACGAAAATCCCCAAGGACAACATTCTATACCGATAGAGTCGCATAGACTTTTGCCAAAGTAAGCGGGATGACCCGACTCGCTTTAGGCGTTCAACTCCGCGACTTACGCACTTTTATTTCATCATTTGACGACCAATTCCCTTTTGATTTTTTTTTTGTTACTAAATATAGTTACGTGGTTTTTTGATAATAGGAATTTATATTTATACAATAAATTCTACATTTAGCATTATTATGATTATACTTATATTGTATATTATCATATTAATTGATGATTATTATTTATATACATATATTAAGGGGTTACCCCCACTTGCGATTTTGAAAAATTCGATTTTTTTTTATTGCATTTTTTTGAAGTATAAGTATCCGGCCCCTACTTCTGTATGGGCCCGGAATAGATGACTCTAGGTAAGTTTACAAAAAAAATATTTTCTTCGTGTAAACTGAAATTGAAACTTTAAACGCGTTTTTCTCAAAATGGCATTTCTGAAGTCGGTGACCAAGATTACTCGAACACTAATGAACCGATCTTCTTGAAATTTTGCAGGCTTATTTAATACATAAAAATGTAGTCTTGAATCGTTCGGTTTTTTTTCGAAAAAAATGGCCGTTTTATAGCCAAAAACGGCCATTTTTTTCGTTAAAATCGAACCATTGACTTTGACTGTCCGCCATTTTGTGAAAAATGAATATTTTTTAAAATCCTTCGATTAAAGACTAGTTTATACTTATATTTGACTAAATCCATCCGCATTTTTTTTTCAGATGATCCACTTCGCCGCAATGTTGGTCACCGCAAACCGTGTATATAAAAACATTATTTCATTGACGACCATTTGCCACTAAACAATGTAATATTTTTCAATAAAAAAATTACTGACAGTTCTTGAAGATGTGTTCTTTAAGATGGTATATTGATCGGTTAAAAAAGTTTCATAGTTTTCTTTAAAAAAAAATCATGAAAAAGGCCTTTTTGCGCTACAAGTGGGGGTAACGCCTTAAATGAATTTATTATGTAAACGTCATTCACATTAGTAAATGAAATTCTTCTGCAATGACTTGCAGTATGGCTCCATCTTTTAACAAAAGAAATTTCATTCGCCTAACACTTTTCCAATTGCATGACCATTTTCACTGCAACACAATACAAACTGTAAAAAATTATCACTATGATGAATACTGTGTATTCAGACACTGTGTTAATCCAGAATACCTAATTTTGGGAAATTTTCCAAAAATCATACTTGCTTAGACTGGACTAAGATAACCTAGGTTAGATATGTTCCTAACGAGGTGACCTACCACCCCCTTAAGGTAGTCCTATCGCCAGGGTTCAATCTATAGGGTTTTCATTTTTTTCCGAGTTTCACTAAGTATATTAATAATCGTCTCTGTAAAATTCCAGGGTAGGTTATCGACCTAATTACAGAGAAAAAATATTAAAATTGCGTATTTTTGTGAAGGAATCCCGAGACGACATACAAAAACCCAATTCCCGGTCGCTACAAAGGTGTATATAATAGTGGGAATCCGTCAGATTATTTAAAATAATCAGATTCACATACTTAAGGGAGATACACACCTAGATGGTCGAGGTCGAGGATTTAGAAGCTATGAACATTCCGTCGACCGTAGAAGACCTACACTATGGGCCTGGATCGATGATTCTATGTAAGTTGACAAATTTCATGATTTATTCATTCCCAAATTTTCAAACGCGTTTATCTAAAAACCACGTTTTTCAAATCGGTACCCAAAATTTCTCGGAAACTTTTAGTTATACAAATTGTTTTTTTTGCATATGTTAAAAATTTAAATTGTACAAGTCTCAAGTATGATCAGTGGTACGACTAGTGTGAAGCGATAGGATTACCTTAAGGCTTTGCATCGACCTTTCTAACACCCTGTATAATTGCCACAAAGTACACTAGTCCAAAAAATTAAAGGAAAAGAAAGCTTCTTGCATTTTTTAAAGTGTTTTTTGAAGCGCTGTATCTGTGTGAAAAATGGTCGTATCGAGATGAAAAGCATTTTAAAGCTTCAAGTTTCTAGCTCACAGTTTTCCAGTTTACAAATTTTTTTTTTTAATGGAAATTTTTCGATTTTTTTTCTCAAATTTAACGAGGAACTAGTGCAAAGTTGTGAAAAAAGTCGCAAAAAGTTGGTCTCGTCATTTTGAAGATTACACGATGTTTAGGAACAATAGACTTGTACTTTCAATTGTTTTGTAAACCTTGATCAATCGGTCCGGAAAAACAGTGTGACAGATCAATTCGCAAATTTACAGGGCTATTGGGGATACATCAAGCTGAAAAAAAATCTGGCAACCCTAGTCTTTCCATCAACGCTTGTAGTGTAGTGGTAGATTTACTGAAAAGCCGTAAAACGTCAATTTTTTGTCCTTTTTTTCATATCAATGTTAAAGATGAAAAAAAAAAAATTCTCAAAAATCAATGAAAGAATTTTATAGGAAACGTATTCAAGTTTTCGAAGCGGCCCTTTAAATCTTTGTGCGATCATTGGTTGCTGAGATATCAATGATCAAAGACAAAAGGATCCTTTTTCATTGAAGGTCGGATATCTCAGCAAAAACCTGACGTAGAGAGACTGATAAAAGAAACGAAATTGAAGCTGAATAAACAAACTAACTGACCTATCCATTGATTTAACTGAAAAAAAAATCCTGAGCTTATGGAATCTTGACAGGAAACAAAAAAATGTAGAATTTTTTTTCTTGCGCTATTTGTCATGGTTGCGCGATAACCATAGCTCACAAAAAAATTTTGCCGGCAGATCTCAAAACTAGAAACTTGAAGCTTCAAAATTCTTTTTTTTTTTCATCTCGATACGACAATTTTTCACACAGATACAGCGCTTCAAAAAACACTTTAAAAAATGCAAGAAGCTTTCTGATCCTTTAATTTTTTGGGCTAGTGTATTTCTCGTTCAAAATCAATCATAGTCATGTTTCCCATCATCGAATTTTTCGACTAGATATGCGATGTCCAGCCATACGTGAAGCTGATCACCTGATGACATTAGTTACGGAAAATGCAATGAGAAACTGTCCCATCAAGATGAGTGATCATTCCACTGGGTGTAAGTTCCAATTTTGATGAATGTTTCTGTTTTGCTCATTTTTGCTACGTCGCAGCTCACAGTTTTGGTATTGGAAGATCGCGATCAAGGCCAAAACTTGGATGACCCTTGTTTTACAAGAGAAAGCCAGACAGACAGAGAGGGAGAGAGAGGGGGGAGAGAGAGAGAGGGGAGAGAGAGAGAGAGAGAAAGAGAGAGAGAGAGAGAGAGAGAGAGAGAGAGAGAGAGAGAGAGAGAGAAAGTTCATAGTGGCGCTCGGGGAAATATCCGAAGATCATTTCACCCTCCACCGTCTGTATCGTATAAAGTCGCCGGTGATACGTTCCGTGTAAAAGCATTCGTGACGTTTCGCGCGACCTCTCCCGAGTGCATTGCCCGCACATGAATCTTTTTTTTCCCCTCCTTATTCCCACGTGTCCTCTGCAGACAGGACAGAAAAAAAAGAGAGAGAGAGAGAGAGAGAGAGAGAGAGAGAGAGAGAGAGAGAGAGAGAGACATGGTCACACACTCGCACGAAGTTAAGGCACATCCACCCGCGCACCTCCGACCACCAATGACCTTACAACCATCCTCTTTTTTGTCCTTCTTTCGTCTTTTTTTTCCTTCCGTGACATCGAGGTGAACGCTATCGTCCGAGCTAAAGTGTTTTTCATCGACTGGAAAAACGGGTAACTTGGTCAGTATCCAGGACAAAATGATATCCACGAGCGATACGTCTCGTTTTTCAGCTTTCGCTTCCTGACCCTTTACACCGTTCCTTTGTTTCGTGGAAATTATGAAAATCGTCAACTGGATACCGAAATTACACGAAGTTCGTGATTGCGAGCTTTACCTGTGCCCATATTAGCGGAAAATTGAAGATTGATTTTCACAAGTTATTCACGAATTATTGCAATAAACAATACGCCATATGTTGGTGGACTCATCATTATCATCATGAATGTCTAGTAGTCGAAGAATACAACATTGTTTTCCTTTAAACTTTATTTTTATCTCGACCCGTTCACGAGTTATGGAAAGAACCAAGTTTTTAAGGGTGCGTAGAACCCTTAATAGTGATGGTCCTGAACGAGAAAATTTGTATCGACTATTTTGACTGATTGTACTTTCATGGTAACCAATTTTTATTTCTACAAATTTTCTCCCATGCCGCACGGTAAGAACTTTGAACGTTTCCCTTTCGAGAAGGGGATGGTTGGGGGGAGGGTGGAATATATAAATATGCAAGCGCGTAATAAAGCTAACTCATATTGACGTGAATTTAACCCAGAATGCCGAAAGGCTAACTGATTATACGATGGTGTTGATTTTTAAAAATTGAAGGACTGGTTCAACCCCTTAATTATGAGATTTCAGAAAAAGGAAAAAATACGTATCGGCTACTTTTCCATCTTGTACATGCATGCAAATTTACATCTCTATCGATTAAAAATTTTCGGAGATACGTATGAATAAATTGCATTTCTGCAATAAACAATATGAAATTTGTTGTTATCTTCATCGTTCCTATCTCTAATGTATAGTACACGGAAAAATAAGGGGTTTTTGCAATTTGACGTTTTTTCATATCTCGTACCGTTAAAACGTTATCGACGAAAATCGAAAAGCACCCCTATTTTCGACGGTGCGTTTCACCCCTTAAAAATCGAGTCCCGCAGATATAAAAAAATACGTGTCGCCTATTTTTACCCATCCTTCAAACATGCCAAATTTAATCGAAATCGGAGGGTTTCACCTCGCGACTTTTCCTTGTTAGCTATACACTATTATTTCTACAACTTCTAACATCTTTAATTCCGGTTTCCCATAAATATTGGAAAATATCTAAATACCGGTATTCGAATATTACAACTTGTTGACACCGAAATAATACCGGTAAAATAATATAGGAGCTTTTTTTAAAGAAAAAGGTCCGAAATAATATCGGAGATTCTTTTAGATAAAGCTCCGGATTTTTTGTATAAAAAGCTCTTCGACTAATATTTTTTCCAGAAAAAGCTCTTGGGTTGTCAGATATTTTTTTAAAAGCTCGGAGCCTTTTTTTAGGAAAAGCTCGGAGCTTTTTTTGGAAAAGCTCGGAGCCTTTTTTAGGAAAAGCTCGGAGCTTTTTAGAAAAAGCTCCGATGGTCCAAGCCCTACGTCAAACATCTGATCGGGCACGTATGACGAGCTGATACAAAACTTGACTCAATCGATGAAAGGATTGTATATTTTTTAAAAATCCAACTGAATCTCAATTTTCGGGCCTTCAACTCATTATTCAAGCGTTGGACACCATTTTTCATTTGTTATATTCTTTTGCTTTAATTGTCAAACCACTCCGTACGTTTGAAAAAATTATCCTTCGGGCATTGTACAAGCTTTTTACAAATACATTATACGAAATAAATATGTAAAAATAATGTCCATTGAATCCATAAAATCTAGAACAGCATCTAGATTTAAGGGGTTATACACAGCAAAAATTTTCGAAAAATCGATTTGAATTTTTTTTTTCGTAATGTACATATATTTAAGTACACACACAGAAAATATCTTGTGAATCCGGCGAATATTCTTGAAGTTACACGCACATATGTAATGACGTGTCAAAGCGTTCGAAAGTGCTTTTGAAAGTTTAAACGCGTGTTTCTCAAAACTGTGTTTTTAAAGTCGGTGAGCAAGATTTCTCGAAAATGGCTGAACCGATCAGTGTCAAATTTTAACAAAATCTTTTCAAGTATATTTTTCAGTAATCAATCGAAGGTTTTTTCTCACCGATAAATATTTTCCATTTTATAAATAACACAAGGCCTAAATTTTTGTCAAAAATCGATTTTTTTAAGCCGCCATTTTGTCAAAAATTATTATTTTGCTTATTCCTTCGATCAATTACACGATAATGCATTATATTAACGAAATATTTTTGGTTTTTTTTAGATGTTCCAGTCCAGAGATAACGTGCTCGCCGCAAGACGCCTTTTTTTAAAGGTGCCCCCGGAGATCAGCTATAGCAGCTTTCAAAATAATTATTTTTACAAATACAAAATATTTGAATACAGTTAATGGTTACCATAATATGTGTACACATTTTTAAAGGTCTTCTAAAAAAAATTCTTGAAAAATGGATCTTTTTGAGCCTCCTGACGGTACCATAACCCCTTAAGAGACAAAGATAGCATTTTTAGCCAAAAAAAATATCGCCATTTCTCTCTTTTCTTTACTGTCGTTTTTGAAGCGCCTTTATTTTCACCGCTTTACCACCGACCACATGAAAATGTTACAATCTCGATAGTGCTCTGGCAATAGGAAAATCGAACGTCAGCAAAATGTGACGGTGCAAATTGATGTCACCATGCAAGCAGCATGAAAGTCTGGCCGTTCGATTATTTAGGTGGTTGGAAGAGTTGCAGATGACACGGTAACGGGTGGCAGGTGTGTGTATTTGTGTATTCGCATACACCAGCTCGTTAATCGAGCGAACGATTTGATGATTTTGCGGCTGAGCGAATATGTCACGTTCACAATCTCCATTAGTTTCTCGATGTGTATACCATTGCACATACTTCGGCCTTGCTCACCACCTTACGACTCTCAATGCCTCATTAGCGATTTAGGGCAGTATTCAAATTATAATACTCTGAAAATCGATCTCTGTTCAAGGCTTACAAGGAACATCCCTCAGGTGACACCCTTCGATTTTGTTGAAATTTGGATATGTTATAAAGCACCGAAAAGTAAGCGACACGTATTTTTTTTATCGGCGGAAAAATGGTTTTAAGGGGTGAAACGAACCCTCGAAAATAGGGGTGTTTTTCGTTTTTCGTCGATAAGCAGCAAAGAATAACGAAATTTTTCGCTGAAAATTCATTTCTTAAGTTCAAATACCTACAACTTTTGAGTAAAACAATATTTTTTAAATTCCGTACGCACTTTTCTAGGTATTCTAATGTAGATTGACGAGAATTTTTGTTTTTTGTTCTAGGTAAAAAATTGTGGATGCTAAATGTCACGCCGCGGAGCGCCTAAAAAAAGATAACGAAAGAAAATATTAGTAGTCGGCCAATTTGTACATCGAAAAAAAAAATATTTTTTTTTTCTAACAGCTTGATATTCATACTAAATAGGTGTGTAATTAATTTTACGAGTGAATCACTTTTTAATACGAAAAAAGTTGTTAAATTCGCACGTGATTTTATACCCTTTACTGTGGCCTCAATAATGTACTGAAAAATGATCGGGAGTTTTCCATACGCGTAATGCAATTAGCCCACGAAAAACGTCGAGTTGCTGATTTTTTTTTTTTTTTTTTTTTTTCTAAAAAAGGTACTGTGGATCGTACTCAAACTCCACAGGATGATCAGCAAAGAGGTTATTAAGGTCTAAAAAAATTCAGCTCAGTGGTAACATGTTTACTTAACCCCATAACAACCTTGAGAAATAATTCCTTCATTACAGTCTGCAAAGAATTTTTGCCGTCCAATCCAATGTTGTTTTATTTTTTCTACATGGCTCTATTCAGAAGCTCAAGGTACCTATCCTGTCTATCCTATCATCCCTAAATCCACTTACGCCTTCTTTGTCAGACAAATTGGTGACGCTGCATACTGGAAACTTGTTTATTTTCGTTACACGCTATTTCTCGCGAGACGCGGATAAAGTGAAGCTCTCAACTGAACATCAGGTATGTACGCCACATTCGGAAATACTCGTTAGAGAACGTCACGTAGACACTTGCAGGAGGGAGTTTCACGGGGTCGATCTCCAGAATTCCAAAGAGACGCGAGAGAGCCACCCTCCGAGTATGGGACCCTCCAGGTCCAATCGAAAGTATCCATTTTTTATTCGCTACTTTTTAGGGTGCCGGGTGCAATTTGCTTGTCGACTTTCGTACGTTGATAACGGACTTTTCATTTTTACCATCTCGCAGCCCCAAACGATCGATAACTAAACGTTATTATTGAAAGTCTAACAAGGACACATCCCTCAGGTGACACCCTTCGATTTTGTTGAAATTTGGATATGCTATAAAGCACCGAAAAGTAAACGATACTTATTTTTTTTATCGGCGGAAAAACGGTTTTAAGGGCTGAAACGCACCGTCAAAAATGGGGATGTTTTTCGTTTTTCGTCGATAACGTTTTAACGGTATGAGATATTAAAAAATTTCAAATTGCAACAATGTTTATTTTTTTTGTGCACTATACATTGGAGATGAGAACGATAACGTTATCGACGAAAAACGAAAAACACCCCTATTTTCGAGGATTCGTTTCACTCCTTAAAACCGTTTTTCAGCCGATGAAAAAAATACGTATCGCTTACTTTCGGTGCTTTGTAACATATCCAAATTTCAACAAAATCGAAGGGTGTCACCTGAGGGATGTTCCTTGTAAGTGATCATCGTTTGCGTGGTTATTAAGGGGTTACCCCCACTTGCGATATAAAAAAAATCGATTTTTTTTTATTGCATTTTTTGAAGTGTAAGCATCCGGGCCCATATTTCTGTATGGGCCCGGAATAGATGACTCTATGTAAGTTTACAAAAAAAAAATTTTTCTTCGTGTAAACTGAAATTGAGACTTTAAACGCGTTTTTCTCAAAATGGCATTTCTGAAGTCGGTGACCAAGATTACTCGAACACTAATGAACCGATCTTCTTGAAATGTTGCAGGCTTATTTAATACATAAAAATGTAGTCTTTAATCGTTCGATTTTTTTCGTTAAAATCGAACCATTAAAATGAAATGCAATAAAAGAAATCGATTTTTTCAAAATCGCAAGTGGGGGTAATCCCTTAAGTATTTTGGACTCAACTGGCTTCGTAACGATGGCATTAAGGGGCTATACCAGTATGTGTTTTTTTGCCTTTTTCGACAGTTTATACTTTTAAGAATACCATTATCGATATCATTTTATCTTGTAAAAATCGATAGTTAAATCTTTAAACACGTTTTTCTCGAAATGTGATTTTTCAAATTTGCTGACATTGTAGCTCAAAGAGCAATTATCCGATTGACTTGAAATTTGAACTGAGTACTCTTGAATATATTTACTCCACAATGACGTAGGATATTTTTGATTGGATGAAAATTGACGATTTGGCATTGAAAAAAACGACCATTTTAGAGGCAAGAAAACAGACTTTTATTCATAACTACGCCATTTTGTTAGATTTTGATATTTTTCGAAAATCCTACGTCATTGTACAGGAAATACCTTTCAGTTTAACGACATTTTTTCCTTTTTCGGTTTCAGCTACTCAATCGGCCGGAATCATGTCAGCAGTGGAGGAACTTTTTTTTTGGCGCTTTCGAAGGCAGCGCATAAGTCGCTTGGATTTCAATATTTTTCGATGAAAAAATTATGCAATATAGGTCAAATATAGCCAAATATATTCTTAATTTTCCGAAACATTTAATTGAGTACTTTTCTTCCAAAAAATTCCCGAAAAGCACCCAAATTTTCAGCGTTCACACTGGAATAACCCGTTAAAAAATTTTGATTTATGAAACAACTGGATAAGAACACAAGCAGAAAAGATGATCTGCGTATTCTTGACAATTTAGCCGGGAATGCCCCGTATATGTAAACATACACTGTGGACTCCTGACGACAATCGCACAGTTGCCCCTTAAGGGAGACTTTGTCCTTGAAAGCAGCGGGAGATGTTAGCGGCTCAACATGAGCAGCTAGAAGATGAGGAGGGATGCCTCTATGGACCAGGCATTGCCGATTAGCGGTAATTATAAACACATTTGTGTAAACACATTACAAAACTTTAAACGCGTTTTTCTCGAAAACACGTTTTTAAAAATGGCTGACATTCTCCTGACCGCTGTAATTAACATATCGACCTGAAATTTGGAGAGCATACTCAGAAAATATGTCTTCACGGAATGACGGATCGTTTTTTCGATAGATACATTTTTGCATTTATTATTTATCTTTTTATGCGAAAAAAACGCGAAAATTCGATTTTTTTTTAATTGCCGCCATTTTCCGAAATTTGTACTAAACGAAAAACCCATCCGTCATTCCATGACCAAAGGGTCACAGATTGATAATATGCTTTGAATTTGTGTTTCAGATCAACAAAGAGGGGGCAGTGATGTCAGCCGTTTCCCTCCCGCGTTTTGAGGACCTGTTTTCGCGGAGCTGCAACGGCCGCCATTTCGGTTTTTTTTTTTTTTTTTTTTTTTCAAAAAAAATGTTTTAACGTTCTGTATATCATGAATAAAAGCAAAAAAAACCGCACTCAAAAAGCTTTACTCGTTTCCTTTAAAAAAAAATAAAATGTAAACACCTGAAATATGGCACTCCAAGGACAAAGTCTCCGTTAACTCACTCGTCGTTTTTTACTCGTCGATTCTTTTACGTACTGTTAGACAGCGGAGCATTGGAAATAGCGGCTGTGAATAACGTATCGACGTTGGAATGCTTAAAGTGTCTTCGTGAAATTTATGCACTCAGGAATAAGAAATCGACTAATACATCACAACCCCCCGGGGGGAGGGGGCGACCCCCCGCCGAGGTATTTACTGTACTCTGTACATGTATGTACCAATATGCATGAATTGCTCAGAATAATATGATGTGGTGTATCGTAGTAATAACAGGTGATTTATCACATTCATGGCGAAGGGACAACTAACGGAAGGACCTGAAGATACATGATTCCACGTGTGAAATACATAAGGTGGTCTGCCCATTAGTCACCAGGATCCTAGTGATCGTCCTGTTTGCACTTTAAGGGTTCTTCTCACTTTAGACACTAAAAAAAGGCCATTTTCGTGAATTTTTGATAGGTTCAGATTATAGATATTTATATAAAAGTTGTTACACTTAATTAATACACTTTCGAAATACGTTAAAAAATGTTTTTTTATGTATTTATGTAACCCAAACAAACGTTAAACGCGTTTTCCTCGAAACAACGTTTTTCGACGGCTTGTTGATGAAATCTTCGAAACTACTGAACCGATCCTTATAAAATGTTAACCACATATTCTTTACAACTATAGCTATAGCACGTGTCGAGGATTTTTTTAAATTTTGATGTTTACAATTTTTTTGCCAAAAACGCTGAAAAAAAACACGTTTTTCGAAAAATGTCCCCCATTTTCCGTTTATCCGTATCCAATCTAAAACCATTTGATTTTTTTGTTTCGCATGATACATCTCCGAGATGTCATCAACAGCGCAGACCTACAATTTTTTTAGGACATTTTTTTAACTACCGGTTTCGTCTATAAATAGTGACTTAAATAAATGTTTTTTTTTTTAAATGTATTTCGAAAGTGAATTTATTAAGTGTAACGACTTTTATATCAATATATATAATATAAACCTACCAAAAAAATTCACGAAAATAGACTTTTCAGCGTCTAAAGTGAGAAGACCCCTTAAGTAAGTATTTTCAGGTTATTCATGGTAGCGAAATTATACCGAGCTGAATTTTTTTCTGGAAGTTTATAATCCCTATGTTTCGCAAAAATCAAGACTCTCATTTTGAACGCGCGGCATTTTGTTTTAATTTGATATGTCAGAAATTCATTCCGTTAATTATGGGATGAATTAATATACTAACAAAATCCGTTTTATTTTTACTTATTTTAGATAACCTGGTTATGAAGGGCTCATCGCAAAAGACGTTTTCGGGAAGTGCTTCCCGGACATCGGCTATAAATCGTTTATAATTAAATATTTTTACATACAAGAATTACAGAATGTTCTTCAGATGATACTTTTCCAAATACCTAATTTTTGTATGAATTTATCATCGCGATTTTCTAAAAAAAGTAATAATAATAACTATAAGCTGTTTTCGACTGTGACAACTAGGCGTAAAAGCCCATGATCGTTCAGTCCTTGCACCAGCTTAAAGAGAATAAAAATCAAATCGGAACCTATAATAATATTATTAATAATAATATTTCATGAAATGTTATGCTCGTACGAAGTTATTAACGGGCCAAACTATTTATCGTCTACTCCAATTATATGGATATGTGTGGGTTAGGGTGGCACAAATGTGAGCTGTATATTTTTTTCCTTTTTCTCACCATCCAATTATCTTCTTTATAGGAAAAAAAAATTGTCGGTCAAAAAATATCCAGAGTTCGCTCACGCCTCCCAAAAATTCAAATTATCATTAAAAAATCTATTTATGTCATCCACTTCTCACCCATAAATTTTACGCTTTATAATTTTTAAATCAGCCTCGCGAAAGCTCTAGCCGGCTAATGAATACTTAGTGGTCGCTCAAGGTTTTCAAAATTTACAATTTCCGCCAAAAAATAAATCTCGCATGTACTATAATTCCTTGTAGACTAAAAACAAAATAAACAGCGAAGTGTTACATTTTCTGAATAATTTATTATAATAATTTGTAACAAAGACCAATTAGACGATATGTGTTGTTATGCATTATCATGTATTATTGTATTATGGCATCGCTCGTCACAGAGTACGGCTGCGGTTGCTCCGCAGTTTGACTAACGAGACCAACTGTGGGACGCATTACGATGCGCGGAAAACAGCTACCATTTCATAGACGGATAAAACGACCTACAATTTTTTTTACGGACAAGACCTTTAAAGAATTATTTTGTGAGAACGAAGATTATAATTCTTGGGTTAAAAGTGTGAGGTAAATTTGAAAAATCTGTTTCTGAAGAAAAAATAATGAATTATTTTGAACATTTTATCAAGCGTCAAATTTATGAGTGAGAAGAGTAAAAAAAATTTTAGCGAAAATTGGAAATTTTGAAGCTCTTGAGCGACCACTAAATATTCGTTGGCCGGCTAGAGCTTTCGCGAGGTTAATTTTAAAGTTATAAATTGTACAATGAATGGGTAAGAAGTGGACGAAAAAAAATCGATTTTGTGATCAAAATTTGAAGTTTTAGGAGACTTGAGCGACTTCTAAATATTTTTTTGACCGCTCGCAGCTTTCACAATTTTTTTTGTTTTCTTTAAAGAAGATAACTGGATGGTGAGACAAAAGAACAAAAAATAGAGCTCAAATTTGTGCCACCCTAGTGTACTATATATGTATTGAAGGAAACCATTTTTTACAAAAACATGATAAAAGGAACGGTGAAAAATATGAGAAACGCTTGAGAATACAAAGCTCGCTTTTCCTTCGTACCAAGATTGCGTAATGAAAATAGAGCAGGAGGCAAAGGCAGAATTAAAGAAAACTTTATAAAATAAAATATTTCATTCCAGAGTCTTTCCCCAATGACGTTCCTCAGAGTGTATAAAACGCGAAAAATTCGAGAGGAGTGCGAGAGAGAGAGAGAGAGAGAGAGAGAGAGAGAGAGAGAGAGAGAGAGAGAGAGGGAGGGAGGGAGGGAGGGGGGGAGAGAGAGCTTCTTCAATTCAATTTCATTTACAGTCCATTACTTGACATATATAGACGGCTACGAGTGATGAAAAATTTAGCTAGGAAAATGAGGAAATTGCACAAGTAGATGGAGGCTTTGTGCGTTGTAATGTAATTAATTACGTCCCAAATAACTTAGCACAAGGGCTAGGGAAACAACGAGTTTTCCTAGAACCCGCAGTGGAGAGGAAAGCTTCAAAAGTTGACTGTGCGTCCGGTGTTTGGTATGAACGCGAAAAAGAGTAAAGTTGTGTATGCGCACGAGGGAAAAATCTCGTTAGGAAGCATGAAGCAGTGAGCAACGCAATGTGCAACAGAGTTCTCTTTTACGGTGAGAGATAAAAGATAATGAGGAAACAGTTTGTTTATCAAAGTTTATTGCGTCTATGCCTAACATTAAGGCCTTAGGCCACAGTAACGCGTATAAAATCATGTGCGAATTTAACAATCTTTTTCGTATGAAAAAGTGATTCACTCATAAAATTAACTACACATCTATTTAGTATGAATATCAAGGTGGTAGAAAATATATATTTTTTTTCGATGTACAAATTGGCCGTCTACTAATATTTTCTTTTGTTATCTTTTTTTTGGCACTCCGCGGAGTAACATTTAGCATCCACAATTTTTTACCTGGAACAAAAAACAAAAATTCTCGTCAATCTACGTTAGAATACCTAGAGAAGTACGTAAGGAATTTAAAAAATGTTGTTTTATTCAAAAGTTGTAGGTATTTGAACTTAAGAAATGAATTTTCAGTGAAAAATTTCGTTGTATCTGCTCATAAACTGCTCATAAAATGTAAAGTTTTCGATTAACGGGAGATATACACCTAGATGGTCGAGGTCGAGGATTTAGAAGCTATGAACATTCCGTCGACCGTAGAAGACCTACACTATGGGCCTGGTATCGATGATTCCATGTAAGTTGACAAATTTCATGATTTATTCATTCCCAAATTTTCAAACGCGTTTTTTCTCAAAACCACGTTTTTCAAATCGGTACCCAAAATTTCTCGAAAACCAATGAACCGATTGACTTGAGGTTTTTTGTGGTTATTCTATACACCATTATCTAGTACTTGTCATAGGATTTTTTTTCCGTTACTTAGTTTTTCTTTTATAGGCAAAATAGTAACTAATTTTTGGCCCAAAAATCACTATTTATGTTCAAACGTCCGCCATTTTGTCATAAATCGATATTTTCAAAATCGGCTATGACAAGTACTAGATTATAGTATCTAATTTAATAATCTTTTTGGTTTTTTTTTCAGATGATTTTTGAAGAAACACCAGTTCGTACCGTATACGCAGATTTTTTTACGACGCTCCAAGGATCATACAATATCCTTGTATATTTTTGATATTTTTAAATAAAGAAAATTAAACATATTTTTGAATTTATATAGTTTTGAATAATTAAAACCCCAATCCGAAATTTCAAATAGTTTTCCTTGAAAAAATTCACAAAAATGACCTCTTTTCCGGCTCCTAGGTGTATGTCTCCCCTTAATCAGATATTCCGTACGTACTTCTCGGCGAAATGCAATCAGGAACATAACTTTTAAATTTGAAGTAAATCGAGTGAAAATTGATGAAGTTATTTGTCACACCAATTGGAAAAAAGCTGTTTCGAGAAGTTTCGAGTAGTCGGCCATTTTATACATCGAAAAAAAAATATATTTTCTAACAGTTTGATATTCATACTAAATAGATGTGTAATTATTTTTGTAAGTGAATCACTTTTTCGTACGAAAAAAATGGTTGAATTCGCACACGATTTTATACCCTATGGCCTACGGCCTTAAGGGGAACTAGGCACCGAGAAATCTCGATTCTTCTTTCGTTTTTTTTTTGTATTCTGTTACTACAATCTCTTCCAAACATTTTGGCGCAAAGAAAACGGAAAAAATTCCACAATTGAGCTGAGGAGAGCAATAATAAGCGCGCTGTTGGAATGTGCAAGCTGCGTGACTTGCTCGTTGGATGCAGACGAGAGATCGCGAGCATCGACAAAAGAACGTAGGGTAGAAAGAAACCGACGTTCCGCGATTGCTGCCACAGAAAAAGCTGAACTCGAGATGTCGTTCTACAGCGCCCGCAATTTTTAACGTACGTAAGTTGCAATTTTTCTGCCGTAGTATTGCGCGAGAACTTAAGGGGTTACCCCCACTTGTCATTTTGAAAAAATCGATTTTTTTTTATTGCATTTTTTTGAAGTATAAGTATCCGGGCCCATACTTCTGTATGGGCCCGGAATAGATGACTCTATGTAAGTTTACAAAAAAAAATATTTTCTTCGTGTAAACTGAAATTGAAACTTTAAACGAGTTTTTCTCAAAATGGCATTTCTGAAGTCGGTGACCAAGATTACTCGAACACTAATGAACCGATCTTCTTGAAATTTTGCAGGCTTATTTAATACATAAAAATCTAGTCTTTAATCGTTCGATTTTTTTTTCGAAAAAAATGGCCGTTTTATAGCCAAAAAACGGCCGTTTTTTTTCGTTAAAATCGAACCATTAACTTTGACTGTCCGCCATTTTGTGAAAAATGAATATTTTTTAAAATCCTTCGATTAAAGACTAGTTTATACTTATATTTGACTAAATCCATCCGCATTTTTTTTTTCAGATGATCCACTTCGCCGCAATGTTGGTCACCGCAAACCGTGTATATAAAAACATTATTTCATTGACGGCCATTTGCCACTAAACAATGTAATATTTTTCAATAAAAAAATTACTGAAAGTTCTTCAAGATATGTTCTTTAAGATGGTATATTGATCGATTAAAAAAGTTCTGTAGTTTTCTTTAAAAAAATTCATGAAAAAGGCCGTTTTTTTGCGCTACAAGTGGCGGTAACGCCTTAAACGCGTTCGCGAAACAGCATTTTGTACTAGTTTTGCCGCGATGACTCAAGAACGATTGAAGATTTTTTTACTGAAGATATTAACTTCATCTACAAAATGAACCGAGGTGAATGTGAAAAAATCAATTTATTATTATTGTTATTACAACAAATGTCATCCGTTTTTTATATTTTTCAAAATTTGTCCGCCATTTTTTTTTAATATTTTTTCAAAAATGTTAGTTTCAGTCTGTGGAGGAACATCCCCTGAAGAGAATGGCGTTTGGGAATTTACGAAAACTTCTACCGGCCACTCGGTATCGTGACAATGAGGGAGCAGTGCATGAGACGCGTGGTCTTCTTTATCCGCCCATATCTCCCTTAAGGGGTAAGGCCACAGTAGAATTTTCAGAAAATCGATTTTTTTCGCAAAAACGGGCCTTTATCATCATAAAAATAAGTTACTATTCGATTAATAGCAATTTTTTTTTCACCGGCTTTGAGCGTATAACGTAACCTCTGGCACGGCCATGGAGTACGTAAAACTTTAAACGCGTTTTTCTCGAAACAGCTTTTTTCCCATTGGCGTGAAAAATAACTTCAACAATTGTCACTCGATTTACTTCAAATTTAAAAGTTATGTTCCTAATTGTACATCGACACAATTTTGTACATCGAAAAAAACATATATACATTTTACAACAGCTTGATATTCTTCCTAAATAGATGTGTAATTAATTTTATGAGTGAATCACTTTTTCATACGAAAAAAATGGTTACATTCGCACATGATTTTATACTCGTTACGGTGGCCTAACCCCTTAAATATTTACATTTTTGAAACCTTTACCCCTGAATTTAATAGCCAAAACTCTAATAACAACGTTGCGAAAAAGAAAATGTATGTATGGTGTTTTGGTTCTTCACAAATGCCATTTGAATATTATCCCATTTTCGCTGCCAAAATCAAACCAGGATTGTAGTCCAGTAAAAAGAGACGAAAACCCAGCACTTTTGAGCGTAGAATATGAATTTTTGACTGAAGGTAGTTGGTTGCATACTGAAAGTAAGCCCAATGAAATATTGCCGCTCAACTCGCCCCAACCCTAAGAAATAGGGGTTGAAAACTTAAAATTGCCGTATCTCCGTAATTAATAGCTCGATCAAAAAAGGTTTCAAACAAAAGTTGTTTGGAATAATAAAATTCGTATAAAGCTATCTAACGTCCAACCCCCTATCGTTGCCACCGCTGCCTCCGTGTCTGGGTCAGTGGTGCTCTCGTGTTTTTGTGCCGCTATTTTCAAAGATAGGTCATTGGACGTCTCATAACTTTATACGTATTTTACTATTCCAAACAACTTTTGTTTGAAGTATTTTTTTATCAGGCTATTAATTATTGAGATACGGCGATTTTTAGGTTTTCAACCCCTATTTCTAAGGGTTGAGGCGAGCCGAGGGGCAAAATTTCATTGGGGTTGCATTCAGTATGCAACCATCTATCTTCAGTCAAAAATTCATATTGTACGCAAAAAAGTGCTGGGTTTTCGTCTCTTTTACTGGACTATTGGGTCTCTGCAGCTCGCCCCTTCGGCTAAAAAATAGTATTCTAGCCAAAAAATTATGAACGTTGTCAAAAAACTTTTCCCACACAAGTTGTTAGTTTTGACCTGATAAATATTTTGGTGAAAAAAACATCCATGATCCCATTTAAAAAATACACGTCGGCCATCTCAACGTCGCCATTTTGAATTTTGGGCCTAAACATATTTTTTTTCTGACCGTCTGCCTTTGAACCCTAAAACTTTTATTATACGCAATACTCGGTTGGAGCAGTATTTTTCGAGATAAATCAGGTGTAAGACTAAAATAGGACACTCGGTGTGATCGAGCTTTCGTGACATTACCGATGAGAATAGATTTCAATAAATGGCCACGCCCTTTGATAGGAGAGGTACCAGAAGAACAATTACGGCGGGAAGGACGATTTGAGTTTTCAAAGAGTGCTCGAACGAGAGTCAATGTTTTTATGGCTCATCAATGAAGCTCGTCGTAAAACAAATGGCCTTGGGCTTTTAATATCGTTCGAGCACTGCCTTTTCGTACTTGCTCCCAGCGGTCCTTAAGTTTTATAAAGGCCCTTTTATTATCCCAGCTTTTGGGTAACACAAATTTTCGTCGACTCTCACGTAAATTCGTCTCGCTCTCGCGACGAATTCTAAAGACCCTCAAGTACTTCGGCATTTCGGTGATTTCGTTTCAGGTTTCCACCTCTTGCCACCGAGACGTAAATGATCGACGCGGATGGGAAGTCTTGGGTCTTGGAAACCAGTTTCGATTACTCACAAATTCGATTTCTTTTTAATTCCATAAATTGTTCGTAAAACTATTCAAGAAAATATTCCCAAAGTAGCATTAATAATTCATTACTGCTTTGTATTTTTTGTTTTCATTTTATAAAGTGTACATTTTATTAATTCTATTATTTTATAAAGTGAAGGTTAATTTCTTTATATAATTACGCTCTATGTGAACCTAAATTTGGGGAACATCATTGTTTAAAGTTTATTTTTTATGGTAAAAAAGGTTATAAAATAATGGCAAAAATGATACCTTTTGGTTTAAAGTAGATAATTGGACGGTGAGAAACAAGAAAAAAAATAGAGCTCAAATTTTTGTTACCCTAATGCAGAGATTGGTTTAGACGTTTCAAAAATATTGATTTTGATGTGTTCAATTGGAGGCACTACTTCATAAATACCCATGTCAGACGCTGGCTGAACTTGCAGAATCTCTAGGAATTGATCACACAACAGTTTCGAAACGTTTGAAAGTACTAGTGATGATTTTTCAAAATAAAGCATTAATTTTCACGAAAAAAAACAGCGAGAACTTATTCACCATCCCAATACGTTTATACGCCATTCAGTTAAGGCGTTACCCCCACTTGTAGCGCAAAAAAGGCCTTTTTCATGAATTTTTTAAAGAAAAGTACAAAACTTTTTTAATCGATCAATATACCATCTTAAAGAACACATCTTGAAGAACTTTCAGTAATTTTTTATTGAAAAATATTACATTGTTTAGTGGCAAATGGCCGTCAATGAAATAATGTTTTTATATACACGGTTTGCGGTGACCAACATTGCGGCGAAGTGGATCATCTGAAAAAAAATGCGGATGGATTTAGTCAAATATAAGTATAAACTAGTCTTTAATCGAAGGATTTTAAAAAATATTTATTTTTCACAAAATGGCGGACAGTCAAAGTTAATGGTTCGATTTTAACGAAAAAAAAACGGCCGTTTTTTGGCTATAAAACGGCCATTTTTTTCGAAAAAAATTCGAACGATTAAAGACTACATTTTTATGTATTAAATAAGGCTGCAAAATTTCAAGAAAATCGGTTCATTAGTGTTCGAGTAATCTTGATCACCGATTTCAGAAATGCCATTTTGAGAAAAACGCGTTTAAAGTTTCAATTTCAGTTTACACGAAGAAAATATTTTTTTTTGTAAACTTACATAGAGTCATCTATTCCGGGCATAAAAAAAAAACTGCACTTCAAATTGCACTTCAAAAAAATGCAATAAAAAAAATTGATTTTTTCAAAATCGCAAGTGGGGGTTAATTTATTTTTCACGTTCTTCACCCCTTAATTTATTTTTCACGATCACATATTTACGTTTTCTAATCCTATTTATTTTGACTCAAGTGGTTCTCAATTTACGCGTATTTGCGCGAGCAATGTGTACGGAAGCGAAAACGCGCAGTTGGCAAACTTCGAAATTTCGAGTGTCTCGTCATGTACCAGTTTTACGAGATACTCAGAGGGCATGAGAGAAGTAGGGAAAGTGCGGCACGATCACAAGTGCAAACAGCGGAGAACGAATCCCAAGTAGTACGAGCCAATATGCGCGGGGGCCTACCCGATCCACTTACGTCAGGCCAAATACTGTACGTTTGGGTACTCAGTCCTGCGCTTCCGGCTTTCCCGCTATACTTCCACCGCACCTCTCAGGTACGAAGCAACAGTCAATGAGAAACCAATGTTTAAATATTATTCGGATAAGGTTCCGAAAACTCCCAACCTCCGATCGAGTTAAAATGTTGCACAAACCTTCCCTTTAATATTTTAAGGGGTCTTCTCACCTTACACGCTAAAAAGGCTATTTTTATGAATTTTTTTGATAGCCTTATATTATAGATATTGATATAAAAGTTGTTACACTCAAGGCCTTAGGCCACTCTAGAGGCCGAAAAAATAGGCTTTTTGCGGATTTTTTTCAGAAAAACTACAAGATAAATCGAGATTAAAAAAAGGGTGTTTATCATACATATTAGTGACTGTATACAATAATTTTTTTAAAGCGATTCATTTCAAAATGGCGGCTGTGCAGCGTTTATCTCAAAACTGCATTTTTTAAGTTAGCCGGAAACATAACTCACACAATTTTCAACCGATTCACTTGAAATGTTGAACATATCTTGAAAAATACATTGACTATGGAAGTACGTAAGATTTTTGTTATATTGCATACTTCATTTGTTATAAACAATTATCTCACGATTTTTTTGGAAAGTGACAAATTTGCCTGAAAAATCGTCACATAATTGTTAATAAGAAATGAATTATGCAATATAAAAAAAAATCCTGCGCACTTCCATGGACAATGTATTTTTTGGCCTCTAAAGTGGCCTAACCGCTTAATAAATACACTCTCGAAATACAAAAAAAATTGTTGATGAATTTATGGAACCCAAACAAACTTTAAACGCGTTTTTTTTCTCGAAACAACGTTTTTCGATCCTTATGAAATTTCAACCACATTCTTTACAACTATAGCTATAGCGAATACCAAGGATTTTTATTAATTTAGATATTTACTATTTTTTTGCCAAAAACGGTGAAAAAACACGTTTTTTTAATGCCCGCCATTTTGTTATTTTTGCATATATCAAAAATCGTATGATATGCACTATAGCCATTAACATACTGCATCTAAAACCGTTTGATTTTTTTCTTTCGGATGATCCCTCTACGAGATTTCATCAACAGCGCACACCTATCATTTTTTAGGACATTTTTTTTAACTACCATTTTCGTCTATAAATAGTGACTTAAATAAATAAAATTCTTTAAAAATGTATGTCGAAAGTGTATTTATTAAGTGTAACGACTTTTATATCATTATCTATAATATGAACCTATCAAAAAATAATCCTTTTTAGCGTCTAAAGTGAGAAGACGCCTTAAGGCAACCCCTAAAGGGGTTTTTGGCAACTCGCAATACTTTTCGAGATATTGACTTTCAAAGTTTTTTTTTTTAGGGTACGGTTCCGAACGAGCTGAAATTTCGCACGAACCTTCCCTTTAATATTTTAAAACAACCCTTAAAGGGATTTTTGGCCACTCACAATAGTTTTCGAGATATTGATTTTTAAAAATTTTTTGCAACCCTTGCCGACTATATCTACATCTGCTACGTCTCCGTTCATACCTATATACGTTAGCGCGCTCTCCGTTTTGCAACCGGCAATACGCAGGATTTTACAACTTCCTTTTTCCGTTTCCCATGTTAATAGAACCATTAGCATTCGACCGTTTTATTTGATCCGGCATCGAATGAAATAGTTACTAATAAAGAGGTTTTCAAAAAACACCATCCGGACCGATGATAAAGCGAAGAGTAAAGTATCAATCGAATGCACCCCTATGCAATGTATATACCAGTGAACACGTAGATGTACACGAGGATCGCGGATATGCACGTTTTCTTTCACGAACGAGCTTTATTCCGAAAATTTAATTCAAAATATATCCATTGTTCGTCGGATGTAGCTCTCGCTGTGGGTGCGGATAGGAGGAAAAGAGGGTGGGCTCTACAGGCCGGGAGGGATCCCTATATTGTGCATAACTTTTGTAGGTGCATCTATTGTGCAGGATCGAGCTAGGCTATCGCTCGTATTCCCGTACAAACCGTACTGTTAAAAGGGATGGTATTACGAAACAGGGGTTGCTTTTCCTCCCTCCTCTCTCTCTCTCTCTCTCTCTCTCTCTCTCTCTCTCTCTCTCTCTCTCTCTCTCTCTCTCTCTCTCTCTCTCTCTCTCTCTCTCTCTCTCTCTCTCTCTCTCTCTCTCTCTCTCTCTGCCCCTTCCCTCTCTCTTTTTCTCTGGTAGCGTATGGCCATATGCAAGAGCGCTACAGACCACGATATTCGACTATACGTTGACTGTATACAAGGTGTCCCACAACTGAATGCGTTCCCTGAAATAGGGGTTGGGGGTGAAATTCTGAGTCGATTGATATAAGCATGTATGGGTCTCAAATCATCCCCTGAATTATTATTAATTTTTAAAGGCGAGCCAATCAGGCGCGCCCCACGAGCCGGCGGTTCGCTTACCGACGTACGCCGGCTCGTGCGGCGCGCCTGATTGGCTCGCCTTTAAAAATTAATAACAATTCAGGGGTTGATCTGAGACCCATACATGCTTATATCAATCGACTCAGAATTTCACCCCCAACCCCTATTTCAGGAAACGCATTCAGTTCTGGGACACCTTGTATACAGTCAACGTATAGTCGAATATCGTCCCCACGAGCCGGCGGTTCGCTTACCGACGTACGCCGGTTCATCGGACGCACCTGATTGGCCCGCCTTTAAAAATGAATAACAATTCAGGGGTTGATCTGAGACCCATACATGCTTATATCAATCGACTCAGAATTTCACCCCCAACCCCTATTTCAGGAAACGCATTCAGTTCTGTGACACCCTGTATAGTTCAAACTATTTATCTGCATGTGCCTGTGTGGGTCTATATTATTCGAGCTTTTCCAACCCTCAACTATTCGAACCCTTACAACGCTGTATTTACATACCTACGTACGGTGGGGTACGTATTGTGGGGAAAATCGAAAATGTCCGCAACCGATTCCCTCTACTTTTTCGTACATCATGGGGCCATGGGTCAAAAGGTCTCGCGCGATTTTGCCGATTTTTTTTTTTTTGCGAAAGCTGTCACAGACCCAAACGTTTTCTCGGCAATAGAGAATTTCACCGCTTCACTCTTTGAAATCTTAGAAACGGAAGGCTTCGATCGAAAGCGTTCACTATTCTCATTCCGGTTATATTTTGAAACGGTTTTGCTGCGAATGAGCATTCGATTACGGTCTTACGATATTATTTTTGTTCAATTAAGGGATAACATCTGATTCGAGTTTGTTTTCTTCAATTTTTTGTTATTGGCTCAAATGACGAAAAAACACCACAAGAGTAATATTAATTAACGTGTCTGGATAACATTTTTTTTAACACATGTAAAAGCTGCATTTTTAAACACCTCTGATAGCTGCAAAATAATGAATTCCGCTTTTCATTCCATGCACGTGCCACTGTTTGTGCAATCGCTATTTGTAAACAGTTTTCAGTTTATTTTTGTTGGTGTTGTGATTTGAAAGGTGAACGATAAAATGTATATGAACAAAACGAGAAGTAAAACTAATTATATAACGCGTAGAAAAAGCAATTTTCAATCGCGTTTTTCTCGAGATGTTGTTTTTTAATTTGGCACGCAGTAGAGATCGAACATTTTTTTATCAGATTGACTTGAAATTTTAAGTGCAGCTTCTCAGACGTATTGTCCACTGAAGCTCACACGGTTTTCATGATTAATTAACAATAACAGCTTTTATAAACAAATTACAATCAAATTTTTCGGTAAAAATTCCATTTTTTTTCAAACTAATGCCAAATTTGCAAAAATCAATATTTTCTAATATCGCTGCGTACTTCTGTGACAAAACTCATGTTGAAAATTTTTAAAAATTTTTCTTTTCCAGATGCCGACGTTCATTGTTTCTATTGCGTGCCGATTGGTACCTTGAAAAAAAATGGTCTCGGTTCGATGTGCTGTACACGGCCATTTTGTTTTTTAAATTAGAAAAAAAAATATTTTTATTATTCTCTATATATAATGAACAAACGGCTAAAACGATTTTTTAATTGGCTTTATAGTTTCGTAATAAAATCCAGTAGATTCCCTTTTTAACCCTTAAAGGGTTATGTAGGTTTTTTTTAGGTACGTACGTACTTTTTTTAGGGGTCTCCGGAAACCAGGTCCCATTTTTTTTATTTGGTTGAAATGTTGCTCTTTTATGTGCTCTTCCTCTTAACATTTTGAATAAAATAATTCATATATTGTGTTTTTTTTAATAGAGAAAATATGCTTTTTGGCTTCGAAACCCATGTAACCCCTTAAAATGAATTCCAATTTTTTTTTTTTTTTGAAAATGAAAAGCAGGCGTTTTTTGCCTGCATTTCATTATTTTTTTTCCCTTTACGTCACTTTTACGCATTCTTCTGTCAATTTCGTTCCGCGTGCTTTTTTTACTTGTCCTGCTGGGGGAGTTCGATATCGCGGACTATTATCGGGAAAAAAAGCTTAGATATTCAGTAGTATCGAAGACATCCCCTCGAAGTTTGTTATCGAGTATGCCATACACTGTGGAGAGATTGAAAAAATGCGGTTAGACGATCACAGGACCCTAAGGAAAAGTATAATATCAACGAGTATATAAACAAGATGGAACGTTACAAGGGTCGAAGGAGGAGCAGAGGGCTCGTCGCTGGAGGGCGAAAAATGGAGTGTCTAAAAAAGGGGGTGAAAAAAGGGTGCACGGGTCATGGTATAACTCCATCTTCTCCAACCGACGTTTTTTTTTTTCATTCCCGTACTTTTTCAACGTTCTTTTTTCTCCGTCTCTCTGTCTCTCGCTTCCTTCACCCCTTTCGCGTACGTAACTGAGTGGGCGGAATGCGCCCTGTGGTGTGGCAGTAGCTTCGCAGCAAATTAGGGCCTTGCTGCTTCAACACCCACGCGAAAAATACTCGAAAATTGTGAAATTTCGCGACAACCGAGTGAAAATAAACAGCTGAAAAAAAACACATTGATGTGTCGTAATCATCATGTTTGGTGAAAATTGCAATGTGCAGTTTTGCAAAGCGATATTATTTCCGTAATCAATGCATTTGCAATATCTTCGATAATTTTTTCCCTCGTTTTTTACGCTCTACACATTTCTTTTTTACAATCCCTGCACTGAGAAAAAAAAACAAATTGAAGCAAAAAAATATATTGGTTGATCCAAATAAATGTGCTGCTGCGGAGTGCCACCGATATATGAGATTGTTACAATACTATAAAATATTGAAAAATGTGATCGATTTTAATGACATATCATTTTATTTGATAAAGCTCTTCTGTTCTCTGAATATCTACATTATCCTTCAAATAAAATGATATTCTATTGAAATCATTCTGTATACAATACGTAAATGTATTGGATGAAATAATTAAGCGGTTGCTACAACATTTTTTATTTCGTACAAAAATATAATCAATAGAATTAATTATTTCTTCACTGACTAATAAATCCGATTATTTACACCAACAATTTTACAATTGAATCAACGAAATTTCATTCAATAACACCAATGATATTGGGTCAATGATTTTTTTTTTTCTCAGTGTGGGGAGAACGTATTGGGTCAAGTGGAGGAACACTAATAGTCATTTTGAATTAATTTAAAAGCGGGTTGCGGGTTGAAAAGTAATTAAGGATTTTAATAACTTCTTCAATAAATAATACAACTGCTGCTTTAAATCTGGGCTCGAGATAATTGCTTGCATATCCGATTGCCAGTAAGCCTCGAGTACTTTAATCTCCATGCGCTGATAATATCTTCTTTTCCTTACGACGGCAATTGAAACGAGTGCACAGTTTTCCGGCAATCTTACAATATTGACGAAAGCAAAATGGAACCATCGATATTATCCGTCTCACGTTATAGACCACCATCAGGATTTAATTCTACCGGCTATTCTGAGTTGAATATGGTGATAAAAACAAGTTGGGTTCGGTGATAAAAACAAAGTTATTAATATATGGAACGTACAGCGGGTATCCAATTATGCGCACACATGCCCACAGACAAGTGCATACATATAGATCTATATGGGACATTCCACGCCATTTCACCTAGCCCGTGACCCCGAACATTTCTGGTTTTTCTGATTTTTATTTGTAAAATTGTACCCCATGATAGGAATGTCCACACCAATTTTTAGATTTTTATCTCTTCTCTTTGAAGAGTAACAATTTTCTACGAAATTTCGATTTCGGAAGTTTTGGAAACGTTTAAACGCTTTTTAAACGTTTAAACGTTTAAACGCTGATAAGTCTTGAACTAATTGAAATATCGACAAATGTCACTATATAATTTTGTTCATTTTGAAGCATACTTTCATTGAAAAAAATGAAAAAAAAAACAATTATTAATATCAACAATTTTTTTATTTTTAAAATGAAAACGATTTTTTTTAATGAATAACTTTTTTTAATTATTTTCAAAAAATTATCTAAATTAAAGTGACTCATTCTATAATTTTTAAGACTAGTCTCATCGTGGGCCGATGTTTCCTTCTATTTTTTTTCGAATTAATCATACTATGATTAATAATAAAAAATTATATCTCCCTAAAGCGAAGAGATAAAAATCTAAAAATTGGTGTGGATATTCCTTCCATTAGGTACAATATTGTAAAAAAAATCGGGAAAACGAAACATGTTCGTGTTCACGGGTTTATCGGATATTGTGTTCCACACATAACCTTCATGCTTGTACCTCATATTAAAATAAAAATATTATTACTTTTCAAATAAGTAATACGTTTTGTTGATAAATACAAATGTCAGGTCATTTTGAGACACCCTATAGATACATATATTTCTTCACATAGAATGCAGTCTATGTATACAATGCCGGAAGTGGGAAATCGATGCTCGACAGCCGGTGCCTTTCCCACCGGGAAAACTAAAGTTCGACAGGCTGTTGCGGTCGTCGCAGCAACTCTCGATTGAAGAAAATTTTACCGTCAAACGAGTACGTACGGGAAACGCGTATGCCACGTAACTAATTTATTGACAATGAAAACCATGTGATTGCGCCAGGGCGAAAGAGAGCCTGAGGAAACCAGCGAGAGGGGAGAGGTGGCAAGAGGGGGGGGGGCAGCCCGGTTAACGATAGTCTAAATCGGAGCACTGTCGAAATTCCGACACTCCGGGGAGTCGAGCTGATCAGGGGAAGAAATTGAAAGAGAAAGACGAAGAGGAAATGGACCAGAGTATTTGGGTAATGGTGAAAATCGATGCCTGGGATCAGGAGCACTGCAACGTATAGCTGTCAAAACTCTGTCCCCTGATTCACCCTCGCTTTCACCCCCTTGACCTTCCGCCAAACTCGTCTTTGCTCGCTGATTGAAAATGTTGCTTCACTATTCATCGCACGACATTAATCATCCATCTGACACTCCGCCTTGAGCTTTAAGGGGTTGTCTCACTTTAGACGCTAAAAAGGCTCTTTTCATGAATTTTTTTGATAGGTTTATATTATAGATATTGATATAAAAATTGTTACACTTGATAAATACACTTTCGAAGTATATTCAACATTTTTTTAATGAATTTATGTAACCCAAACAAACTTTAAACGCGTTTTTTTCGAGACAACGATTTTCGACGGCTTGGTGATAAAATCTTCGAAACTACTGAACCGATCCTTATGAAATTTCAACCACATATTCTTTATAACTATAACTAAAGCGCATATCAAGGTTTTTTTTAATTTTGATATTTACTTTTTTTTGCCAAAAACGGTGGAAAAACACGTTTTTTCGAAATATGCCCGCCATTTTGTTATTTTTGCATATATAAAAAATCGTATGATATGCGCTATAGCCATTAACATACTAAATCTAAAACCGTTCGATTTTTTTGTTCCGGATGATCCATCTCCGAGATTTCATCAACAGCGCAGACGTATGATTCTTTTTAGGACATTTTTGTCTATAAATAGTGACTTAAATAATTAAACAATTCTTTAAAGTGTATTTGTTACGTGTAACAACTATCATATCAATATCTATAATATAAACCTATCAAAAAAATGCATAAAAACACCCTTTTTCAGCGTCTAAAGTGAGAAGACCCCTTAAGGGGCTATACCAGTGTGACATTTAAAAAAATCCATTGTTTTTGTTGCCTTATTCGATAATTTATACTTTCAAGAATATCATTATCATTTATATCATTTTATCTTACAAAAATCGATAGTTAAAGCTTTAAACGCGTTTTTCTCGAAATGAGATTTTTCAAATTTGCTGACATTGTAATTCAAAGACCAATTATCCGATTGACTTGAAATTTGAACTGAGTACTCTGTAATATATTTACTCTACAATGACGTAGGATATTTTTGATTGGATGGAAATTGACGATTTGGCATTGAAAAAAACGACCATTTTATAGGCAAGAAAACAGACTTTTTTTCAAAACTACGCCATTTTGTTAGATTTTGATATTTTTCGAAAATCCTACGTCATTGTACAGGAAATACCTTTGAGTTTAACGACATTTTTTTCTTTTTCGGTTTCAGCTACTCAATCGGCCGGAATCATGTCAGCAGTGGAGGAACTTTTTTTTGGTGCCTCCCAAGGCAGCGTATAAGTCGCTTGGATCTCTTTATTTTTCTATGAAAAAATTATGTCATATAGGTCAAATATAGCCAACTATATTCTTAATTTTCCGAAACATTTAATTGAGTACTTTTTTCAAAAAAATTCCCGAAAAGCACCAAAATTTTCAGCGTTCACACTGGCATAATCCCTTAATACGAGAGTTCGTCACTTTTTTCGCCCGGCGTTTCTCGACGATCGCATTGACGAATACTATCAAAAACCCAAAATTGCGTGTACCCAAAATGCGAGCAAAATGCGGCATCAACGAACAATTCGATGAGGTTCTGACGCAAAAAAAAGACAAGAAACGATTTTGTCGATCGTTAAGATCGAGAGCCCAGGATGACAAATTTCGGCGGCAAAAGAGCAAAACCAAAGTGACGATATTTCTTCGAGTCATTTGAGTAACGGGGTCGACAGGTCGAGGGAGGTAGCATTGACTCGTTTTCCCGGCAGAATCTATTGTCCAGTGTGACAGTCTAAGCTGGTCGCTCGTGCTCTTTTTTTTCTCGTGCGAATGGCAGTAAAGGGGGCCTACATCGTCTCGTGGAATAAGATAAATGATGTTGCATCCGTGCGTGTGGGTTGGGCCGTGATTTCCGGTCCACAAAGATTCGCTCGCGTGTTAACTCTCGTCTCTCGGACCCTCGGTTATATATCGTTGTAAAGGAAAAAAGGAACAGAGTGAAATGCGAATGGCGAGTTCCAATGTGACACACTGAGAGCGAGGGCGTAGAACTTGATTACCACTCTTACCTAGGGGAGAAAAATGATTGACGAAAAAAAATACACCGAGAGAGTTGTATGATGTACTCAGTCATATTTTGACTACATTTTATATTTGTCTGAAGGGACGATAATATTTTATAGCCATAGTGCCAAAAGTATAGTACTGCTTATTGATATTTTAACAGTTGCATGAATTGTGCACACAAATCTTACAAACATACGTTTATCCTTGAATGCTGAATACATTATCAAGGTTGAGCATATTCGATTTTTTTTTAATTCATGAATTATAAAGAAACTTATTCAAAATTCGTTCCGAACATGAATAAAGAATTCCACTGGATTCAGTATTCATTTCAAAATGAATAATGAATCCATCTCAATTCAGTATTTGTTCCGAAAATGAATAATGAATCCTATTGGATTCATCATTCATTTAAAAATAAATATTGAATCCAACTCAATTCAGTATTCGTTCCGAAAATGAATTATGAATCCCACTGAATTCAGTATTTGTTCTAAAAATGGATAATGAATCCTACTGGATTCAGTAGGATTTTTTTTTCAGATGATCCACTTCGCCGCAATGTTGGTCACCGCAAACCGTGTATATAAAAACATTATTTCATTGACGGCCATTTGCCACTGAACAATGTAATATTTTTCAATAAAAAAATTACTGAAAGTTCTTCAAGATGTGTTCCTTAAGATGGTATATTGATCGATTAAAAAAGTTTTGTAGTTTTCTTTTAAAAAATTCATGAAAAAGGCCTTTTTTGCGCTACAAGTGGAGTTAACGCCTTAACCATATCTATATTATTATTTTTTTACAATAGTGAATAATCATTTCGGGGATAGATAGTCAAACACGCGACCCAAATCGCATGTTTAGGTGTACTTTTCGCTTGTAGTGTCAACCATATTATGATGGCACTGTCAATAAACTATAACGAATTTTACTATCCTCTCTTTCACCATGGACGTTCATTGCAAATAGCATGGACCGCTACACAAAAGAAATGATCTACGAGATGGACCTCGTTAACTTTGCAGCCATCCGAGCTTCGTCATTTGCGATCACAACGTTAGACCGGAAGTTCCCTCTCCGTCCCTCTATTCCTCCCCACGCTCCCGTTTGATTTCTCAATAACTCGATGCAGCGCTCGCGGCATCCGTGAAATTTCGCTTGCTCCTTCTCACCCATTCCCTTCGCCTTCCACGATCGTTCTCCCTCTTTCTCCATCTCGTACCTCAAAGTCAAAAGATATTTTTATATTTCCCGGTAGAGTACACCCGCGGCACGCTCGCGTAAATAATCGTCGCAAGCACAGCCGAGGTCGCAGTTGTATCGTGATACACACACACACTCGCACCCACGTATACGCCAAGGCACTCATTACTGTCCACGCAATGCCTCGGTCTCAGGAATCCAATATATCTATAACAGCCGTTCACAACCATATACCGAGACCCTTGAGAATCTCGTTCGCTTCGACCGTTTGATTGAATGAAAATAAACAGACAATAAAAGTTTCTTATGCGGAAATTATTTATTACGATGGACAACGAAAAACAACACGTGACTCAAACGCGGTATTGACCTTGAGGAAAATAAATGACGAGACGCACTAAGCGAGCGGGGAAAGTTAATTCGAGATTCTCCATCACAGCTTCACAACATCACAACATCACAGCATCACAGCATCACAGCATCACCGCATCACAGCATCACCGCATCACAGCATCACATCACAACATCACAGCATCACAGCATCACCGCACCACAGCATCACAACATCACAGCATCACAGCATCACAAGATCACAGCATCATAACATCACAGCATCACAACATCGCAGCATCACAGCATCACAGCGTCACAGAATCACAGCATCACAGCATCACAGTATCACAGCATCACAGCGTCACATCATCACAACATCACAACATCACAGCATCACAGCATCATAGCATCACAGTATCACAGCATCACTTGTCATAACACAGTTTAGTATAATAAACCTACGGGAAAATGTGAATAAATGAATCCGCCTTCTCGAGTTATTCTCACTATTTACGCTTTCTCAAGTATACACGTATACTCGAGTATTTCGCGGGGGTGGCATGCGCTCTCTTAATAACACAAAAGCCAATAAACTTGCTTCAAACGAAAATAGCTGTCACTTTTTCTGGGCTATCCCTGTTCTTCAGGGGTTATGCCTCGTTATAAAAGTCGAAAAATCACTTTTTTCGACCAATATCTTTTGATCGCATATCATCTTTTCAATGGTCCCTGAAAGTTTCGAGGTGACCGGATCAAAATTGACAGATTTATAGGCTTTTGTGTTGACGCCCGTCGGAACACTTGAAACGTTTTTTTTTTCTTGCGAAAGTTATAGTACAGTCGTGCTGTATATTGGAGTTGGAAAAAACTAGAAGAAGGCTAGTTTTCTGACAGGTGATTTTGTAGGTGCCGCGGGTGCTAAATGTAAGTTTGCTTAAAAATCGGGGTGTAGGTGCGGGGGGGTGGCGGTGGATTAATGCCAAACTACAACCCTCACGGGGTCGGCGCCGGGAGACAAAATGTTCAGAAAAATCTGGGCTTTATTTTTGTTCACAGCGCCGAAGTCGTAAAAGTGCATTTTGGGGGTGAAAAAGTGGGGTGAAATTTTGAAAAATCGGTTTTAATTCGATAACTCTTTATGAAAAATGCATACAATTTTTGTTCAAATGGGAACGTTGTAGCCCTTAAAAAGACGCCTCGATCGAGTATTTGATCATCCCTCTCCAATAATATCTTCACCCCCCAAAACATTGGAGTATCAAGAAAAAATTGTTCATTGAATAACTCAAAAACAATCGTTTTTTCGAGGATCATTCAAATGTACGAAATGTAGAGAATAAATGACTCTATATTTTCGTTTCTATGGACCACCCTTGAATTTTGTTTTTCCAACCCCACTCGGGGGTTGAAAATTCAAAATAAAATTCTGGGAAAACTGTTTTACCTACAAAGAACTTCCAAAACCTGTTCAAAGTAACCCCGTTTTACGGTACGTTTTCAAAGTCGGTGGGGCAAAAATCTCAAAAACTACTGCGTCGATCTTTCTAAAAATTTTAGGGCTTTTTCTAGATGTTAAAATGTAGTACTCGACCAATGGATTTTTTTCCAATGTAAATATTCGATTTGGTGATCGAAAAAATGTCCATTTTTTTCGCAAAAATCAAGACTCACTTTGAACACGCGTTTTTTTTCAATTCGATGTTTCGGAAATTCCTTGGATCAGTCGTAGGATAAAATAATATACTAACGATATGCGTTTGATTTTTTGAAATTAGAAAACCTGGTTCGGAAGGGCATTGCTCACCACAAAAAACGTTTTCGTGAGGTGCTTCCCGAACATACTTTTCTAATACCTACTTTTTTGTAGAAATTCCTGGGTCATTTTGACCCAGAAGAATTCGAAATAAAATGCTTACTTTCCCAAAATTGAGAGGTTTCAATAATTTTTCACAACAATACAATTTTATACTTTCCGAGTTCCAATTATGCAGACATATTAAGAAATGTTCGACGTGTGTTCCTATTTTTTTTTTGTTTTCAATGAAAACCCACCGAAGGGTTGTTCTTGGCAGATGGATGCCAAGTAAATACCAAAAATAAGCTGTTTTCGACCCTTACGACTAGGCCTAACTGGGTTAGGCCTAGTCGTAAGGGTCGTTAAAGGGCCTGCTTACCTTGGGACATTGAAAAATGGCTTTTCTCGCAGCGGCGAATGACAATTTTCCGCTAGATAAACAAGTGTGAATTATGGTCCTCGGAAGCAGAGATAAAACCTTTCTTCGTGAGAATGAAAAATACCTACATTACTCAGCTCGAGGAGCATAATGATAAAAGAAAGTTCGTTGAAAAATTTCTCCCCAACGATAATCACGAGTCAACTATATGCCATACCTCGTACAAACAAATGCCAACTGAAATATCCCCTCAGGAGGAAATTCAATATGACTTTTTCGATGATGACATTTGTCGGTACACCCCCAATGTATGGGATCATCATTTATATTCCTCCAGTTTATTCTTCAGTTGCGTGATATTCATTCGCTCTACGTTCAGCTTGGCGTGTTGGGGCGGGATATGCATTTACAAAGATAAAAAATCCATTTCGTTTTTTTCTTCCTTAAGGGGTTACCCCCACTTGCGATTTAGAAAAAATCAATTTTTTTTATTGCATTTTTTTTAAGTATAAGTATCCGGGCCCATACTTCTGTATGGGCCCGGAATAGATGACTTTATGTAAGTTTACAAAAAAAAATATTTTCTTCGTGTAAACTGAAATTGAAACTTTAAACGCGTTTTTCTCAAAATGGCATTTCTGAAGTGGGTGACCAAGATTACTCGAACACTAATGAACCGATCTTCTTGAAATTTTGCAGGCTTATTTAATACATAAAAATGTAGTCTTCAATCGTTCGATTTTTTTTTCGAAAAAAATTGCCGTTTTATAGCCAAAAAACGGCCGTTTTTTTCCTTAAAATCGAACCATTAACTTTGACTGTCCGCCATTTTGTGAAAAATGAATATTTTTTAAAATCCTTCGATTAAAGACTAGTTTATACTTATATTTGACTAAATCCATCCGCATTTTTTTTTTCAGATGATCCACTTCGCCGCAATGTTGGTCACCGCAAACCGTGTATATAAAAACATTATTTCATTGACGGCCATTTGCCACTAAACAATGTAATATTTTTCAATAAAAAAATTACTGAAAGTTCTTCAAGATGTGTTCTTTAAGATGGTATATTGATTGATTAAAAAAGTTTTGTAGTTTTCTGTTAAAAAATTCATGAAAAAGGCCTTTTTTGCGATACAAGTGGGGGTAACTCCTTAAACGATAGAACTATATATGTAGAATATTTTCGGGAAGAATCAAGGCGCAATTCGAAAATTTCGAAGGTTACAGGCCGTCAACGCTATGCCTCACCGCTCGGATCCCGTAATTAAATTAGCAATTAACAATTACAATTACTACTGTAATTGATAATATAATTAATTTGTAACAAACTAATTAAGCAATTAGGTGCCACAAGTACCTAGTGAAACTTAATTCAAATTCTGTGTAAACTTCAAACGCGTTTTTCCAAAAAGTGCGTTTTTGAAATTGGCGTACAGGATTACTCAAAAACTATTAAGCCGATGGAGTTGAAACTTGGTAGAAATATTGATGACATCGCTATCTTCTACTTGACGAAAATTATTTTTGAAAAATAAGCAAAAAAAAACTACTTTTTTAATCCAAATTTTACAGAAATTTTGCGTGAGATATTGCATTTTTTTTCTGTAAATGCGTGCCATTCTCTTAGATTTGCATTTTGTTGATTTGAATTGCTGTCAAATAGAAACTACACATGTTCTAGCTGGAAAATAACTTGATTTTTTTGTAAATTAAAATCTATGGGAAGCTAGGTGATAAATGAATTGTTTTTGTATACTTAAATATATTATTAAAGTATACCTACAGTTTGATAAATGTAGAATAATTATTTCTTAGTTTAAAAAATCCGTCGAAATAGCTCAATTTTTTCCCGTCTAAATGTATATGCCGCCTTAAGCGGCTCGGAATCGAAGTGAATGTCTCGCGACGGGTCTTAGGAAAACTTGGTCTTTAAAAGTTTTCTCGCGTAAAATCGTAATCTACAGCTCGCCCCTTCCGTCTCGGGACATTTTCCGCCTACGACCCCTCCCAATCGACCCTTGAAATCCCAGGGCTATTCTATCTACTGGCGACCTATATTTTTCCATATATATGTATACAGGGTGTCCTGATATAAATGAATAATCCTGCAACTGACGATAGGTCAAATCACGTCCTACTAAATGCTGGAATTTCAGTTTATTACAAGTTCCACGGTTTTCGAGATAAAAATCATCTGCTTTTGGTTTTTCGCATGCCATTTCTACAAATGAAAACTTTTTTTGACCCAGTTTTTTTAATACTCTTGGTTATTTGTTTTATCTAGAAAAGTGTTCTTTCTAACCTCAAATGTTAAAGGGCTATGCCAGTGTGACACTTTCAAAATATCGATTTTGTTGCCTTTTTCGACAGTTTTTACTTTCAAGAATATCCTGTAAAAAATGCAAGGCCCTATCTCTAATACTCCCCGAATGGCAGCCTTCTAAAGAGCAACCCCTCGCGTTTTTCTCGAAATGAGATTCTTCAAATTTGTTAACATTGTAACTCAAAGACCAATTATCCGATTGACTTGAAATTTGAACTGAGTACTCTTGAATATATTTACTCTACAATGACGTAGGATATTTTTGATTGGATGAAAATTGACGACTTGGCATTGAACAAAACGACCATTTTACAGGCAAGAAAACAGACTTTTTTCATAACTACGCCATTTTGTTAGATTTTGATATTTTTTCGAAAATCCTACGTTATTTTACAGGAAATACCTTCCAGTTTAACGACATTTTTTCCTTTTTCGGTTTTGGCTACTCAATCAGCCGGAATTGTGTCAGCAGTGGAGGAACTTTTTTTTGGCGTCTCCGAAGGCAGCGCATAAGTCGCTTGGATATCAATATTTTTCTATGAAAAAATTATGTAATATAGGTCAAATATAGCAAAATATATTCTTAATTTTCCGAAACATTTAATTGAGTACTTTTCTTCCAAAAAATTCCCGAAAATCACACAAATTTTCAGCGCTCACACTGGTATAGCACCTTAAGGAAACTTTATGAAAAAAGATCTTACGCAGAATTTTCATACAAACCGATTCGAACACCTGATTTTGACAGCTTGCGGTGTAAAAAAAATGTACTACGCATATCGTGCCAATTACTTAAGGGGAGATATCCACCTGGATGGTCGAAAAAATCGATTTAGAAGCTATGAACATTCCGTCGACCGTAGAAGACCTACACTATGGGCCTGGTATCGATGATTCCATGTCAGTTGACAAATTTCATGATGTATTCATTCCCAAATTTTCAAACGCGTTTTTCTCAAAACCACATTTTTCAAATCGGTACCCAAAATTTCTCGAAAACCAATAAACCGATTGCCTCGAGGATTTTTGTGGTTATTCTATACACCATTATCCAGTAGTTGTTGTAGAATTTTTTTCCCGTTACTTAGTTTTTGTTTTATAGGCAAAATAATAACTAATTTTTGGCCCAAAAATCACTATTTATGTTCAAACGTCCGCCATTTGTTCATAAATCGATATTTTCAAAATCGGCTATGACAAGTACTAGATTATAGTATCTAATTTAATAATCTTTTTGGTTTGTTTTTTCAGATGATTTTTGAAGAAACGCCAGTGGGTACCGTATACGCAGATTTTTTTACGACGCTCCAAGGATCATACAATATCCTTGTATATTTTTGATATTTTTAAATAAAGAAAATTGAACATATTTTTGAATATATATACTTTTAGATAATCAAACCCCAATCCGAAATTTCAAATAGTTTTCCTTGAAAAAATTCACAAAAATGACCTTTTATTCCGGCTCCTAAGTGTATATCTCCCCTTAAACAAGTTGCTTAGTTATTGTCGATTCATATCATTTGTAGAAATGGCATGCGAAAAACCAAAAGCAGATTATTATTTTTTTTTTTCAAAAAAACAATATAAATCCCAAAATCTCGAATACCGTGGGACATTTGCAAAACTGAAATTCCAGCATATAGTAGGGCATGATCTGACCTATCGACAGTTGCACGATTATCCATTCACAACAGGACACCCTGTATATATTTATACGCCAAAGAAATGCTGATCGCAGAATCATCTGTAAAAATCTACGTCAGTTGTCATACCTTTTTCTCCACCCTACCATTGTAATACCACCCACGTACCAAATGTCACTCACTTCTTGTCAGTGTACAAAACTTTGGGGCTCCGTTGTTTCGCATTTAAATTATCAGCGAGTAAGGATGTGATAAGAACGGAATTTTATAAAAAGACATCTCTCTCTCTCTCTCTCTCTCTCTCTCTCTCTCTACCTGCGTCTCTTTCTCTTCTGCTCTCTCGCGCTTTTCCCTCCTTGGCCCCTGCAATGTATTATAATGAAAGATGACAAGCGAGTGATAGAATGTCACGAAAGGAGGGGAAAGCAGGAACAAACGAAAACGTATACGAAAGTTACAGGAAGCGAGAGTGAGGGAGAGAGAGAGAGAGAGAGAGAGAGAGAGAGAGAGAGAGAGAGAGAGAGAAGTAACTTTTCCGCACAGGAAAAGCAAAAGGATCGAAGTTTGGAAAGCCGGACTGGGAAAAACGGGTCCTTCGTGAATGATTGATAGGAATAAAATGAAATTCCCTTGGCGCAACAAGAAACGACACTTTTTCAGCGAGCCGTCGCACTGGGGCAGAAAATGAGTGAAACAAAAAGGGAGATCAACAAAAATAAATCGGAAAACCTATAACGACGCAATATGAACAAAAGAAGCAAGTTAATTACGAAGACAAAAAATGTCGAAAAAACGGCTAAATTCGATACTTTTTGTTCAAAACGCCGCCATTTTGTCAAATTTCACTAAAAAAAACCTCCATAGGAACATAGCGGCTTTCCTACAGATTAATAATCCTTTCGAAATTTTTGTTTCAGATAAAATTTGCCGCCGCTATTCTGGCCACCATAGGACACCATTTTTTTCACGCAATTTTCCGCACAGAAAAACAATGTCAAACAATGAATAAAGAAATAAAAAAAAATCATTTTGTATTCTTTATCGGTGGTTCAATTAAAAAAAAAATTAGACCGATTAGCTTATCAAATTCACCTAAAAAAATCGGCAATTTTTCGGGTGGTCAAACTGTGATGATCCGTTAAGGCCTTAGGCCACAGTAACGGGTATAAAATCATGTGCGAATTTAACAATTTTTTTTCGTAGGAAAAAAATGATTCACTCATAAAATTAATTACACATCTATTTACTATGAATATCAAGCTGTTAGAAAATATGTATTTTTTTGTTTTTCGATGTACAAAATGGCCGACTACTCGAAACTTCTCGAAACAGCTTTTTTCCAATTGGCGTGACAAATAACTTCAACATTTTTCACTCGATTTACTTCAAATTTAAAAGTTATGTTCCAAATTGCATTTCGCAGAGAAGTACGTACGGAATTTCTGATTAATCGAAAACTTTTCATTTTATGAGCAGTTATAACGAAATTTTTCACTGAAAATTCATTTCTTAAGGGGAGATGTACACCTGGATGGTCGAAAAAAAATGATTTTTTTTGCATTTTCTTGAAGTTTGAGGTCTCCAGAATATCTGGTGAAAACGGCAAGTTAATATTCCGATAAATAAGCCAGTTACATCCGAGAAAGTGAAACGTGTTTTGCGACGCCGAGCCGATAGGCTTTTCAAATCGGTACCCAAAATTTCTCGAAAACCAATGGACCGATTGCCTTGAGGTTTTTTGTGGTTATTCTATACACCATTATCTAGTACTTGTCATAGGATTTTTTTTGTCCCTTACTTAGTTTTTGTTTTATAGGCAAAATAATAACTAATTTTTGGCCCAAAAATCACTATTTATATTCAAACGTCCGCCATATTGTCATAAATCGATATTTTCAAAATCGGCTATGACAAGTACTAGATTATAGTATCTAATTTAATAATCTTTTTGGTTTCTTTTTTCAGATGATTTTTGAAGAAACGCCAGTGGGTACCGTATACGCAGATTTTTTTCCGATGCTCCAAGGATCATACAATATCCTTGTATATTTTTGATATTTTTAAATAAAGAAAATTAAACATATTTTTGAATGTATATACTTTTAGATAGTTAAAACCCCAATCCGAAATTTCAAATTGTTTTCCTTAAAAAAATTTACAACAATGACGTTTTTCCGGCTCCTAGGTGTACATCTCCCCTTAAGGCGATCCTCTAGTTTCTCGGGTTGAAAAAATCGATTTTTTTTTCATAAATCACATCTACAACCTGTGTAGAAAATGTGTGCCAAAGGATTTTTCGATATTCGAAGTGGTTCACAAGTTACGGCCCTGGAACGGAGCAGGTATACTTTCAAACGCGTTTTTCTCGAAACACCATTTTTCGAAACGGTGACCACGATATTTCAGAAACTACTGCACCGATCTTGTTCAAATTCATACAACATCTTTAATATGTTATAAGCCAGCGATTGAACTAGGATTATCATGATTGCTTCGATAGTTTTTTTTTTGTACGAGCGAAAAACTTAAGAAAAAATGAGTAAAAAATAGAATGTAATTTTCAAAAGTGTATAAAAAAGTCAATTTTTGTAATTTAGAATTCACTCTAGTTCAATCGCTAGTCTTAAATATGAAGATTAAAATGCCGTTTGGTTTTTTGATTTCAGATAAGCAGAACAGCCGCAATCTTGGTCACCGTCAAGCACCTCTGTTACTTGATGTCTTCCTGTCGGCCACTACAACGTTTATTCTATTATATATTTTGACTTCGAAAAATTTGCAAAGCTTATTTAAATGTTAATAAAGATTGTGCAAAAACAATGAGATTGATTATTTCGATGCTTTGCCCGTAAAAAATGATTGAAAAAGCCGTAAAAAAACAGCGGAGAAACTAGAGGACCGCGTTAAGTTCAAATACCTACAACTTTTGAATAAAACAACATTTTTTAAATTCCGTACGTACTTCTCTAGGTATTTTAATGTAGATTGATGAGAATTTTTGTTTTTTGTTCTAGGTAAAAAATTGTAGATGCTAAATGTCACGCCGCGGAGCGCCTAAAAAAAGATATCAAAAGAAAATATCAGTAGTCGGCTATTTTGTACATCGAAAAAAAATATATATATTTTCCAACAGCTTGATATTCATACTAAATAGATGTGTGATTAATTTCATGACTAAATCACTTTTTCATACGAAAAAAATCGTTAAATTCGCACATGATTTTATACCCGTAAAAAAAAACAACCCCAGTCTCTCCTGAACAAAGCACCAAACCTCGTCGATAAACACCTACTGCAAAGTATTAAAAATAGACCAAACAAATACCACAAAAACGTGAGAAAAACAACTTTTCCCATGGGCAACGACGAAACAGATATCTAAATTCGAATCTCCGTTGTCTTCGGCAATTCGATTTTTTTTAATCAATCTTACCGAAAATATTTCCTCTCAGGGAAGAGACGCTCGGTGCACACACCCGACGAGATAGCCCCTTCTCGCTAAGACGAGAAGTTAACTCGCCGTAGCTTTCACAACAGTAGATGCTGATATTAAAGAGGGAAGTAGTAGTGGAACGCGCGCGGTCAGACGTCGCCTCACTCTCCCTCACTGCTTCTCTCTTTCTCTTCACCGCCTTGCTATTCGCTCTCTTATTTTCCACCTCCCTTCTCTTGCAATCACTGCCCCCTTCGAATTTCCTCGCCTTTCATCCGCGATTAAAATCCGCCTGTCTTCCTTCACATCTATACGTACAAACTTTTCGTCACTTTATTAATATCACGAAAATTCTCGAATTAACCGCACGTATTATTTTCGTCCCTCGCGGAGATCCGGTAGTTTTAATAATAGTTTAAGTTTCAGCGCGAACTGTGCGACGTTGCAACGCCAGTTGCCAACCTACCGTTCCGCAAAGCAGGCCGCACTTTGGAATGAATTTTCGTCCGATCGCGAGTCAAATCGTTCGAATGTTTTGCCAATATTCCTCGATCCCTCCCGCGCACAATTCATTCAAGCACACAAACAGTACGATTGAATTTTCTCGTTTGGATTTTTCGGACATCCGAAATAACGACTTGCCCTTAACCTTAACGGTATTTTTCGTATATTTTTTTTTTTTTCGGTGTTCGACAAAGAGACGCGGATGACGAGGACGTACGGAGAGTATTGAGAAACGGGTATTGGCGCGACGGTAGTCGCGACGATACTGCGCCCCATTGGACGGCCTTGCGCAAATATACTGACTCCCCACCCCCTTAACTCCGATCTCCCGGCTTGCACACACTCTCGCTTTGCTCCGGCGCACATGCAAAAGCTTGCTAAGGGGAAACCCACCCCCGCTTATCCGCTCGTGGAACTTGTACGCGGCTACTCGTCTCTGCGCACGTATACAGGGTGGCCGGTTGTACGTGTGCGTACAGCGCCCGCGCCATTCCTAACCTCACTTCGACACATACGTCCGTCTCCGAGATACAACGCTCACACACACAGCAGATAGGAATATCTTCTTTCGGCTTTTATCGGCGATACAACCCTTGCGCGCGAGCACCCTCCGACTCGCTTTCTCGCGCAACCCCCCTCACCTCCACCAACCCCTGCTGCTGTTTCCATTTTTTTTTCCCCTCCAAACGCTTCGCATGGCTAATTCACTCGCTTGGGCACGCGTACGTACGGTGAGCACTCACTGGTCTGTGCGAAAAAAAAATACGAGCCAGTGGAAAGGGGGAGGGGGTGAGAGGCTATAAACAGAAGCGCGGGGTCTTAATGAGGCTACGGGTGACGAAAGAGATGATGCGATGGATAAGTGCACATTGAGAGTCGATACGGAGACGACGGTGGATCCGAATGGGATTTCGCTCCGTAGCAGCTCGCAACGATCCGTACACGTGAGGGGGTGGACCAGTGTGAACGCTGAAAATTTGGCGGATTTTCCGGAGTTTTTTGGAAGAAAAGTACTCGATTAAATGTTTCGGAGAATCAAGGCGTTAACCCCCACTTGTAGCGCAAAAAAAGACCTTTTTCATGAATTTTTTTAAAGAAAACTAGAAAACTTTTTTAATCGATCAATACACCATCTTAAGGGGGGATTGTCTTTTTTTTCGCAAAATTTACCGCTTTTTGGGAATTTTTTTGTGAAGCAAGTATACAACGGAAAACTTGTGAAACTTGGCATATAGTTTTATTGATCTGTTTACTACATACAAAAAAATTTTTAAACAATTTCATCAAAAAATCCGCCTCCCACCCCCCTCGACGCGCGATGGTCCTTTTTTGATGGTGTGCACGATTACAGCCTTCACGTTCATCCTGCAACAAAAACCCAAAAAGCATTTTACTTTAGACACATATAGCTATCGTTCGATGAAGGGAAAAAAATTGACGATTTGGTGACGTTTTGAACTTGAAGTATCGATTTTTCGAAAAAAATTGATCGATTTTTTGTTATAAATAAAAAACTATTAAACGTATTGCTTTTTTGCTTCATCAAACGATAAAAGGATGTCAGCTGAGCATTCTGTCCAAAGGGGGTAGCCGGTTAAGGGGGGTCTGACGGCCCCCACCGAGTTTGATCGAATCGACCCAAAAACCTGAAAGAGGGCTGAAAAACAAAATTTTAGAGATATTTTTTAACCCCCTAAACCCTTATGAAAACACCATAATCGCAAAAAATGCGTTTTTTTGATGTTTAATTTTTTTTTGAGCTTTCAAATGCATTTTAAAGCGGTTTTAACACAACCAAAATTTTGTTTCAGATGTGTAGACATGCCCTGAATTTTTCCAGATTTTTTCGTAAAGTTAAATCATGTGCAACATAATTTTAATGGCAAAAAAACCGTAAAAAATCGTCATTTTTTGTATTTAATGCTATGGTTTTTATTGACGTATTAATGGTAAAAAATCGTGCACCATAGCATAGAAAGCTACTATCTTCCTCTACAAAATGACGCTAATTGAGCTCAATTCGGTCGTCTCTAGCGTCCGAAAATCAAACTTGAATAAATTCCGTTTTTATAATTTGAGCATTTTCAGTTACGAAAATGACACAAAATCATATTTTTCAATTATTTTTTTAAATAAAAGTACATTTTGGGGTTTCTGAGGTCGCCGATTACAAATTTGATGTCAAAAATTAGTTTTGTCACATGACAGCTGTCAAAACGAAGAAAAAATATTTTAATTTTTGAAATTTTTTAAAAAAGCTATGGGAACGATATTAATAAGGATTTTTTAGGTCGCTGATTATAAATTCATTCTTATACACGAATTTTTAATCGTAACAGCTGTCAATAGTTATATTAACAAACAAAAAATTACGTATTATTCAGAAAAAAAATTTGGAATTCCCCGACTAAACTGTCACCTGGCGGAGAAAATCCCAACTTGTACCTTATTAAGCCACGTACCCGAGTGCCTAAGGCCACCGTACCCACGTGGGCCTTAGGCTCGTATGCCCCTCCGCACGGTACTGCGCATGCCCACTACGCACTGACGCATCGAGAACCCCGCTCCACGCGGTCTCTCTTTCTCTCTGTGTTCAGCCGCCGTCCAGTACACACGTCATGCGACGCGCTCTGCTCCGTTAAACAAATCTATTTGTTTTGTTAACAGCGTTTTTTTAATTTATCGTTTAACCTGCCTATCTCAACACGAAGTGATTGAAGCAGTATTCTAAGGTGAGTTTGAATATCAATTTAAATATCAATCAACATAAAAATTGATTTATAATCATAACCTCAATCTACAATCGTTTGCCTCATAGTCGACTTGAAATCGTACAGAAGGTGGCCGTCAACTTCAAGTTGTTGTTTAGTTCACTCACATGAAAAGAATTAAAAAAAAGCAAAAAAAAAACAAAACTAAGACGAAACGATATTTCAATAAAAAAATGATTTGGAATACAATAATTTATTTCTGTTTTGTTTACCGATGTTTTCAACATTTTTTTTGTTTTGATTTACAATTTTTAATGTACTTTCGATTTTGGTTTTTTTTGTTCTATTTGTTTTTTTAATTATGGTTTTTTTTTATTCCGGGTTTCAGTCACTTTTTTCATTTTTTTCAAAAAAAAAAATAATTTGTTAATCATAATAAAAAAAATAACAATGTTCTTTTTTTTTCTTTAGGAAAAACTGTGCGATGCCACCGAAAAAACGAAAATGTACGGCTGGTGAAAGGTGCATAAGATGCAACAGATTGTTGCGTTATGATACCGGAAAACAGAAGTCCATTTCTTCAGATGATGACGTACACTTATATACTAAACTACTAGGTAAACGAGTAGAGAAAGGTGACGTTTTATGTCATCTGTGTCGTTCCGCAATCGCTAAATCCCGAACGGTTTCACCATCGACGAGCAGTGATTCTGATCCTGAAGAAAATCTTCAGTTGGATTTTAATCCCGAAGAAAATCCTCTGCCAAACGTCAATCCCGAGGAAAATCCTCTGCCAGATGTTGATCGCGAACAAAATTCTGTCGATCCTGTAGAGAGACATTCATCAACACTCTCCAATTTGACAGTATCAGATGACACAGAACAATCTTCGGAACAGTCTTCGCAACAATTGTCACGGTCGGAGTCTGGATCTTCCACAGGACAGTCATCACAATCTTCTAAGGACCCTCCTTACGTTCTTCGTCCAAGAGAACCGGACTATGAAATGATCGAGATGCCTTTCAACAGAGTTACCGCGACTCACAAATGTTGTTGCGTATGTCTTACTCCAATTACGACATCTCCGGTTGTTCCGTTTAAAGCGAGGTTACAGGTATTTATAAGTTCACGAATTTTCATTCCAAAAGGCAATCGCTGTTGTCCTGTACATCTTATCAGTGAACGTATGTACGTTGACGAAATTTCAAACTTGAAAATATTTTCGAATACTTGTACTATCAGTTCTCAAGAGTTGGCATTATTTTTGGATGCACTGTCCAAAAAATGCGACAACAGTATTTTAGACAGAGTAGATGATTACAATTTATCGGCAGAGCGCATAAAATCGCTAACTGGATACACAGTTGCAGAAATCAAGACTCTAAAAAACATGTTGGTCACTTTGCGAAATTCTCAAAATCGCAGTATTAATCAAGCTCTTTTAATATTCCTTTTTAAATTAAGAACTGGAAATTCCAACACAATCACTGCGTCAATTTTCGATATCAAATCTGAACAACTAGTATCTGCTTATTGCAAATCGGTTTTGGATTCATTCGCGAAAGACGTCTTTCCACTTCGTTTCGGAGCTCGGGCATGTTCTCGCGAAGATTTAATTGCTAATCACACGTCGCCTTACGTAAAAAAATTACACGGATTTGAAGATCGCCTGCTCTTGATTGCTGATGGTTCATACCTTCGACACCAAAAAAGTAGTAATAATTGTTACCAAAAAAAATCTTTCTCTGGTCAGAAAAAGTGTCCACTCTGTAAACCCTTCACAGTTTGTGCCACAGATGGATATGTAATAGATGTTTACGGACCGTACGAAGCAATTGTGAATGATGCGAAAATCTTACAACATGTACTAAGTGATCCGAACGGCTTGAGATCAATCCTCAAAAAAGGGGATGTTTTTATACTTGACAGGGGGTTCAGAGACGTCAAAGATTGGTTAGAATCTCAAGGGTTCGTTGTGTTGATGCCAGCGTTGAAAGGCAAAAGAAAGCAACTTCCAACAAATGAAGCAAACGAAAGTCGATTTGTTACGAAATTGAGGTGGGTGGTAGAGGCTGTCCACGGTATAATCGGTAGTAAATTCAAACTCTTGCATAATCAGTTTAACAACAACATGTTGGATTCAGCGATGCTTTATTGCAAAGTAGCGAATTTTTTGGTTAATGAGTTTGGAAAAAGACTGAATTGCGATACCGATTTACAAGATCAAATTGCCGAGCAAATGTTGAAAAGAAAAGACGTTGACAATTCTTTAGCGAAAGTTGTGGAAGAACAAAACTGGAATAGGAAGAAAAGGATCTTCAAACCGTTAACATCAAATGACGTATTAGACTTTCCGGAAATGACAGAGCAAGATTTGAAGATCCTTTTCACTGGCTCGTACCAGTTATCGCAAACTGTTTCATACTTAGCTGAAATGTATACCGAAGAAGGACTTTTGAATATGCAATACTTGTTGGAGGACGATACCATTTTGAAATGTGAAGTTAAATCAAGACATATAAACAAGAAAGTATACAGATGTTACGTTCAGTACGACCCTAACAGTATTGGATATAACGGTATAAAAAACTACGTATGTGATTGTGCAAATGGGCTAAGAACTGTTGGTTGCTGTGCCCACGTTGCAACAATCATTTACTTTTTAAGTCATGCACGGTATTTGTCCAAAATCATCCGCCCAGCTCAAATTCTAACGAATCTATTTCACGTTGATAATGTCGAACCTGTTATTGAAGAACACAGTGACGAAGATTAACAACATAACAATCATGTTGCAATGTATGTATTACTTGTGTCTGTTTAATGTATATATTAGATGAATGTATGTAATATTATTATAAATAAATAGATTTTTTAAAATACAATGACTTTTAATTATTGAAAAAACCGAAATAGCAAATACCATTTTCATTTGATGACATGTGTAATTTTTTTTTTTTTGTTAGCTGTTTGACATCAAATTTGTAATCGGCGACCTCAGAAACCCCAAAATGTACTTTTATTAAGTAAAATAATTGAAAAATATGATTTTGTGTCATTTTCGTAACTGAAAATGCTCAAATTATAAAAACGGAATTTATTCAAGTTTGATTTTCGGACGCTAGAGACGACCGAATTGAGCCCAATTAGCGTCATTTTGTAGAGGAAGATAGTAGCTTTCTATGCTATGGTGCACGATTTTTTACCATTAATACGTCAATAAAAACCATAGCATTAAATACAAAAAATGACGATTTTTTACGGTTTTTATGCCATTAAAATTATGTTGCACATGATTTAACTTTACGAAAAAATCTGGAAAAATTCAGGGCATGTCTACACATCTGAAACAAAATTTTGGTTGTGTTAAAACCGCTTTAAAATGCATTTGAAAGCTCGAAAAAAAATTAAACATAAAAAAACGCATTTTTTGCGATTATGGTGTTTTCATAAGGGTTTAGGGGGTTAAAAAATATCTCTAAAATTTTGTTTTTCAGCCCTCTTTCAGGTTTTTGGGTCGATTCGATCAAACTCGGTGGGGGCCCTCAGACCCCCCTTAACCGGCTACCCCCTTTGAAGGCAATCGGTTGAATAGTTTTTGAGAAATCGTGCACACCATCAAAAAAGGACCATCGCGCGTCGAGGGGGGTGGAAGGCGGATTTTTGATGAAATTGTTTGAAAAATTTTTTGTATGTAGTAAACAGATCAATAAAACTATATGCCAAGTTTTACAAGTTTTCCGTTGTATACTTTCTTCACAAAAAAATTCCCAAAAAGCGGTAAATTTTGCGAAAAACAAGACAATCCCCCCTTAAAGAACACATCTTGAAGAACTTTCAGTAATTTTTTTATTGAATAATATTACATTGTTTAGTGGCAAATGGCCGTCAATGAAATAATGTTTTTATATACACGGTTTGCGGTGACCAACATTGCGGCGAAGTGGATCATCTGAAAAAAAATGCGGATGGATTTAGTCAAATATAAGTATAAACTAGTCTTTAATCGAAGGATTTTAAAAAATATTCATTTTTCACAAAATGGCGGACGGTCAAAGTTAATGGTCCGATTTTAACGAAAAAAACGGCCGTTTTTTGGCTATAAAACGGCCATTTTTTTCGAAAAAAAATCGAACGATTAAAGACTACATTTTTATGTATTAAATAAGCCTGCAGAATTTCAAGAAGATCGGTTCATTAGTGTTCGAGTAATCTTGGTCACCGACTTCAGAAATGCCATTTTGAGAAAAACGCGTTTAAAGTTTCAATTTCAGTTTACACGAAGAAAATATTTTTTTTTGTAAACTTACATAGAGTTATCCATTCCGGGCCCATACAGAAGTATGGGCCCGGATACTTATACTTCAAAAAAATGCAATAACAAAAATCGATTTTTTCAAAATGGCAAGTGGGGGTAACCCCTTAAGAATATGCTTGGCTATATTTGTTTGCGTTTGCTTCTCTCCTGTTTTGTTGTCTTCTTGTCCGTCTCATATGTTTTCTTGCTGTCCGCAGATTGTTCTGCATACATCCAGCTAGCTAGCGGTACTAGCTATTTCGTTCGTGTTTCATTGGGGAATGAATTTTATGATTATAGTTGTGAGCAAGGCAAACACCGTATCTATTATTTAAAGCAACATATTTTCTGTAGCATAAAAACAGTTTTTTGTGCATCAAACTGATGCATACTCGTATGCGCACGACCAAAAGAAAACATAAAAAGTTGGGTGAGATGATAATCCTAAAGAAACTGCTTTAAGTCAAGTATTTATTGACGAGCTTTTGCAATGAATGCTAAAGGGAACGACGCATCACTGTCTTTTTGAGCTATTCCTTTCACCAGCCCGAATATTCAACCATTAAGGGGAGATATACACCTAGATGGTCGAAAAAATCGATTTAGAAGCTATGAACATTCCGTCGACCGTAGAAGACCTACACTATGGACCTGGTATCGATGATTCCATATAAGTTGACAAATTTCATGATTTATTCATTCCCAAATTTTCAAACGCGTTTTTCGCAAAACTACATTTTTCAAATCGGTACCAAAAATTTCTCGAAAACCAATGAATCGATTACCTTGAGGTTTTTTGTGGTTATTCTATACACCATTATTTAGTATTTGTCATAGGATTTTTTTTTCGTTACTTAGTTTTTATTTTATAGGCAAAATAATAACTAATTTTTGGCCCAAAAATCACTATTTATGTTCAAACGTCCGCCATTTTGTGATAAATCGATATTTTCAAAATCGGCTATGACAAGTACTAGATTATAGTATCTCATTTAATTTTTCATCATTTTTGGTTTTTTTTTCAGATGATTTTTGAAGAAACGCCAGTGGGTACCGTATACGCAGATTTTTTTACGACGCTCCAAGGATCATACAATATCCTTGTATATTTTTGATATTTTTAAATAAAGAAAATTAAACATATTTTTGAATGTATATACTTTTAGATAATTAACGGAGACTTTGTCCTTGGAGTGCCATATTTCAGGTGTTTACATTTTTTTTTAAAGGAAAATTCAGAAAATAAAATAGTACCTACCTCGAAGGTATATGGATACTTCAACCTCTATGCTGATCCAAAATTATCAAGAGATCACCTGGAAAAGTCTCTGACTATGCAAATGATCTCAGCCTCACCCCGCCAAATTTGAAGACATCGAAAAAAGATCGGATACGAGATTGCCCCTTTGCAATTTAATTTTGATCGCGAGGCTTTCTCTTTGAGAAAGCCAGCATTGAGACGAGCAATCTTTTTCGGAGTAGGAGCTTTGGGAACAAAATAAAAGGTCGAGGAACGTACAAATTCCTTATTCTGTAGGTATCTTCTTTTTTTACAAACTTTTATTTAAGGGAGACTTTGTCCTTGAAATTTTCAAAAAATCATTTTGAGCTCAACATAAGCAGCGAGAGGAAGAGGAGGGATGCCTCTATGGACCAGGCATTGCTGATTAGCGGTAATTATAAACACATTTGTGTAAACACATTACAAAACTTTAAACGCGTTTTTCTCGAAAACACGTTTTTAAAAATGGCTGACATTCTCCTGACCGCTGTAGTTAACGTATCGACCTGAAATTTGGAGAGCATACTCAGAAAATATGTCTTCACGGAATGACGGATCGTTTTTTCGATAGATACATTTTTGCATTTATTATTTATCTTTTTATGCGAAAAAAAAACGCGAAAATTCGATTTTTTTTTAAATTGCCGCCATTTTCCGAAATTTGTACTAAACGAAAAACCCATCCGTCATTCCATGACCAAAGGGTCACAGATTGATAATATGCTTTGAATTTGTGTTTCAGATCAACAAAGAGGGGGCAGTGATGTCAGCCGTTTACCTCCCGCGATTTGAGGACCTGTTTTCGCGGAGCTGCAACGGCCGCCATTTTGGTTTTTTGTTAAAAAAAAAATTTTAACGTTCTGTATATCATGAATAAAAGCAAGAAAAAAACCGCACTCAAAAAGCTTTACTCGTTTCCTTTAAAAAAAATAAAATGTAAACACCTGAAATATGGCACTCCAAGGACAAAGTCTCGCTGAAAAAAAATCACAAAATTTGCCCTTTTTTGCCTCTAGAGTGGCCTAAGGCCTTCATAAAACTTACACAAACATAGAATTTAACAATTTTTCAATATATTCTTAAAAGCTGAAGAGAGGCGTGAAACGTCATTACACTTAAAATAAAGCCTCAAGCGCATAAGAAAATATTAACATTTTTTAAATTTCTATGTTTATGTAAGTTTCATCAAGGCCTCAGGCCACAGTAACGGGTATAAAATCATGTGCGAATTTAACAATTTTTTGCGTATGAAAAAGTAATTCACTCATAAAATTAATTGAACATCTATTTAGTATGAATATCAAGCTGTTACATTTTTTTTCGATGTACAAAATGGCCGACTACTTGAAACTTCTCGAAACAGCTTTTTTCCAATTCGCGTGACAAATAACTTCAGCAATTTTCACTCGATTTACTTAAAATTTAAATGTTATGTTCCTAATTGCATTTCGCAGAGAAGTACGTACGGAATTTCTGATTAATCGAAAACTTTTAACTTTATGGGCAGTTTATGAACAGTTATAACCAAATTTTTCACTGAAAATTCATTTCTTAAGGCGTTACCCCCACTTGTAGCGCAAAAAAGGCCTCTTTCATGATTTTTTTTAAAGAAAACTACAAAACTTTTTTTAATCGATCAATGTACCATCTTAAAGAACACATCTTGAAGAACTTTCAGTAATTTTTTTATTGAAAAATATTACATTGTTTAGTGGCAAATGGCCGTCAATGAAATAATGTTTTTATATACACGGTTTGCGGTGACCAACATTGCGGCGAAGTGGATCATCTGAAAAAAAAATGCGGATGGATTTAGTCAAATATAAGTATAAACTAGTCTTTAATCGAAGGATTTTAGAAAATATTCATTTTTCACAAAACGGCGGACAGTCAAAGTTAATGGTTCGATTTTAACGAAAAAAAAACGGCCGTTTTTTGGCTATAAAACGGCCATTTTTTCGAAAAAAAAATCGAACGATTAAAGACTACATTTTTATGTATTAAATAAGCCTGCAAAATTTCAAGAAGATCGGTTCATTAGTGTTCGAGTAATCTTGGTCACCGACTTCAGAAATGCCATTTTGAGAAAAACGCGTTTAAAGTTTCAATTTCAGTTTACACGAAGAAAATATTTTTTTTTGTAAACTTACATAGAGTCATCTATTCCGGGCCCATACAAAAGTATGGGCCCGGATACTTATATTTCAAAAAAATGCAACAAAAAAATCGATTTTTTCAAAATCGCAAGTGGGGGTAACCCCTTAAGTTCAAATAGCTACAACTTTTGAATAAAACAATATTTTTTTAATTCCGTACGTACTTCTCTAGGTATTCTAATGTAGATAGACGAGAATTTTTGTTTTTTGTTCTAGGTCAAAAATTGTGGATGCTAAATGTCACGCCGCGGAGCGCCTAAAAAAAGATAACAAAAGAAAACATTAGTAGTAGGCCATTTTGTACATCGAAAAAAATATATATATATATTTTCTTTCAGCTTGATATTCATACTAAATAGATTTGTAATTAATTTCATGAGTGAATCACTTTTTCATACGAAAAAAAATTGTTGAATTCGCACATGATTTTATACCCGTTACTGCAGCCTAAGTCCTAAAGGGGAGATATACCCCCAGATGGTCGAGGTCGAGGATTTAGAAGCTATGAATATTCCGTCGACCGTAGAAGACCTACACTATGGGCCTGGTATCGATGATTCCATGTAAGTTGACAAATTTCATGATTTATTCATTCCCAAATTTTCAAACGCGTTTTTTCTGGAAACCACGTTTTTCAAATCGGTACCCAAAATTTCTCGAAAACCAATGAACCGATTGCCTTGAGGTTTTTTGTGGTTATTCCATACACCATTATCTAGTACTTGTTATAGGATTTTTTTTCCGTCACTTAGTTTTTGTTTTATAGGCAAAATAATAACTAATTTTTGGCCCAAAAATCACTATTTACGTTCAAACGTCCGGCATTTTGTCATAAATCGATATTTTCAAAATCGGCTATGACAAGTACTAGATTATAGTATCTAATTTAATAATCTTTTTGGTTTTTTTTTCAGATGATTTTTTAAGAAACGCCAGTGGGTACCGTATACGCAGATTTTTACGACGCTCCAAGGATCATACAATATCCTTGTATATTTTTGATATTTTAAAATAATGAAAATTAAACGTATTTTTGAATGTATATACTTTTAGATAATAAAAACCCCAATCCGAAATTTCAAATAATTTTCCTTGAAAAAAATTCACAAAAATGACCTTTTTCCGGCTCCTAGGTGTAAATCTCCCCTTAAGTATGCTACTGTTTAACTTCACACACTAATTATTATTTTTTACTTTTTAGTTCAATAATTAATGAATAAAAACTAATTTTTAAAAAGATTTTTTACGCTCAGTTTTTTTCTCTTGCCTCTACACGCGGATACCTGTTGTTTTTCTTGATGAAAGCGATGTGAGGTGAACCGCGACGCGAACGACGCTTGAAGGGACAGGCTCATAATGAATATACCTACGTGTTCATCAAGTGCGGATAATGCAGGGTTCGAGCTTTTATTGCGATTATGTACGGGGAGCTTGTGCTATGGGAAAAGGCGCATTCAACCGCGCGCCATAGCCGGAGCACTTAAGTCCTCAGTTTCTCGTCATCAGTCGTGATTCAATAGCGAAGGCATGAAGCTGCGTGCTTCATTCGGTTCAGTGAAACGTAATGTAATTCATCGAGACTCGTTTTATTTGTTGCCAACGGGCATGTAATACACTAGACACTCCTTTCACGTTTGTCGAAATTTCTCAAAAAATTTCTTCGGGTCAAAAACATCGACGAGTTGGCGTACATTTATGTGGGACGTCGTTAAAGACACTATCGGAAAAGCTTCTCGAGTGCTGCCTATCAGTAATTACGTTTTCATGCAATAAGTACGCAGCAAGATTTTTTAATTGCTACCGGATGACCGGTTCATTTTTTTTTTTTCCTCGAATAGATATTCAAGTGTGGGCATGATTTTCGTAATTTGTTGAGAAACCCGTTTCCGTTTTTAATTAAAGGGTCTTCTCGCTTTAGACGCTCAAAAAAGGCTATTTTCTTGATTTTTTTTAGGTTATATTATAGATATTGATATAAAAGTTGTTACACTTTATTAAGTGTAACAACTTTTATTTTGGGTATTTACTGGTACACTTTCGAAATACATTTTTGAAAAAATTGTTTATTTAAGTTCCTATTTATAGACGCTATTTATAGTTATAGTATATTTTATAGTATATTTATAGACTATTTATAGTCCCTGTTTGTAGCGCATAGCATACGATTTTTGATATATGCAAAAATAACAAAATGGCGGACATTTTTCGAAAAAGAAAAAAAAACGTGTTCGTTCACCGTTTTTGGCAAAACAAAATAGTAAATGTCAAAATAAAAAATAAAATACTTGTGATGCGCTATAGCCATAGTTGTAAAGAATATGTGGTTCAAATTTCATAAGAATCGGTTCAGTAGTTTCGAAGATTTTATCAACAAACCGTAGAAAATGTTGTTTCGAGAAAAACGCGTTTAAAATTTGTTGGGGTTACATAAATACATTTTTTTAAATGTATATGCATTTTAAAAGTGTATTTATTAAAACAACTTTTATATCAATATCTATAATATAAAGCTATCAAAAAAATTAATGATAATAGCCTCTTTTAAGCATTGAGTGAGAAGACTCCTTAAGTCTCACTTTCGAAATGGTGGATAATTCGATCGGCGGAGATGGCTTGATTGATAAATAATATATAGGGGTGCTTAAAATGGAATACTTTTTCTTTTACGATCAATATTGAAATAAGTGACGGCGTATAAATTCAAAGCCAAGCGTGTATCCATAAAGGTTTATTATTATAATGAAATAGAATCTATTTCAGGACATTAGTCACTCAAATAAAAGATAGAAAAAACAATGTTAAACCACTTGTAGGTCGAAGTGTGTGAAACGACATCTTCAGTCTTAGATGACATCTGTATGTCATCTTACGTCATTAAATGAATTCAAAGCCAAGCGTATATGCATAAAGGTTTATTATTATAATGGAATAGAATCAGTTTCAGGACATCAGTTACTTAAATAAAAGATAGAAAAATTGAAAAAACCCACTTGTAGGTCGACTTGTGTAAAACGACATACGTCAGTCTAAGATAACATCTGCATGTGATCTTACATACGTCGAGCGAATTATTAACGGAGACTTTGTCCTTGGAGTGCCATATTTCAGGTGTTTACATTTTATTTTTTTTCAAGGAAACGAGTAAACCTTTTTGAGTGCGGTTTTTTTCTTGCTTTTATTCATGATATACAGAACGTTAAAAATTTTTTTTTTTAAACCAAAATGGCGGCCGTTGCAGTTCCGCGAAAACAGGTCCTCAAATCGCGGGAGGTAAACGGCTGACATCACTGCCCCCTCATTGTTGATCTGAAACACAAATTCAAAGCATATTATCAATCTGTGACCCTTTTGTCATGGAATGACGGATGGGTTTTTCGTTTAGTACAAATTTCGGAAAATGGCGGCAATTTAAAAAAAAATCGAATTTTCGCGTTTTTTTTCGCATAAAAAGATAAATAATAAATGCAAAAATGTATCTATCGAAAAAACGATCCGTCATTCCGTGAAGACATATTTTCTGAGTATGCTCTCCAAATTTCAGGTCGATATGTTAATTACAGCGGTCAGGAGAATGTCAGCCATTTTTTAAAACGTGTTTTCGAGAAAAACGCGTTTAAAGTTTTGTAATGTGTTTGCACAAATGTGTTTATAATTACCGCTAATCGGCAATGCCTGGTCCATAGAGGCATCCCTCCTCTTCTTCTAGCTGCTCATGTTGAGCTCAAATTGATTTTTTGAAAATTTCAAGGACAAAGCCTCCCTTAAATGGTCCACCCTGTATATATATACAATGGTATATATACCATTGTTAAGATAAACAAAAAGAATTACCCGTGTCCCCTCGTAGTCTCTTCTCTTGACACGGCCCACTCTTGGGCCAGCGGATTACAGCGAGTTGAGAGATAGAGTTGCACGGAAAGCCGGTAAAGCCTGAGATGCCAACTTATTTATTACGTGAGGACGGAGATGTAATTCTCATTAGCTCCGCGCCACGATGACGACGAGACACAGGAAACCCAAGCCCTTTTTGCGTCCTCTCGTCGTCCCTTTAGCGTTATCGTCCTTGCGTTACTTTCCCTTTTACAGTGTACAGCGAAACAGCTTAGTACAGTGGCTCCATGTTACGATCTGGTAAACATAAAGGAAGTCTCAAAATGACCTGACATTTTGAATTGCGCGCCACTTTTTTGGTGGCAAACATAGAGTACTGATCTTTGTCTAATATAAGGCTTGCGATATAATATAAGGCCCCCTTATATATACCATGAGGCCCCTTCATATATAACATAAGGCCCCTCATATATAACATAAGGCCCCCTTACATATAGCATAAGGCCCCTCGTATATAATATAAGGCCCCCTTATATATAACATAAGGCCCCTCATATATAACATAAGGCCCCCTCATATATAACATAAGGCCCCATTATGTATAACATCAGGCCCCCCTCATATATAACATAAGGCCCTCTTATATATAGCATAAGGCCCCCTTACATATAATATAAGGCCCCCTCGTATATAATATAAGGCCCCCTTATATATAACATAAGGCCCCTCATATATAACATAAGGCCCCCTTACATATAACATAAGGCCCCTCATATATAACATAAGGCCCCTTTATGTATAACATGAGGCCCCTTTATGTATAACATGAGGCCCCCTCATATATAACATATATGACCCCCCTCTTATACATTATATGAAGTTCCCTTCCGAAAAACTCGAAAAATTACCCTCAGTCGGGTAATTTTTCGAATTTTTCATGGCGTCATAGTACAGTCGTGCTGTATATTCGAATCGGAAAAAATTATAAGAAGGCTAGTTTTTTGACAGGTGATTGTGTAGGTGCCACGGGTGCTCAATCCAAGTTTGCCTGAAAATCGGGGTGTAGGATTTGTTTTAGGGGATGAAAGGGGATGGGGGTGGATTGATGTCAAAATACAACCCCCACGAGGTCGGTGCCTGGAGACAGAATGTTCAGAAAAATCCGAGTTTTATTTTTGTTCATAGCGCCGAAGTCGTGGAAGTTCATTTTGTGGGTGAAAAAGTGGGATGAAATTTTGAAAAATCAGTTTTCATTCGATAACTCTTAAGGAAAAATTCATACAATATTTGTTCAGATGGGAACATTGTAGACCTTGAAAAGACGCGTCGATCGAGTATTTGATCTTCCCTCTCCAATAATATCTTCACCCCCAAAAGAATTGTTGAAGTATCACCAAAACAATTGTTTATTAAATAACTCAAAAACAATCGATTTTTCGGGGATGGTTTAGATGTATGAAATGTAGAGAATAATTTTCTCTATATTTTCGTTCCTATGGACCCCCCTTGAATTTTGCTTTTTCGAACCCCTCTCAGGGGTTGAAAATTCAAAATGAAATTCTGGGAAAACTATTGACCGAAAATAAAGAGGTACGATTTTGGCGCTGTGGACAAAATTGTAGCTGAGGGTTCAAGCTACAAATTCTTCCACGGCGGCGAATTCGTGCGGTCAATAGTTTTCCCAGAATTTAATTTTGTGTTTTCAACCCCCGAGAGGGGTTGGAAAATCAAAATTCAAGGGTGGTTCATAGAAACGAAAATATAGAGAAAATTATTCTCTACATTTCGCACATTTGAACCATGTCCGAAAAATCGATTATTTTTTAGTTATTCAATAAACATTTTTTTTTGTATTAACCATTTTTTTGGGTGTCAAGATATTATCGGAGAGTGATGATCAAATACTCGATCGGCGCGTCTTTCCAAGGGCTACAACGTTCCCATTTGCACGAAAAGTGTACGATTTTTTTCTAGAGAGAAATTGAATTAAAACAGATTTGTTCAAAATTTCACCCCACTTTTTCATCCCCAAAATGAATTTCAACGACTTGGGCGCTGTGGATGGAACTAAAGCCCGGATTTTTCTGCACATTTTGTCTCATGGCGCCGACCTCGTAGGGGTTGTAGTTTGGCATTAATCCACCCCCATGTCCTTTCATCCCCTAAAAAAACCCTACACCCCGATTTTTGGGCAAACTTGGATTTAGCACCCTCGGCACCTACAAAATCACCTGTCAAAAAACTAGCCTTCTAATTTTCTCCGATTCCTGGGTTTTCAGCGACAGCACGACTGTACTATCAAGAATATTCCGGAGAAATTATACTTTCAGAAAATGCAATAAGAAAAATCGATGTTTTCGACCCATCACACTAGACGGCGGCCTATACCAGTGTGACACCTTTAAAAAATCGATTTTTTTGCCTTTTTTGACAGTTTAAACTTTCAAGAATATCCTGTGACAATTTCAAGGCCGTCATTTTATCTTGCAAAAATCTGTAGTTAAATCTTTAAGGCGTTACCCCCACTTGTAGCGCAAAAAAAGGCCTTTTTCATGAATTTTTTAAAGAAAACTACAAAACTTTTTTAATCGATCAATATACCATTTTAAAGAACACATCTTGAAGAACTTTCAGTAATTTTTTTATTGAAAAATATTCCATTGTTTAGTGGCAAATGGCCGTCAATGAAATAATATTTTTATATACACGGTTTGCGGTGACCAACATTGCAGCGAAGTGGATCATCTGAAAAAAAAATGCGGATGGATTTAGTCAAATATAAGTATAAACTAGTCTTTAATCGAAGGATTTTAAAAAATATTCATTTTTCACAAAATGGCGGACGGTCAAAGTTAATGGTCCGATTTTAACGAAAAAAACGGCCGTTTTTTGGCTATAAAACGGCCATTTTTTTCGAAAAAAAATCGAACGATTAAAGACTACATTTTTATGTATTAAATAAGCCTGCAGAATTTCAAGAAGATCGGTTCATTAGTGTTCGAGTAATCTTGGTCACCGACTTCAGAAATGCCATTTTGAGAAAAACGCGTTTAAAGTTTCAATTTCAGTTTACACGAAGAAAATATTTTTTTTGTAAACTTACATAGAGTCATCTATTCCGGGCCCATACAGAAGTATGGGCCCGAATACTTATACTTCAAAAAAATGCAATAAAAAAAATCGATTTTTTCAAAATCGCAAGTGGGGGTAACCCCTTAAACGCGTTTTTATCGAAATGAGATTGTTCAAATTTCCTGACATTGTAACTCAAAGAGCAATTATCCGATTGACTTGAAATTTACACTGAGTACTCTGGAATATATTTACTCTACAATGACGTAGGATATATTTGATTGGATGAAAATTGACGATTTGGCATTGAAAAAAAACGACCATTTTATAGGCAAGAAAACATACTTTTTTCATAACTACGCCATTTTGTTAGATTTTGATATTTTTGGAAAATCCTACGTCATTGTGCAGGAAATACCTTCCAGTTTAACGACATTTTTCCTTTTTCGGTTTCAACTAGTCAATCGGCCGGAATCATGTCAGCAGTGGAGAAACTTTTTTTTGGCGCCTCCGAAGGCAGCGCGTAAGTCGCTTGGATCTCAATATTTTTCTATGAAAAAAATATGTAATATAGGTCAAATATAGCCAAATATATTCTTAGTTTTCCGAAACATTTCATTGAGTACTTTTATTCCAAAAAAATCCCGAAACGCACCCAAATATTCAGCGTTCACGCTGGTATAGCCCCTTGAGTCACGATATTCACAATCATCGAAAGGAGAAAGAGACAGTAATGCACAGATCGAGAGGAAAACCGGGAAAGAGAAAAAAGTCGCTTCTAAGTCCGCGAGTACCACGTGTAAAAAGCTCTAGATAGAAATAGTACTGAAAAAGAATGGCTCGCGTGTCGTAAAAGCACAGCTTAGGGGGGGGGGGGCACTTACAACACGTGTGCAAGAAGCGTTCGATGCTCCCGTTTGGGTTTTCGTAATAGTCTCCGAGCACGCTCACCTACGGAAACGTTCGAGCATGAAACATAGCCCATCCGCCAGAAAGGGAAACAGATAGAAAGAGATAGCAGCGCATCTCGCAACGATCCGTGCACATTAACAAAGAAACAGCTAAACAGAACGGAAGAAGACGCGAAAGAATGTACAAAAAAAAACAATAGAGTAATGGACCGAGTGTACCAGTGAAAGGAAGAAGAGGATCACGACATTGGCAGTTGATCGAAAGAAAGGAGTCCATTTATTTCGAAGACCTAACCAACTGTATACCGCGACTTGTAGAAAAACGGTACCACCAAGTAGAAAAAGCGTTTGCTTCTCTCCTGTTTTGTTGTCTTCTTGTTCGTCTCATTTGCTTTCTCGCTCTCCGCAGATTATTCTGCATATATTCAGCTACCCGTGCGGAAATTGAGTTGGGCCTGTGATCGGGCCCCAATAATATTCCCCTAACGTTATTCGGGCCCTAATCTGGAAGCCACATGAGGGCCGTTAGCGGCCGGTCACACTTTGTCAAAAAGAGCCATTGAAGGCGCAACGACCGGGACCTTATAAGTTGCCTCAATGGCGCCTCATCAAAACCATTTTAACGCCCTGAAAATGCCTCAACGGCGCCTCATCATAACCATTTCAGCGCCATAAAATATCCGTATCAGTGGATATACGTGTATGTTAAATGCGTCAGGGTATATCTGTATTTGTTTTTATGTAATTGTTCATGTGCATAGGTGTGGGCGTGGGTACATGTGTATGTATGTGTGCGCGCGTAGAAATGTGATTGCGTATTTGCATGTGAGCCTTTATGACAAACTGCCATGACAAAATTAATACAAAAAATAATCCATTCTCAGGAATGGATGTGTAGTAGAAATAAAAAAAATATATGGGTCTACTGAATCACTAGAATCTATTTCCATTGAGGGAAAGATCTGGAAAACAAAGACCAATTTATTTACTTATCCTACACAGTCAGATAAAGTTTATGAATGGGAAATATCAGCGAAGTCTTCAGAAGAAATAATTTTCCCTATGATGAGTATTGAGCGGAAATTAGTTGCTATAAAAATGTCGAGAAAACCGGTTGGGACTGTTCACACTTATGCGCTAGCATTACTCCATGTATGAGTGAAACCATGAGTAATTGTTTGTATCTATGTAAAAGGTTTTTCAATTTGATATATAAATACTGTCTGATGTTTCTCTGCATATTTGTGTTCATCGTTGATTTTTTATTTGCCAATGCCCTTACGCTTTTTCCCAATTTGCGTTCGATAATATTATTCGATCGATGTTTATAATCGATTTGAATAATTGAAATACCATCAACCATGTAGCCTAAGCTATTTATACTAGTTTATCGCTATAATAGTCAGATCTGGGCCTATTGTGGAGATCCCTACTTGTTTATCCCTATACTGGCCAGGTCTGGGCCTATTGTGGAAATCCCTACAGGTTTATCCCTACAATGGCCAAGTCGGGTTCTTTTGTGGAAATCCCTACAGGTTTGTCCCCACAATGGCCAAGTCGGGGCCTATTGTGGAAATCCCTACAAGTTTATCCCGATAATGGCCAAGTCTGGGCCCATTGTGGAAATCCCTACTAGGGAAAGCACTAGGAAAGCCCTGAAAGGCCCTTATTTTTATTGGGCATGCCCTATCAGTTTTCCGCACGGGTAGCTAGCAGTACTGGCTATTTCCCGCGGCTTCGCTCCCATACATGATGGATGTTTGGTTCATGTGTCATTGGGAAATTAATTATATGATCATGGTTGTGAGCAAGGTTATCATAAAGACACCGTATCTATTATTTCAGGGAATCCCGTGCGGAAATTACACTAGGGCTTTGGTCGGGCCCATATAAAATAAACCAAACAAACTCTAATAGGGCCCTAATCTGGTAGCCCCACATGGGCCCTTAGTGGCCGGTCACAATTTGCTACTGAGGGTCATTAAAGGAAGAATACTGAGGGCCTTCAAGGATGCCTGAACAACGCCTCATGGAAACCATGGGGTGCCCGTAAGTTATCCTTGTCAATGGATATGCTCACGTGTGTGTAAATGTATGTGTTTCTGCGTATATGTGTCCGTTTATATAAGGTCATGGTACACTGCCAAATTTTTCATTTTATTTACATAGGATCTATTTAAATGAGATAGGTTTTTTCCTTGTCTCACTGCCTACTATCCCCCATGGAAATTTATATACGCAAAAATATACTGCAAATTTGTTTCATTAATAATTGTAATGTATGTGAAATGTATGCCATATATTGAAAATATATGTTGCATATATGTGCCAAATTCTAATTTTCGTAACGTTTTTATATATGAAATGTATATGCGTGGTATTACTGTATATCAATGTATCATATATCAATGATATATGTAGCATTTACCCTGCATATATACCACATATATTTAGCATATGTGTTGCATACACACTGCATACATACCACATATATACTGCATAAATGGTACATATATGCCATATACAGTCGGTGACAAAATTGAGTGGACACGAGTAACAGATGGGCCTTGTTCTAACTTGCAGATCTAATATTTTATCGATTCCATTCTATACAATTTTAACTTACCTGTCTGAAGTCCTTCAATAATTCCATAGATAATACACATTTAAAAAAAATGATTATCGGGAACTACATTGATTAATAGAAATATATTGTAAGTCGAAGGTGGACAAAATAAAGTGGACATTTCAACAGCTCAATGTTTTACGCCGAATATTGCAATTTAATACTTCGTGTGTCCTCCTTTACCTTTAATTACAGCTTGTAATCGTTTTGGAATACTTTCCACGAGATTTTCAATAAGGTTTTTATCTATATTTTCCCAGGACGATTTTATTTCCTCGAAAAAGCTCCCTTTGTTTGTTCTTTGTGTTTTTGGAATTTTTTTATCGATTAGGGCCCATACATTTTCGATGGGGTTTATATCGGGACTTTGTGCAGGCGACTCTAAGACCCTTATCTTCGCATCTTGGAAATTTTTTTTTGTTTTCTTCGCAGTATGCTTCGGATCGTTGTCTTGCTGATAGATAACCCACACGGAAATAAAATATATGTAAAAATATATTTTTCGATATATTAAAGATGGATGTAAAATATATTTCAGATATATATTATGCATTTTAGATGTAGATTAGATATATGCAATATATACGGGAAATGCATTAAAAATATATTCGCGATATCGAAGTTTTCGTCCAAAAATTCAGAATGTATATAAAAAAAATATATGTTGGATATGCGGTTACGTATATTCGAACTATATTGAAAATATACTTACAATGTACTCAAATTACCCTCAAAATATACTACAAATGTATTTTAACTGTATTCGACTTATAATTGAAATATACGTTAAATGCATTTAAACTACACCTAAAATATACACGATATTTGTTCATACTACATTTTAAATATTATTAAAATATATTCAACGTGTATTTAAGATATATTTAATCTCTACTTGAACTATTCTGAAAAATTTTGTTATGACGTTATTTACACATCATTGCACCCTTTTACGATATTTTTCCTTGTCATTAATTACGATTATGGTGTTTGCGGTTCAAATATTTTAATGGTTCAAATTTAAAATCTTGCACGCCGTAAGGTGGTTTCGAACCCGGGACTTCTGAGTGATGAGCTGGGACCTTCCCCACTGAGCTAGTTCTACTTGATAAATTAATTTTCGTATCGTCTGCATATGGTACAATACACAATGTTAGTTTATTGAGAAATGTGCGGATTTACAAGAGTAACTAACATTATCGGGTCAATTACTTAATTGCGTTCGCATAGAGAGCGATAATCGAATAGAATTACGAGATTACATAACCTTCAATTTTTTTGTCCGATCATTTATTCCGGATAGTGCGGCTAGGTCTTCGCGAGATACCGACTTGAAGATGTTTTTCATTTGCAACGTCATCTGTTGCTCAAGTTGCTTAACCAACCATATTCATGGTATATTAGTAAATATATACATATAAATATATAGTAATATATTCAGATATACATATAGCATACCTTAAATATATTCGGATATCCTATTAAAAATGTATAAAGCGTACGTTAGTCATGCAATTTCAATATATTTTATATGCATCTTGAATGTATCTTTTTCTAGATGTCAGCATACATTCTCCGTTATGCTCCCGAGTATATTAAACATATATTCAGTATACACATCTAATATATTTAATGTACATCTTAAAAGCTATTTATGTTTATATATCGCATAGGTTTTTAATCATATCCAAAATTATACTTGACATATCCAACTTTTCGTACAAAATGTATTTAATATATGTTTTATGTATCTTTCGATATATTTTTTATATATTTTATTTCCATGTGGGAAAATCGTCAGAAATTCCCATTTTATCGACCGACTCTTCTAAATTCTCGTTTATGATGGTGATGTACAGATCGGCATTCATTATTGTGTCGATCAGAACTAAATTCCCTACCGCGTTAAATGAAAAACACCCCCACACCATTACAGAACCACCGCCAAACTTTACAGTGGGAGTTATCAATTGTTCTTTAAACGCCTCGGTCGATTTTCTCCACACTCTTGATCTTCTTTTCATGCCAAACAGTTCAAACTTGCTTTCATCGCTCCACACAACGTTTTTCCAAAAGGAAATTGGCTTATTCACATATTTTTTTGCAAATCTTAGCCGTTTCCGTTTATTCGAGCTGTTCATAAACGGCTTTCGTCGAGATACACGACTATACAACGATGCTTCTTTCAATCTACGCGACACGGTTTTCGTCGATATGTCCAGGTCCAGTCTCTCGACTAATTCACGTCGTGTTATCATGGGTTCGCGTCTGCATTCTCTAACAATGCGTCGATCGCATGTATCCGTTGTGCATCGCTTGCGACCGCGATCTCTTAAATTATCTGTTGTATTGTATTTTAAATACTTTTTCCACATTTTATGGACAGCACTTTTAGAAACCTTATATTTTTCACCGATGACTCTGTAACTGAGCCCTCCAAGTCGGTCAGAAATATTTAAATATCTAATTTGCAAGGAAATTTCTTCGTGACTGCTCATTGCTACGTGAATCGAATAACTGGCACTCAAAACGATGCTTTGTTGAAATGAAGAAACAGATACAATTTGTTAGCACATGAAAACGTTGTTTACTAACATAGTTGGTGTGCGTAAACCACCTGACCCCGCTATGTGAACAGTGTCCACTTAATTTTGTCCATCTCTCGAGAACAATACTGTCGTTCATAAATGTTTGTCATAAAATATTATCACAGTTATTATTGGTACATTGGGGGAAATTACGTATAAATATATAATCTTCAATTAAAAAAACAAATTGCTAAAAATTAACTGGAGGAATCGTGTAATTTTGGCCAATCTCTTCAAATCAGTCAGGTGTCCACTCAATTTTGTCACCGACTGTATATACAGATATGCGTAGCATATCTGTGTATTGTGTTTATATGTAATAGTGTACTTTACCTGTAAGTTAAGTTTTTTTTAAGTTTAAGTTTTAAGTTTTATTAAGTTTAACTGTAATAGTGTTTATACACAGCATATATTTCTTGTCAGGAATATGTATCAAAAATGTATGCGTCATATATGACGCATACATTTTTGATATATTTTTCTGACAATAAAAAAGATTGAAAATATATCGAAAATAAATGCGTCATATATGCCTCATTTACGCATCATATATAGTGTTTATACGTAGCATATATTTTTTTGGTCAGAAAAATATATCGAAAATATATGGGTCATATATGCGTCATATATTTGGTGCATATATACTGAATATATACGTATTATTCTATTTTTTGTCACTATATCTGCGACCGATATATATATATATATATATATATATATATATATATATATATATGTGTGTGTGTATGTGTCTATGTATAATACTCATAAGGATATGTTTGCTTAATATTTTTCGATCAAAATAAAATAATATTATTTTAACGAATAATGTGTTAGGTGCGCAACTAGCTTCTCGCTGTTTTTTTTTATAAAAATGCCACTTTATTGTGAAAAAATGGTTACAAATCAATCATTCAAAATATTGCCCATCGCTAGCGACAACTTTTTCCCGTCTTTCTGGCAGAGCTCGAATACCGTCACGGTAGAAGTGTTCGTCTTTTGAGGCTATCCACGAATCAAGCAATTTTGAGACGTCTTCATACGAGTGGAACTGCTGATTAGCCAGACCATGTGCCATCGAAGGGAACAAGTAATAATCGGACGGCGCAATATCTGGGGAATATGGTGGGTGGGGTAGGACTTCCCATTTGACCGTTTCTAAGTATGTTTTAACGGGTTTGGCAACGTGAGGCCGAGCATTGTCGTGCTGTAAAATGACTTTTTCGTGCCTCTGCTCGTATCGTGGCCGCTATTCGCCCACTGCTCGGCTCAATCGCATCAATCAAGTTCGACACCGTTCCCCAGTGATGGTTTTGTTCGGTTTCAACAGCTCATAATAAATAACACCGCCCTGGTCCCACCAAATACACAGCAAAACCTTCGCTGCGTGAATATTCGGCCGAGCCGACGACGTAGAAGCATGACCGGGCAGTCCCCATGATTTTGTTCTCTTTGGGTTGCTGTAATCAATCCATCTTTCATCAGCCGTAACGACGCGATGAAGAGAACCCTTCCTTTTTTGTCGCTGGAGCAGTTGTTGACAGGCGAAAAAACGACGCTCAACGTTTCTCGGCTTCAAATCACAAGGAACCCAAGTTCCTTGTTTTCGAATCATTCCCAACGCGTGCAATCGCCTGGAAATAGCTTGGCGGGTGACTCCTAACGCTGAAGCAAGCTCTTTTTTGCGTTTGGCACGGATCCTCATCGAGCAATGCCTCCAATTCAACGTCTTCGAAGGTTTTTGGCCTTCCTTCACGTGAACGGTCGTCAACATCGAAATCACCGTCTTTGAAGCGACGGTACCAAGCACGGCACGTTGTTTCACTCAGAGCAGCATCTCCGTAAACTTTTTGGAGTTCTCGATGCGCTTCAGCCGCCGCTTTTCTTCGAATGAAAGAAGAAAAGCAACACTTCCCGCAAATGACGATTACTTGGCGCAAAATCAGACATTTTCACACAACCAAAAGTACACGCCGCAAAAACAAAATCACTGACGTGTCGAAGCGGTTTGTTTACCATATGTCTAAGCTTGATTCATGACGTTTTGGTTATGTCACAATCGACCAGCACTTACCAGTGGAGCCATCTCTTGAAAAACAGCGGGTACTTAGTTGCGCATATTTGTCTCTTTTCATCTTCGCCTCTGCTGCCCACGGCGATCATAAACACCAATTGGAAGATTTCCGGCATAATTCACGTGTTCAGTTTTTCTTTCGCGTTACCCAAAGGTCCGCGAACCCATTGCAGAATCTCTCTCTCACACATCTCTTTTTCCCAATTCTTATGACAAAAAAAATCTATACCCCCTTTACGCTATATGTATACATCATGCATAGACATTTGTTTCTCTTTTCTTCTACCTTTCGCCCCTGCTCCTTTATTTCCTGCGGGAATTCTCTCGCATAAGTCTGCACGAGGGGCTTTCAAAAATGAGGATAAAAAAATCTCGCACCGAGGCGATTCCTCGGCTGGATAATACTGTACGTACAGGTATATGGATATATTTACTCGTGAGAAAAGCTAAGATACTCGCATGTCGGGAAAACTGATCGTTACTTTGGTTCTCAGCGAAGTAACGAAGTGCGAGAGCCACCCCGTCGGTACTCTGCGAAGGTACGCTCGCTCAGACAAAATCTCATTTACTTTCGGTGGCTTGTACGTACCTGTGTACATGTACATATAAACCTACATGTATATCTGCATGATCAACAGCGCGCTACCGCACGGTAGACAAATTTTCGCACGTTCGTCATAGCTTTAGCTGGAAAGGCAAATGCAATGAAATACAGTGACAGGGCACATCTTTTTGAAGTGGTTGCTAAAAAATGATGGGCTGAAGGGATACCCGTGCGGAAAACTGATAGGGCATCCCTAATAAAAATAAGGGCCTTTCAGGGCTTTCCTAGTGCTTTCCCTAGTAGGGATTTTCACAATGGGTCCAGACTTGGCCATTATCGGGATGAACTTGTAGGGATTTCCACAATAGGCCCCGACTTGGCCATTGTGGGGATAAACCTGTAGGGATTTCCACAAAAGGACCCGACTTGGCCATTGTAGGGATAAACCTGTAGGGGTTTCCACAATAGGCCCAGACTTGGCCAGTATAGGGATAAACAAGTAGGGATCTCCACAATAGGCGCAGATATGACTATTATAGCGATAAACCACTATAAATAGCTTAGGCTACGTGGTTGATGGTATTTCAATTATTCAAATCGATTATATACATCGATTGAATAATATTATCGAACGCAAATTGGGAAAAAGTGTAAGGGCATTGGCAAATAAAAAATCAACGATGAACACAAATATGCAGACAAACGTCAGGCAGTAATTATTTATCAAATTAAAGAAACCTTTTACATAGATACAAACAATTACTCATGGTTTCACTCATACATGGAGTAATGCTAGCGCATAAGTGTGAACAGTCCCAACCGGTTTTCTCGACATTTTTATAGCAACTAATTTCCGCTCAATACTCATCATAGGGAAAATTATTTCTTCCGAAGACTTTGCTGATATTTCCCATTCATAAACTTTATCTGACTGTGTAGGATAAGTAAATAAATTGGTCGTTGTTTTCCAGATCTTTCCCTCAATGGAAATAGATTCTAGTGATTCAGTAGACCCATATATTTTTTTATTTCTACTACACATCCATTCCTGAGAATGAATTATTTTTTGTATTAATTTTGTCATGGCAGTTTGTCATAAAGGCTCACATGCAAATACGCAATCACATTTCTACGCGCGCACACATACATACACATGTACTCACGTCCACACCTATGCACATGAACAATTTCATAAAAACAAATACAGATATACCCTGACGCATTTAACATACACGTATATCCACTGATACGGATATTTTATGGCGCTGTAATGGTTATGATGAGGCGCCGTTGAGGCATTTTCAGGACGCTAAAATGGTTTTGATGAGGCGCTATTGAGGCAACTTATAAGGTCCCGGTCGTTGCGCCTTTAATGGCCCTTGTTGACAAAGTGTGACCGGCCGCTACCGGCCCTCATGTGGCTTCCAGATTAGGGCCCGAATAAAGTTAGGGGAATATTATTGGGGCCCGCTCACAGCCCCAACTCAATTTCCGCACGGGTATTGATGAAAATTTTACCAATCGTTACGATGTATTTTCTGAATACACTAGCAAACGGAAAACGGAAGTCTCCGCACTTGTTTGTTAAGGGGTCTTCTCACATTAGACGCTAAAAAAACGCTATTTTCATGAATTTTTTTCATAAGTTTATATTATAAATATAATCTATAATATACACTATAATACAATAGTTGTTACACTTAATAAATTACAAATTACAAATTCGTAATTTGTAATTACAGTTACAATTAATAGATATAATCTATAATATAATAGTTGTCACACTTAAGGCCTTAGGCCACAATAACGGGTATAGACATGTGCGAATTTAACAATTGTTTTCGTATGAAAAAGTGATTCACTCGTAAAATTAATTACACATCGATTTAGTATGAATATCAAGCTGTTAGAAAATACATGTATACTTTTTTTTTCGATGTACAAAATGGCCTACAATATTTTCTTTCATTATCTTTTTTTAGGCGCTCCGCGGCGTGACATTTAGCATCCACAATTTTTTACCTAGAACAAAAAACAAAAATTCTCGTCAATCTACATTAGAATACCTAGAGAAGTACGTACGGAATTTGAAAAATATTGTTTTATTCAAAAGTTGGAGGTATTTGAACTTAAGAAATGAATTTTCAGTGAAAAATTTCGTTATAACTGCTCATAAACTGCTCATAAAATGAAAAGTTTTCGATTAATCAGAAATTCCGTACGTACATCTCTGCGAAATGCAATTAAGAACATAACTTTTAAATAGTTAATAAGTAAATCGAGTAAAAATTGTCGAAGTTATTTGTCATGCAAATTGGAAAAAAGCTCTTTCCCGAAGTTTCGAGTAGTCGGCCATTTTGTACATTGAAAAAAATATATATATATTTTCTAACAGCTTGATATTCATACTAAATAGATGTGTAATTAATTTTCTGAGTGTATCACTTATTCATACGAAAAAAATTGTTAAATTCGCATATGATTTTATACTCGTTACTGTGGCCTAAGGCCTTAAGGGGTCTTCTCACTTTAAACGCTAAAAAAGGCTATTTTCATGAATTTTTTCGATAGGTTTATATTATAGATATAATCTATAATATAAATTATAATATAATAGTTGTTACACTTAATAAATTACAAATTACAAATTCGTAATTTATAATTTGTAATATGCATAATGTAATAATTACAGTTACAAATAATAGATATAATCTATAATATTTAAGTTGTTACACTCAATAAAAACGCTTTCGAAATACATTTTAAAAAATTATTTATTTATTTGAGTCACTATTTATCTACGAAAATGGTAGTTAAAAAAATGTCCTAAAAGAATTGTAGGTCTGCGCTGTTGATGAAATCTCGGAGATGGATCATCCGAAACAAAAAATCAAACGGTTTTAGCTTCAGTATGTTAATGGCTATAGCGCATGGCATGCGATTTTTTATATATTCAAAAATAACAAAATGGCGGAAATTTTTCGAAAAAACAAAAAAACTTGTTTTTTCACCGTTTTTGGCAAAAAAGTAGTAAATATTTAAAAAAATTAAAATCCTGGATATGCGCTATAGCTATCGTTGTAAAGAATATGTGATTAAAATTTCATAAGGTTCGGTTCAGTAGTTTCGAAGATTTTATCAACAAGCCGTCGAGAAAAACGCGTTTAAGGCACCACGCCACAATAAAAAAAATTGTCATTTTTTTTTCATTTTCTGAAAGATCCATTTGTTAAGAACGCTCTCACCAAATTTTTAAAAGGAATTTGTCAAATTTGCGTAGATACGGCATTTTATGTGAAATCCGCCGAACGGCAGATGTGCGGCTGTCGAACGGGTCTGCTACCTGGCGACCCACAGTAGGAGAAAAGCCCAAAAACCTGGCCAAAACCTCAAATGACCTTTGACGGGAATGAAAATTGGCTTACAGGGGTTTTCAAGGTCGCTGATTACGAATCTGAAAGCCAAATTATCGTAAACAAAATGGCCGATCCAATATGGCTGACATGAATGTTAAAAAGTTGCCAGATGTCGACAAAAATTGGTATTTACGGGTTTTCAAGGTCGCTGATTACGAATCCGCAAGCCAAATTATCGTAAAAAAAATGGCCGATCCAATATGGCCGACATGAACATTAAAAAGTTACCAGATGTTGACAAAAATTGGTATATACGGGTTTTCAAGGTCGCTGATTACCAATCCGATATCTATTGTTTATAACTTGCAACAAAGAGCTTACAGCAAATTGTTATAAACAAAATGGCCGAGTATCCTGCTAAATAGATAAATTAATATATTTAAAAAAATCATCATAATAAAATAAACGTGAACAGTGTATTCTACGCAATTATTATTTTTATTTCCAAAATACATACGGAACTTTTCAAAAATAGAAAATTTTATTCTTAATCAAAATCGTAATCGGAGTCGGAGTCGGAGTCAGAATCATTATCCGAGTTTGTTTGTTTGGGTTTGTTTGGGTTGCACGACTGAAGTAAAGAATACATGCGCATCAGATTTGCTGTCATCACTGAACGTCTGCTTATATTCACTTTGCCCAGAACTTCCATCGCAACCCCACTTGCAAATCAAGTCCATTTTACGAACATTATCTGGAGTCAATCTTTGAATGAGTACATTTTGGACGAGTAAAATACGTTCAACTGTATGATCTAATAGTGCCTGTAGTTGGACTTCTGCACTACTCTCTGTAATCCTGATTGCATCACGTGGTGGATAACAACGCTTTTTTACTTTCATCACTTTTTCGTAAGACGGATATAGCTTACAGTTATTTTCCTTCCCTAATCTTCTCATTCCCTGGTAAGTACTCTTGGAGAATTTATATTCAATCATAGCGGAAAGTGCAGCCTCTTCGGATAAAGTAATTTCATCCGTTGCTGAGTAAGCTTTACGATACTTGGAAGCTCTTAAAGGACTCGTCATTGTTACGTCCTTAATAACTTTTGCGGCGTCGGATTGTCCTGAAGAGCGAAGGCTCATCTGAGTAGCGTATGCTAACTCGACCGAGTTGAACGATGTACGAATATCTTGGGTCTTCCTTCGTTTAGATCTTTCACTGGACATTGTAAACTCAAGGGACGGGCGGCCACCCGTATTACCCGGGCTTGTTACTACAGTGTCTGTAGGTGCGGCAAAACATACCTGCTTGCTAAGCCATTCACCGTTATTCTTGAAAAATACACAGGATTTTCTGTGAGCTTGTTGCCACCTCGTTCTCATTTGATTGAAGAGTATCGAAAAAATCTGTTTCGAGTCCTCAGGCACTACAACTGTACGTCCGGTGTCCTTGGAAATTTTTTCTACCATAAATTCGATCAAGGAAGCGAATTTATCGGATAAATGCTCGCTGATTATCAGAAATACTTCTTTCCTTGTCAGCACCAATTCTTTGTAACCGGATCCTGTAATAAAGACATAAAATTGTAGAAAATTGGTGTTAAAGGAAAAGATAAAATTTTCAATTAATACAAAAACTTGAACAATGTACATTATTTTACCAAATAAATAACCGCAATAATTGAAATAATTTTAAGAAAATTAGACAGAAAATATTGACATGGATTTGGTTAAAAGAAAGCTTTGCTTACTATATAATATATATATATTCAAATATTTTATTTGAATGTTATAACATTTCATTCATATTTAAGAAATTTTTATGTGGTTGATTTTAATATGTATATATATATATGCATACGTATATATCATAATTAAATCACAGAAAATTTATATATATATATATACACATACATATATATTAAAATAATTTATTTCAAGCGTATAACAGCCGTCTTGTCCGTTATGATGCTACTTCACCCATTCTCAGGTAGAGGCGCAGAGGCTGCTCAATAGTGCCGCGTGCACGCTCGGCTACCGCACGATGCGAAAAAAATCATAACGGACAAGACGCACGTTTTCCGCAGGTAACTCTTGTAAATTTCGAAAGCTTATACATTAAACTAAAGGCCGAGACTAGGAGCTTTGCAAAATGTGACAAAATATATAACTTTTCGGACCGTTGAAAATATAAGTTTTCAAAATTATTCAATTTTATTTATGCCGAAGGCTATACTACATTTCAATCATTTATACATAAACTTTAGATTCAACCGATGTAAAAACATGTTCTACATACCTCCAGAAGTCGTATCCATGTTGTAGAATTGAAATTAAACCCGTCACTTTAAAGTTATGGGTTTTTGAAGTCAGCGTTATTTTCGTCTGTTCAGCGCGTGACACGTACACTCTTCACGAACACTAACTGCCAACTGACGCTGCGGCGCAGGTATACACTTAAAGGGCTTTCCCTTCCACAATAGAATGCAGTTACTAGTCCTCTACCTGAATGACTACTCAACTGACCCTATTTCGAAAATTTATTTTTTGGGGTTTTGGCCAGGTTTTTGGGCTTTTCTCCTACTGTGCGACCCTCTGTTGGAGTCCGTATGATGTGAAGAAAAACGAATGTGTCAACCATGTTAAAAAACGGATGGGAACATGATTGCGAAATTGTAAAAAAGAGAATAAGGGCCTCGGTGAAAGGGGAAAGCTGACTGGAAAGCCCATTGAAGAATTAACTGCATTCTACGGTCTTGAAATTCGTCGGAATAGTGATTCGTTGGAAGATATGAAAAAAGCTGTCTGGGCTACATTCTATCACAAATGTTGATAATCGAACATTTTGCCAAAAAAAAATCGTACTTTTCTTAAACCTTCTCGCACGTATGCCATTTCCTTTGAAGCTAGTTCATCTAGTTAAGCTTTGCAAAATAAGTCGATGGAGAGAGAGAGAGAGAGAGAGAGAGAGAGAGAGAGAGAGAGAGAGACCAAGAAGGTAGGTCACAGAGCCACTGAATTATCAAGCAGTTTCGACGAATTTCTAAAAATAATTCCAATCGCAAAATATTCACCTATCGAGATCTGCAATTTAGGCGGGCACGTATCGGGAGAAGTCGATCATAGAAAAAAAGAGGAGAAGCAAACTAGAAAATGCGAAAAAATATGAAGAGGGAAAATGAGGCAATTCCCATTGGTGTCATTCTCTCGCTCGTTGTGTTTGAACGAAGGCGATAATTGTACGAGTTGCCCAGTGGCCCAGATACATCAGCACTCTTCCAATACCCATGAAAATTACAACAAGAAATTACTACTATGTATTTATCAATATCGGCGACTATTTTTTTTTATTTTATTTTTTTTTTTATGGAGTACGAGCTTTCCGCCTTTGCTCGCGTAGACTTGTGTTGAATGCTCCTCAATGAAATGTGTTCCTGAAATGTTTCATTAAGGAGCACGTAGAATTGTGTTGAAGAGCATTAATTCTGAGTTTCAGGCAAATCTGAACAGATATTTCTTTTACCATTCGAACTTTGCTACCCCCTTTCCCCCTTAAGGATTGCATTTCCAACGCTTAAATTTCATTAATTGCGTCTAGGAGCAGTAATACAAAGTTTCAAGTAAATTTGACCCGATTTTTTTTAATTTTCGGTATAAACTTTGCCACCCCCTTTGGTTTAGGGGTTGAATTTCATAAACCGCTAAAATACGTGTTTTATTAATTGCGTTGAAGAGCTTTAATACTAAGTTTCGAGTAAATCTGACCAGACTTTTTTTTATTTTACATACAAACATTGCCACCCTCTATCTCCCCTTAGGGGTTGAGTTTCTAAAAACGCTGAAATACGTGTTCCATTAATTGTGTCAAGAAGCACAAATACCAAATTTCAAATAAATCCGACCAGTCTTTTTTAAATTTCCATACAAACTTTGCCACCCCTTTTCTCCCCTTAAGGGTTGAATTTCGGAAAATCCCTGCTCAGTAGTTGCCCACGTCACAAAAGTAACCTACTATCCAAATTTCATGTGATTAGGTTCAGCGGTTTTGGCTCGGCGTTGATGAATCAGTCGAGACATGTTCTTCTACATGTATACAGATAAAACGAGTCTATACCATTCGTCAAATTATTCGAGGCTTTCAATTCCAATTTCGTCAAACTTTTCACCATTACCACGCCAATCCATTTCCAAACTCTTGCCAAGATCAAGATTACGCCTCTGAATATTCAACCCTCATGGTGTACGATGTATCATTAATACTTATTTCCCCCGAGGATTTCGGGTCCATTCGAGGAGCAGGTAGACGTGCGCATCTACAGGCTTCGCGTGCTCTCTGTTCTCTCTCCTTACTCACTCTACCGAAACCCAATAACGTGGACCACCATAAGTCCTCTCACCATCGCATTATCCCTTGTCCCAATCGAGGAAAAAATATCCGTCAATTTCGTCGCACCCCCCCCCCCCCCCACTTCATCCCCTCGCACCGACGTTCGTAAGATGGAAATCATCCCGGACAAAGTAGGAACGTTTAGATGCGAGAAGCGTGGCGAATGAGAATACGCGAAAACACGCTAATACGCAGCCACCAGATAACGAGAGAAAATCCAGATAGCCCAGGAAGTAAGGACGCGTGAGAGAATGACGTGGATTTGCGTTTATTTTCAAGCTTGACCTACATTCTCGAAAGCATTTCGCGCTCGTATACACACGTATCTATGTATCGATTTTTCTCGAGCATAAGGGCGGAAGCTACCCGATTCGAGACGAGAAATGGCACGAATTGTGACCTTTTGCATGGCAGCTTTTGGTGCATGCCAATGTACATAATCACCGCTGTTTGAAGGTATGCTCACGGGACTCTCGACTTCCTGGTTAACGGAAAGAGAGAGAGGGGGGGGGAGAGAGAGAGAGAGAGAGAGAGAGAGAGAGAGAGAGAGAGAGAGAGAGAGAGAGAGAGAGAGAGAGAGAGAGAGAGAGAGAGAGAGAGAGAGAGAGAGAGAGAGAGAGGGAGAGGGAGAGAGAGAGAGAGAGGGGGGGTCGTTCTCCCCTGCCACGATCCTCCATAAGTTACCTTGGAATGGCTATGTTATTTAAAAAAAAAAGCTCGACGACCTATTCATTCTTCGAAGCTGCTTATTATATAGAAATTCTGGAAGTCGCTTCGCTTTGAGGACACTGAACGAACTATTCTTCACGGAATGGAGCTCTTAAGGTATTCGCGGAGGGCCGTATTTTGTGGGGGCATAAGGAGGGCTCTTCTGAATCATTGGTAAATTACAGTGGCGCTTAAGGGGCTATACCAGTGTGAACACTGAAAATTTGGGTGATTTTCGGGAATTTTTTGGATGAAAAGTACTCAATCAAATGTTTCGGAAAATTAAGAATATATCTGGCTATATTTGACCTATATCACATAATTCTTTCATAGAAAAATATATAAAAAAGTTCCTCCACTGCTGACATGATTCCGGCCGATTGAGTGGCTGAAACCGAAAAAGGAAAAAAAGTCGTTAAACTGGAAGGTATTTCCTGTACGTAGGATTTTCGAAAAATATCAAAATCTAACAAGATGGCGTAGTTATGAAAAAAAATCGGTTTTCTTGCCTATAAAATGGTCGTTTTTTTCAATACCAAATCGTCAATTTTCATCCAATCAAAAATATCCTACGTCATTGTAGAGTAAATATATTGAAGAGTACTCAGTTCAAATTTCAAGTCAATCGGATAATTGCACTTTGAGTTACAATGTCAGCAAATTTGAAAAACCTCATTTCGAGAAAAACGCGTTCAAAGATTTAACTATCGATTTTTACAAGATAAAATGATATTGATATAAATGATATAAATGATAATGATATTCTTGAAAGTATAAACCGTCGAAAAGGGCGAAAAATATCGATTTTTTGAAAGTGTCACACTGGTATAGCCCCTTAAATGAACCTGATAACGAGGCCATGAACCCGTTTCTATGGGTAATAATGAGAGCCCGACAGAACCGGCGAACAAGTAGAAGGGGAGATGAATTTTTGTCCATTCTTGACTTCCGTCTCAATGTTCTTTGGTGTCAAGTTAGATGGAATAGAATGTTTACTTTTGGACCCTTACTTTTTTAACCCAAACACTCCATCATACCGCCCTCCCGATCATTCTCTCCTCTCTCTCCTCTCCCTTGCTCTTCTGTCTCCATGTTTTCAAACTTAGCCTGGCAATGTTTCGCCCAACTTACTCGTGGCATCCCCCATCATTGTATCGTACGTTCCTACTGTCTCCTAGGACTGATGCTGAGAAAGCTCGACCCCCGGACCATTCCGGTTAAGGGGTCTTCTCAGATCAGGGATCTTCTCCTCAGGGATCTTCTCTTTAGACGCTAGAAAAAGAAATACATTTAATAAAAACGATTTATTCAAGTCACTATTTGTAGATGAAAATGATAGTTAAAAAAAAGTCCTAAAAAAATTGTAGGTCTGCGCTGTTGATGAAATCTCGGAGATGGATCACCCGAAACAAAAAGAATCAAACGGTTTTAGATTCAGTATGTTAATGACTCTAGCGCATATCATACGATTTCTGATATATGAAAAATAACAAAATGGCGGACATTTTTCGAAAAAACAAATAAAACGTGTTTTTTCACAGTTTTTGGCAAAAAAAAGTAAATATAAACATTTTTAAAAATCCAATTATCCAATTTTTGAAAATCCAAAATCCAATTGAAACACAATTATCTGACGATTTTTGGGCAAATTTTTCACTTTCCAAAAATTTGCCTAAAAAATCGTCAGATAATTGTTAATAACAAATGAACTATGCAATATAAAAAAAAATCCTACGTACTTCCATAGACAATGCGTTTTTCAAGATATATTCATCATTTCAAGTGAATCGGTTGAAAATTGTCTGAGTTTTGTTTCCGGCCAACTTAAAAAATGCAGTTTTGAGATAAACGCTGCACACCCGCGTTTTTTAAATTAATCGCTTCGAAAAAATTATTGTATGCAGTCACTGATATGTATGATAAACATCCTTTTTTGTAATCTCGATTTATTTTGTAGTTTTTCTGAAAAAAAATCCTCAAAAAGCCTATTTTTCGGCCTCTAGAGTGGCCTAAGGCCTCAAAGTTTGTTTGGGTCACATAAATACACAGTTTTTTTTAAATGTATTTCGAAAGTGCATTTATTAAGTGTGACAACTTTTATATCGATATCTATAATAAAAACGTATCCAAAAAATTCATGAAAATAGCGTATTTTAGCGTCTAAAGTGAGACGACCCCTTAAGTGGGAATATACATTTGTGAATTTTTGTTTGCATTTTTTTCCTACATCTTCTAGAAAGGAAGAAGAGCAAGAGAATGTTGAATTAGAAGGACAATTGTATGGTCCCGGCATCGCCGATTAAAGGTAAACACGACATTTCCATGATTTTACAGTACTTAAAACTATAAACGCGTTTTTCTCGAAACTATGTTTTTAGACACGGGCGTATGCGTAGTGCCTCGAGTTTTCAGTCGATTGACTTGAAATTTTAACTGAAGCTTCTTGACAACATTTTCTAGTTCACTGCGTCGAATTTTTTCGATAAGTTGAAATTAAAAATTTTATGATCGATATTCGACCGATTTTTTAACGAATTTTTTTTTCATATTAGCGCCATTTTTTTATCAATATTTTGAAAAACCCCTACGTACTAAACTAGTTTTTTATATTTACTTTCAAAACATTTTTCGTTTTTTGTTCTAGCTTGAAACTTATGACCTGTGCAAATACGCCTGTAGAGGACTATGAAAAAAAGGAGTTTTCTTTCATTGACTACTGCGCCGCCATTTTGTGTCAAAATAATTTTTAAAAAAATTTATTTTACTTTAAGATTTGTACTGACGTGCATAAAAAACCGAATTCAAAAATGTTGTTTTGTTGTTTCAAAATAAATTGTCAAAAATTATCCTTGATTTTGCCCTCACAAAGGTATATTCCCCCTTAAGAGAATCTTTCGTCCTCGTAGTTCGAGAATGGTTCAAGGGTCTCTCGTTCTAACCGCATGCTCGGCGACAAATTCCCTCTCGCGTTCTTGCACTGGAAAGCCTCCGCTGTACTTGTGCTTCACTTTTCTAGATTTGTAGCTGTCTCTCTCTGCCTCTGTATTGCAGCAGTCGCTGGAAACTCATTCACGCTTCTCCACGGGTCTGCCTTCGCTGATGGTGGAAGTTGCAAAGAATTCTGGCTGGGGTTACAATCTGGTTCAAGAACTTCGAAAACTCGGCGCTTGAGAAAAACCCTTTATCGCGAAACTCACTTGTCACGCGAAATTACTCCTGTATTGCGGGAAACTACTTGATAATAACACTTTTTTAACGAGATCGCCTTGAATGGATTATTCGGAGGACATGGCAGAATAATCGTTGGTGAATATTTTAATCATTGCAATAGGAGCTTTTTTTAAGTTAAGGCGGGAAACCAGTTCAGATTACCCAAAAATATGATTTTTATGTTCCCCAAATTGTTAGTAACCCTAATCGCGGATTAACCGGTAAGCGATATGAATAATTTAGTACTGCCTTGAAATTTTTATTTTCGGTAATTTTTTTTCATTTTATTTTCGGTAATTTTTTTTCGAATGCGTTTTTCTGGAGACGACTTTTTTCAAGTTGTGTACACTCTAGCTCGGAAAGTTTCTAACCTATAATTTTATGAAGTGATACTTAGCTTCTTTATTCAGGGTGTCCCAGAACTGAATACGTTCCCTGAACTGGAGGGTTAGGGGTGAAATTCTGAGTCGATTGATATAAGCATGTGTGGGTCTCAGATCAAGCGCTGAATTATTATTAATTTTTCAAGGCGGGCCAATCAGGTGCGACCGATGAGCCGGCGTACGTCGGAGAGCGACACGAGCGAGCGCGTAGTGGTGCCTGTAAGTGCGGTGTTCCCGCCCATCGAGTCATCGGGTGCACATGATTGGGCCGACTTAAAAAATTGATAATAATTCAGCGTTTGATCTGAGACCCATATATGCTTATATCAATGGGCTTAGAATTTCACCCCCAACCCCCTATTTCAGGGAACGCATTCAGTTCTGGGACACCCTGTATAAATACGCTCTATATGAACCTAAATTTGGGGTAATATCATTGTTTGAAGTACTCTTTTTATAGCAAAAAAGCTTATAAAATAATGGCAAAAAGTATACCCTTTTGTTTAAACACCGCTAAAGAATGCAATGTTCAATTTTTGGTCAGTGTTAGGTTCATATAGAAGGAACACATGTTCTTAAAGTAATCTTCAAACCGTATTGATTTCCGATGAAAACTGTGGCCTCCAGATCGTACACTAACAGCAGTCTGATGGCGACCTTCGATGGGCGGCAGGTTATATGTTCAATTTTTTCCGAGGAAAAGAATCAGGAAAATCACTAAAAGGAAACGTCCATCTAAATTGGTTTACCGCCTTAATAATTATTTTTCATATTTAGATTATATTTACATCATTTGGAAATCATTGCCCCTAGGGTCTGTATACATTTATGGGAGAGAGGTGAGTTTTTTTATATCAGTTTACATCAGTTTTCATTTTTGTTTTCAACACCTTTTTTTACTTAATTGCCAGGATTGCGAAATTTGTAATGAAAAAGTCATGCATTATTCATTACTTTTTAATGGGTAAAAACATGCAAGGAAACATAATTTCATTACCCATTACATTACATTCAGTAATGTAAAAAAATTCCATTACTCATTAAATTATATTTTGTAATGTAAAAAATGTCTATTACTCATTACATTGGAATGTGGAATGTGAAACATTTTCATTACAAAATGCAATGTAATGTGTAATGACAAAAAATTTTATCACGCATTACATTGTAATGGGTAATTAATTTTTTTACATTACAAAGTGTAATGTAATGAGTAATGGAATTTTTTACATTACAAAGTGGAGTGTAATGAGTGATGGAATTGTTTTACATTACAAAATATGAGGTAGTGAGCAATGGAATTTGTTCACATTACTAATGTAATGTGAAAAATCTTCATTACTCATTACAAGGTAATATGAATTATTATTCGTTTCCCATCAGGTCAGATCGACCCAGTGCAAAAACCGCTGCCCCTAATAGGAAACGAATTATTATTCGTTACCCATTAGAATTAAGCAGGGTTATTATTATTCGTTTCCCATTAGAATTAAGCAGGGTTGCTAATGCATTACTTTTTGCAATGTATTAGCGTTTTCATTACTCATTACTTTACATTTCATTACCCATTACATTACATTCAGTATTGTAAAAAATTTCCATTACTCATTACATTACATTTTGTAATGTGAAATATTTTTATTACCCATTACAATGTAATTTTTTACATTACAAAATATAAGGTAATGCGTAATGGATTTTTTCACATTACTAATGCAATGCAATGTAAAAAATGGATGGAGATGTAGATGGAGATTTTTTACATTGCAGTGCATTAGTAATGTGAAAAAAATCCATTACTCGTTACATTACATTTTATAATGTAAAATATTTTCATTACTCATTACATTGAACTTTGTAATGTAAAAAAATTACATTATAATGGGTAATAAAAATATTTCTCATTACAAAATGTAATGTAATGAGGAATGGAATTATTTTACATTACAAATTCCAATGTAATGAGTAATGCAAATTTTTTACATTACAAAATTCAATGTTATGAGTAATGGCAATTGTTTGCAATTGTTTCAATGTTATGCAATGTAATGAGGATTATTATCCTTATTATATTGTAATGAGTGATGGAGATTTTTTACATTGCATTGCATTAGTAATGTGAAAAAAATCCATTACTCATTACCTAACATTTTGTAATGTAAAAAAATTCCATTGCCCATTACATTACATTTTGTAATGTAAACAAAATCCATTACTCGTTACATTACATTTTAGAATGTAAAATATTTTCATTACTCATTACATTGAACTTCGTAATGTAAAAAAAAATCCATTACCCATTACATCGAACTTTGTAATGTAAAAAAATTACATTGTAATGGGTAATAAAAATATTTCACATTACAAAATGTAATGTAACGAGGAATTGATGTAATGAGTAATGCAAATTTTTTACATTACTGAATGTAATGTAATGGATAATGAAATTTGTTTTCATAGTAATGAAATGTAAAGTAATGAGTAATGAAAACGCTAATACATTACAAAAAGTAATGCATTAGCAACCCTGCTTAATTCTAATGTCAATAAGAGCTTCTTCGACGCAATTAGCACTTCATGAGTTTTCAGCAATGTATTATTGAGAAATCGTCGAACGTTTATTTGCATTCGTTTCGATTGACAATTCCCATCATCTGCGAATGAATCATATTCCTCTGTTTCGTCGCCCGGTCGGGGGCTAGAGTGACCAACCCTGACGGTAAAACTCCAGAGAGCTGCAGAGAGAGTATGTAGGTAACAGCAATCACTAGCTCAGTGTGGAAAGACAGATGAAGAGAGGAAGAGGGAGAAAGGAAGAGAAAAAGCGAAAAATAAATAAATAAATGAAACAGGTAGAATTAAAATTTCCCTGCTGCTGCCACTCTTGACTGGCGAAGTTGAAAAGGCAGATGGCCAATGCATGTTTTGCGAGTCGCCGAGTCCCATACAAAAAAGTTTGATTGACTTTTTTCATCACATACCTGTGCATATCCCTTGGCACACTCCTGCTATGAAATCCAACATGCCAACTCGGTCATTTTGTTTTCATCGTATTTTTTTTTTCACGCGGCCGAAAAAAATATCAGATCTCATCTGACTTATCACAATATCTACGAATTTTATCATGTTTTTTATTCGACTATTCAAACTGGCATAAATATTCTTAAATTCACCGAAACTTCCAACACTTTCGAATACTCCGAGAAGAATTCTCTGTTGTTTTTTTTCAGCATCGTGAAAGTTTATGCACATTTGAGTAGATCGAGCTGAGAATTGACAAAGAAAATATGACTATTTTTCGGTGACGTGAAAACATTAACAAAGAATTGAATTGACAAAGAAAATGAGACCATTTTTCGGCGACACGAAAATATCCAGTCGCCAACCTCATGTATATTGCCCCGTGTATATCGTCGAACGCGAAATCCAATAACGACGAATAGCGAGCATCTATCCACGTGTGTCAAATTCAGTATTGAAAGTGTGCATCAGTGGCTACAACGCCAAGCAAAAATTATTTCTCGCCGAATCCAGAGTGCACCTGACACTCGCTTGTTGGCCCTCCAGATTTTATTTCTCAATTTTCGTTTTTTTTTTTTCACTTTCGCAGCAAGGAAGTTCCCACATGACGAGGAATATCTGAACTATTTATGTGAAAACGTCGAGATTGTGGCAAAGGAGAAAAATTCACGCGAAAAAATATTTCAAAACGCCTACACGGGCCGAGTAAAAAAGGAGCAGTTCGTGTGCGGATTGTTCAATAAAGTAAAACAAACTTGGGTCTGTGTAGAATGAAGTAGAAAATATATATACTCGAATTACATACATGTATAGTAATGAAATTATTATTATTATTATCATTATATATATATGGGGCTTTCCACCTCATTTCACCTGGCCCGTGACCCCGACCATTTTTTTTTCCTTTTTGTAAAATTAAACTCCATGAAAGGAATATCCACATCAATTTTTAGATTTTTATCTCTTCTCTTTTAGGAGTTATGATTTTATAAAAAAATCTTTTTTTTTTCGGTAAATTAAGCACAAATAAAAAATAAACTGTTTCAGGCCCGTCGAAGCCGAAGTGGAAGAACAATATCATTAACAGCATTACTGGGGATTTAAATGATTAAAAAAATCTTGTCACGAAAATATGATTAATATGAAAAAAAAGAAAAAAAATAGGCCCATGATGAGACTAGTTTTAAAAATCATACAATGGATTACTATATTTTAGAGAATTTTTTGAGAAAAATTTATAAAGGGCAATTATTTTTTTATAGTTTTTACTTTAGGAGCAAAAAAAACGTTGACATTGATAATTGTAAACACACACACACACACACACACAAAGAGAGAGAAAGAGAGAGAGATACAGAAAGAGACATTCGCGACAAACGTTTCTCCAAAATGTCTATCTCAATCAAAGATCCAGTGTACGTTTCTTTTGTGCCAAAAACCTGGAATATATTCTTCCACGATCGCGGACTGAGCCACAGCCTGCAGTGCCTAGGTTACTACGCGGCCTACAGAATCTTTTTGGGGACATTGAAATCTCCTTATCGATGGGCCGTTAAGGGGTCTTCTCATTTTAGACGCTGAAAAAGCCTATTTTCATGATTTTTTTATAGGTTTATGTTATAGATATTGATATAAAAGTTGTTACACTTAATAAGTACACTTACGAAATACATTTTTTTTTAATTTCATGTATTTATGTCACCCAAACAAACTTTAAGAGGCTATACCAGTGTGACACTTTCAAAAAATCGTTTTTTTTGCCTTTTTCGACAGCTTATACTTTCAAGAATATCATTATCATTTATATGAATATCATTTTATCTTGCAAAAATCGATAGTCAAATCTTTGAACGCGTTTTTATCGAAATGAGATTTTTCAAATTTGCTGACATTGAAACTCAAAGAACAATTATCCGATTGACTTGAAATTTGGACTGAGTACTCTTGAATATATTTACTCTACAATGATGTAGGATATTTTTGATTGGATGAAAATTGACGATTTGGCATTGAATAAAACGACCATTTTATAGGCAATGAAACAGACTTTTTTCATAACTACGCCATTTTGTTAGATTTTGATATTTTTCGAAAATCCTATGTCATTGTACAGGAAATACCTTCCAGTTTAACGACATTTTTTTGCTTTTTCGGTTTCAGCTACTCAATCGGCCGGAATCATGTCAGCAGTGAAGGAACTTTTTTTTGCGTCTTCGAAGGCAGCGCATAAGTCGCTTGGATCTCAATATTTTTCTATGAGAAAATTATGTAATATAGATCAAACATAGCTGAATATATTCTTGATTTTCCGAAACATTTAATCGAGTATTGTTATTCCAAAAAATTCCCAAAAATCACCCAAATTTTCAACGTTCACACTGGTATAACCCCTTAAACGTTTTTCGACGGCTTATTGATAAAATCTTCGAAACTACTGAACCGATCCTTATGGAATTTCAACCACATATTCTTTACAACTATAGCTATAGCGCATATCAAGGATTTGTTTAAATTTTGATATTTACTATTTTTTTGCCAAAAATGGTGAAAAAAAACTCGTTTTTTTTCGAAAAATGTCCGCCATTTTGTTGTTTTTGCATATATCAAAAATCGTATGATACGCGCTATAGCCATTAACATACTGAATCTAAAAGCGTTTGATTTTTTTGTTTCGGATGATCCATCTCCGAGATTTCATCAACAGCGCAGACGTACAATTTTTTTAGGACATTTTTTTAACTACCATTTTCGTCTATAAATAGTGACTTAAGGCGTTACCCCCACTTGTAGCGCAAAAAAAAGGCCTTTTTCATGATTTTTTTTAAAGAAAACTACAAAACTTTTTTAATCGATCAATATACCATCTTAAAGAACACATCTTGAAGAACTTTCAGTAACTTTTTTATTGAAAAATATTACATTGTTTGGTGGCAAATGGCCGTCATACTGAATATTTTCTTCGAAATAAATCATTACAGGAGGTCAGGGAATGGCGAATTATAATAAAAAATCATCGAGGTAAAACATGCAGTTGCGTATTTTATTTTATTTTGGATTTATGAAATATTCTATGCATTTAGTAGACGGGCATTGATGCCTTGTACCAACACTTGAATAACACACCACATACGCATTTAGCAGGTTGTATCGTAATAATATGGTACAAACCACTACAAACATCGTCGCAAATCATAGGCAACATTTTTCATCAATGTATATAATTTAATTTAATGTCACAGGCAACATTTTTGATCAATGTATATAATTTAATTTAATCAACATTTATTTCAGTTCACTATTTAAATCTTGGGGAAGTAATTTTTTTATTGTGCCAGAATATCCATTTAATAAAAATCTACTTTACATAGCATTAAAGAATAAACGTATGTTTGTAAGATTGGTGGTTGCGGTTAACCAATGTGCATAATTCATGCAACTGCTAAAATATCATTAAGGCCATGTGCCACATGCCTCCGACCGCATCGAAATTTTGAAATGGGAATTCTCCCAAACGGATCAACCAATTGGATTGAAATTTGTTGTGTGCATGCAGGATGCTTGCTCCGAGAGCATGATTCGCAAAATTTTCCAAAATTTCGAAAAAAAATTTGCAGTTTGTGGTTACCATGCGAAAAACTGTGAATTATTGACCATTGCATCGCATTGTCGTCAATTTAGCGCGAATCATGCTCTCGACAGTGAAAAAGCACACATTTTGAGCTTTGTTTCACCTGTGTTAATGAACAAATGGCGGAGAAAAAGCATTTTGAAATTTTTACATAAATGTAGCAAATATGTACCAACAAAGCTCAAAATATCAGGTATCGGAGCGAGCGTTCAGTTCATCCGTTTTCTCACTGGCGGCGCGCAGCTCACTTCGGCTGTTTTGACCGATCGCGCTCGCCTCCTACCGGAACAATTTATTTTTTGACAGGTCGAAAGCCGGAGCTATAACCTCGCACATTCGTTCGAATTATATTTCATACGATGTGTGTAATAGAGTGTGATGTAGAATGTGAATAGTGGAAATAGTGTTAGAGTGCAGTTTATTTTCGTCGCGCTTTGGTGAGTTTTTTTTGCTGTGAACAACGCCTCAGGACGCCGGCACACCACCGACAAGAAATCCCGACAACGAAATAATCAACGAGAAAACCGCCGCGGCCGATTACACGAAGAAGATCGAGGAACATCGATCGAGGAAAACACCAGAAGTCAAGGTACGTACGTGCTATAACCTCATAAACTCAATTTACGTACTTTGTAATTTGCCACGATCTTCCCTCGCATTGCTTTCCCGCTCGCCGATGTGTCAAATAGCCAACGGCTCCGATGCAAGAAACCCAAGTTCATTTGCTCTTCGCAGAAATACCTCGGTATTTATTTGTGAAAAAATCGCAGATTTTCATTTCCTGAGCAGTGTGCGACCAAAATGAGGCACGAAATTCAACACCCTTTGCCTAAGAACGCTAAACTATCACGTCTCAAACACGGATGATTTGTGGACCTGTGACGATTGCTCGATAGCTTCACCCTGAGCACCATACTAATACTGGTACCGATACCGTACGCACACACGTGGTAGGTACGGTACCTGGGCTATCATGTAGGAACCAGAACTAATCTAGCGTCGAATTTACCATCTAGATGGACCATTCGATTTATCCACGGCAGCAAGTACGTACTGCCGAGGATGAGAAACTGCGTCAATCGTCGCGGCCACAATATACAGTCCCGGTGTCGCCAGGATATCACCGCTGTCTCCAATCTCTCCGAGAGTACCAGCAAGGCTGACCGCAAGGAACAATATTTTGCCATGGATCGCACCACCAATCTGTGCAAGGCCTTTCACTTACGTATGTACGTTTCAAAACGAAGGGCGAGGACGCTAGAGCCTTGCATCTTCTTCAACAGAATTGAATGGTCAACGGTTGAACATGTTGAGGTAGAACAAGCATGCGCTCTTGATTTTTATAGATTTTGTTCAAATTTTAACCAGACATTGTTCGTATGATTATGCATGTTTCAGTGAAATTTCAGAACAGTCGACTATTTAGATTCAGAGATAATGGGTTTTAAAATTGCAACTTTTAACACTGCAGGGTCTGCATTGAAATTTAGACAGAGTAATTTTCCGTAACAAATATTTGTCCTCTATAAAAAGACACAAGGCAATAACATAAGCAATATGAAATATTAATGTTTATAACGCAAATATTTCTTTTTACGTTAAAAGTTTCTAACTTTAGGAACACGATAATTATCTTTTTTCTCGACATATTGACCAATACTGTTCTACGGTGTTGCATAATGTCTTCTTATTATAGGGGACAAATATTTTTTACCGAGAGTTATTCTGATGTTACTGAACGTCTTTAGCAAAACTGAATCGTAAAGACAATCCAAACTTTTTTCACTCGTTCCCTAACTAGTTTGCTATTTAATCATAATTTTTCCTCAAAATGAATAACCCAAAAGAATGGTACGCCGAATTATGTGACCTGATTTTCGGCCAATGCAGACCCTGCAGTGTAAAAAGTTGCTATTGAAAAATCCATTATCTCCCAATCTAAATAGTCAACTGTTCTGAATTTTCACTCAAACTTGCATGATGATATGAACAATGTCTGGTTAAAATTTGAACAAAATCGATAGAAATCAAGAGTGCACGCTCTTTTTATCATAAGGGCTTACACCACTGTAAACGTCAAAACTTGAGTGATATTTTGCGATTTTTTTTGTAGGACAAATAAGAGACTATTAATATTCAAGGCTGTTATTATTCATATCTTCGAGTGATCAAAATGAAATGTATATTAAAAAATTATGCCAAAAGGTGAGGCTGGAGCTATTCTGGAGAGGCACGTTGCATTTGAGACGCTCTGCGGCACGCAGTATAGCTGACTCAAATTCGATTTTACAAGGGGACAGTACGGCAGTCGGATTTTTGTAATTTTTCGTACTCATGGTACGTGAAGTTCAGAGCTCGAATATTAATATCCCAAAGCAGTTCGACGCCATATTCAGAAATTTTCGAGAAAATTGACTTTGAAGTTTTCGAGCGCACTCTTATCCCACAAAGATGCAACGATATTCGAACCGGGCTCGTGGCGTACCCGGTAGCGCTCGAGTCGAGTAATCGCGGGGTCGCTGGTTCGAGTCTCCCTTCGAATTTTTTTTTTTTTTTTTTTCATTTTTTTTTAATTCGCATACCTCCGTCATTTAAATATCCCGATAAATGTTTGTTGTATATAATCACATATTATATATAATTAATATAATATATCTATATATGTTTATATATGGACAAAATCCATATATAGTTATTTATGTACAAAATTCATTATAGTTATACATAATTATATATTTTCTCATATATGATCATATATTATTTATATATAACAATAGGTGATTATTTATAAAAAAATAAATAAATAATCCCGGGATAAAAATCATAAAATCTATGCTAATTCACATATATGTAATTATAATTGTCAATGATAAATGCAAGTCTTATTTTTGATTATCTCTTGCTTGAAATTGCGAATAGGCGACGTAAAAATATCCAGTAATAATATTTACATAAACTCCCTTGTAGATTAATAGGAATATAAATAGAAGAATAAATGTTGAAATATGTGAGTTATATTCACATATTTCAACATTTCAACATTTCAACATTCAACATTTCAACATGAGTTATATTCACATATTTCAACATTTATTCTTCTATTTATATTCCTATTAATCTACAAGGGAGTTTATGTAAATATTATTACTGGATATTTTTACGTCGCCTATTCGCAATTTCAAGCAAGAGATAATCAAAAATAAGACTTGCATTTATCATTGACAATTATAATTACATATATGTGAATTAGCATAGATTTTATGATTTTTATCCCGGGATTATTTATTTATTTTTTTATAAATAATCACCTATTGTTATATATAAATAGTATATGATCATATATGAGAAAATATATAATTATGTATAACTATAATGAATTTTGTACATAAATAACTATATATGGATTTTGTCCATATATAAACATATATAGATATATTATATTAATTATATATAATAATATGTGATTATATACAACAAAAATTTATCGGGATATTTAAATGACGGAGGTATGCGAATTAAAAAAAAATGAAAAAAAAAAAAAAAAAAATTCGAAGTGAGACTCGAACCAGCGACCCCGCGATTACTAGACTCGAGCGCTACCAGGTACGCCACGAGCCCGGTTCGAATATTGTTGCATCTTAGTGGGATATGAGTGCGCTCGAAAACTTCAGTCAATTTACTCGAAAATTTCTGAATATGGCGTCGAACTGCTTTGGGATATTAATATTCGAGCTCTGAACTTCACGTACCATGAGTACGAAAAATTACAAAAATCCGACTGCCGTACTGTCCCCTTGTTAGAATAAAATAAATAAATTTCTATTAATTTACACGAGTATAGCTAGAGAAATACGTAGAGGATTGTGAAAATATTAATTTTTGTGTAATTAGGGAGCATTAAACCAAAAACTTAATTTTCGACAGACAAAAAAGGACAATAATTTGGTAATAACTAATGTTATAACTAACTCATAGAAAATCCCGTACGTATTTCTCTTTGGAATGTTATTTTAAACATGTACTCAAAATTGGGAGTCAAAATAATGAAAATTTTTTAAGTTATGCTGCGTGCCATTTTGAAAAATTGTGTTTTGAGAAAAACCAGCGTAACGCAGAGTTTCTTCTCCATTCCCTGGTGGACTATGGACAAAATATTTTCGATGAAACGTTTCGAGGAGAATAAGCCACTGTCCGGGCTGAATCTCCGTCGTCTGATGACATCAGCACCGTACCCATACCTTCGTGAGGCGAGCGGTGGACAAAGTGTATATGAATCGTGGTCGAGGTATTTGTTTAAATTTATTAAAACGGACGGTAAGATGTCACCACCTTTACACAGGGCAAGTCTTTAGCAACTCGGAAAGCCTGAAGTTGAATTGTTGTAAAAAATTATTGAAAACTTGCAATTTTGGGTAAGTCAGCATTTTATTTCAAATTCGTTCAGGTCAAAATGACGCAGTGTGTCAAGGAAGGAGAACACCACCGTCACTGCCCATTTTCGACCGTTTTTTGAAGATTTTTTTTGAAGAAACCAATAAAATACATGGTCAAAAGAACTTTTAGGCTTTACCAGGTATATATTGAAGTATGTAAAAAGAGTTTATTTGTCAAAAGAATAGAAAATCGCGGTGCACGAGTTGCTATAGCACTACTGGTTTTCAGTCAACCCTCTCCAGACTGTTGAAGTTTGCATCGTTGGAACGCAACGAAAGCTCTTGCTTACATTTTATTTTTTATATTTTTATTGTTATGGAAAAACTTTTTTTTTTAAGATTTATATTGTAGATCGCTAAATAAACATCTTAAAAAATGGTTAGAAGATTTTTGTGAGCAAAGTTTGCCAAAATAAATTAAAGGAATTCACGAATATTAATTTTCGTTGCGTTCCAACGACACAAACTTCAACCTCATACTCTCTCTGCGGAACGCAGTACAACTATCGTTAATTTAATCCTGGAACTAAGAGCGAAATATTTTCGTTAATTATGTTAGTTTTAGAAGTCAAATACGGGGAAAAATTTCAAAATAATTCTTTAAAAATCATAACGAGTAAAAAAAGTTCATGTTTTCGACCATAATTTTGATATACTACTCCAAAAAATTAAAGGAACAGAAAATTTCTTCTTTTTTTGGAGTGTTTTTTGAAGCGCTGTATCTATGTGAAAAATGGTCGAATCGAGATAAAAAAAAAGCCTTCGAAGCTTCAAGTTTTTAGTTTCACGATTTTTTAGCAACTTTTTTTGCGAGCTGCGGTTTTCGCGCTATCATAAGAATAGCGGAGGAAAATAATTGCCAAATTTATTATTATTTTTTTTTCAAGGGTTCACGGGCTGGTTAATTTTTTTTCCACGTAACTCAATGTATAGGTCAGTTGGCTTGTTGATTCAGCTTTAATTTGGTTTTTTGTGTCTCTACGTCAATTTTTTGCTGAGATATCCGACTTTAAATGAAACAAGATCCTTTTGTCTTTGATAATCAATATCTCAGCAACCAATGATTGCAACGGGAATTAAAGGGCAGCTTTGAAAACTTAAATAAATTTCCTACCAGCCCCTTTCGTCTATCTTTCAGAAAAACATTTTTTCACTCTCAACATTAATTTGAAAAAAGGACAAAAAGTGACTTTTTATAGTTTGTCAGTAAATCTACTACTACTTTACAAATATTGATGGAAACACTAATGTTGCCGCGTTTTTTTTTCGAGCGTAATGTAGCCCCAATAGCCCTGTTAATTTTCAAATTGATTCATCGAACTGTTTTTCCGGACTGATTGATCAATGTTTTACAGAACAATGAAAGGCACAAGTGTATTGTTTCTAAACATCGTGTAATCATCAAAATGGAAAGACCAATTTTCTTCGACTTTTTTCACAAATTTGCACTAGTCTCTTGTTAAATTTAAGAAAAAGAAATTCATAAAATTTCAATTTTTTAAAAATATTTCTTTTAACTTTGTAAAACATTTCAGGAAACAATACTGACTCATTTTTTACCCGATTCGGCCTTTGCGCACTATATTTTCACTCATGTTTAATTTCATTCATTAAAAGTTGATAATCCCAAACTGTATTCAATAGTCGATCTGAGAACATTTATACGATTAACTCTTGATATTTTCTACGAAGGTTATTAGGGTTCCAGAAAACAGTTTTTTTTTCAAACTAGGCATGAACAAAAATTGAAAAACGTTACAGTTTACAAAAACTTTAGGTTAATTTATTTACCTAAACGTACAAAAAAATTACCAAAAAATATTAGTTAAAAAAATGTTAATTGGTTTTTTCTTAAAAAAAAGATCAGTTTTGGAAGAAAAATTTTTTTGTAACCCTAATAACCTTCGCAGAAAATATCGAGAATTAATTTCATACAAGTTCTCAGATCGACTAGTGAATACAGCTTGGGGGTTTCAACTTTTAATTAATGCAATTAAAGATGAGTGAAATTATGGTGCGCAAAGGTCGAATCGTGTAAAAATGAGTCAGTATTGTTTCCTGAAATGTTTGACAAATTTGAAGAAAAAAAATTGAAATTTTTCGAATTTTTTTTCTAGACTTTAACAAGCAACTAGGTCAAAGTTGTGAAAAAAGTTGAAGAAAATTGGTTTTTTCATTCTGATGATGATTACACGATGTTTAAGAACAATACACTTCTTCCTTTGTTTTGTAAAACTTTGATAAATCGAACCGAAAAAATGGTTCGATGGATCAAATTGAAAATTTACAGGGCTATTGGGGGTACATTAAGCAGAAAAACAACCGGGCAACATCAGTCTTTCCATCAATACTTAAAGGATTGTACATTTACTATAATATATAAAGTAGTAGTACAGTTACTGAAAAGCCATTAAAAAGCCATTTTTTGGTCCTTTTTCAAATTAATATTAATGGTGAAAAAATGTTTTTTTTTCTGAAAAACAACGGAAGGGTCGTGTTGGAAATTTATTTAAGTTTTCAAAGCTGCCCGTGCAATCATTGGTTGCTGAGATAACGGTGATCGAAGACAAAAGGATCTTTTTACATTCAAAGTCGGATATCTCAGCAAGAAATTGTCAATTTGTTGTCAGACAAAAAAAACCAAATAGAAGCTGAATGAACAAGCTAACTGACCTATATATGTATTTAACTGAAATAACATTCTCGAGCGCATAGACCCTTGAATAATAACCCAAAAAATTTGGAAATAAATTTTCTCTCGCTATTTTTTATTATTGCGCGATTACAGTAGCTCACAAATTTGTTTTGACGACAGATCTCGAAACTAGAATCGTGAAGGTTCATAATGCTTTTTCTCATCTCGATGCGACCATTTCTCACATTGATACAGCGCTTAAAAAAACACTTTGAAAAATTGAAGAAATTGGATTGGTCGAGGGGACGAAAATTGTTCAAGTTCTGCTGCGTCCCGATTTCCAAAACGTGGTTTGGAGAAAAACGTGTGTGAAGTTAACGGTTAGGCGATAGACCTGAAGAAGTTTTGTTTCCGTAATCTAATGTCACCTTTTGGTCGAAAATAAAACTATTTTTAGTCGGTGAGTTTATCCCCATAGATAATAGGCTTACAAGAGTTGAGAATTGCGACTACCGGCATGGCATCGCCGAAGACGCTTTTCAGCGCCGGAGACACTCCTATAAAAATAGCTCGAAAGCCACTTTAAAACTTTTTTTTTCGGCTATAAACGAATATTCATCATATTTTTGGAGGTTATAAGGATTTTTTCAGTGTTTCCAAAAAAAATATTTTTCGAAAATTTTCCACCGGTGTCCTCCTTTAAACATATCGCGATCGTAAAATTTCACCGCTCTTCTGTGGGGCGAGACTCCTGCGATCGTATTTGCTAGAAAATTCGATCCTTGGAGGAACCTGCCGAAGATCAATCCCGGCAGAGAGAAAAAAAATCTAAACGTATTTATTTTAACAACAATTATAATATTTCACCACTTTTTCGAAAAGTGAGACTCGGTCGATCTCGTTCGCTCGCGAATTTGGTCGGCCGAGGCCAACCTGCCGAAGATAAGCCATGGCAGAGAAAAAAATGGCGAACGCAATTGTTTAAACAAAGAGCATTGTAAATTTTTTTAAGTTTCCAAGGATTTTTGAAAAGTGCTTCCAACAAAACGATTTTTCGAAAATTTTACACCGATGACCTCTAAATAATTTGCGATTGTAAAATTTTACCGCTCTTCTGTAGAGCGAGACTTCTCCGATCGTCATTGCTAGAAAATTCGATCTTTGGAGAAACCTGCCGAAGTGAATTCCGGCAGAGAGAAAAAATGCTAAACAATTTTTTTAGCATAATTAGAAATAATTTAGTAATAATAAAATGTTACCACTCTTTCGCAGAGTGAGACGCGGTCGATCTCGTTCGCTCGCGAATTTGGTCGGCCGCAGACAACCTGCCGAAGATAAGCCATGGCAGAGAAAAAAATGCCGATCGCAATTGTTTAAACAAAGAGCATTGTAACATTTTTTAAGTTTCCAAGGATTTTTGAAAAGTGCTTCCAACAAAACGATTTTTCGAAAATTTTACACCGATGACCTCTAAACAATTTGCGATTGTAAAATTTTACCGCTCTTCTGTAGAGCGAGACTTCTCCGATCGTCATTGCTATAAAATTCGATCTTTGGAGAAACCTGCCGACGATGAATTCCGGCAGAGAGAAAAAATGCTAAACGATTTTTTTTAGCATAATTAGAAATAATTTAGTAATAATAAAATGTTACCACTCTTTCGCAGAGTGAGACGCGGTCGATCTCGTTCGCTCGCGAATTTGGTCGGCCGCAGACAACCTGCCGAAGATAAGCCATGGCAGAGAAAAAAATGCCGATCGTAATTGTTTAAACAAAGAGCATTGTAAAATTTTACAACTCTTTTGTGGAGTGAGTCTCGAGCGATCTCGGTCGTGACTCGAGATATTAGCAGAGATAGAATTTGTCGACGATGAGCGACATCGAGATGCCAAATAGTCTTTGAGCTTATTTGTTTAAATTAATTAAAAAAGAATGGGAAAATGAGCACCCTTCCACCATACGAGTCTCTAGCAAACCCCGTTTGCTAGAAAGTTCAACCATAAAGACATTTCCACCGATGATCGCCGTCGACAAAAAAATCGATTCGAGAGCATTTGTTTAAACAATGCGCGATCGCAAAATTTCACCGCTCTTCCATAGAGCGAGGCTAGCGATCTTGATTGTTCAAGAAGCTGACCAGCAAAAATGCTGCCAAATATGAACCCTGGCAGAGATAAAAATGCTGAATGCATTTGTTTAAATAATGAGCATTGTAAAATTTTACCACTCTTTTGTAGAGTGAGTTTCGAGCAATTTCGGTCGCTCGAAATTTTGGCAGAGATCGATATCGTTAACGATAAGCGGCATCGATGTTACAAATTGTGCTCGAGCTTATTTGTTTAAATGATATAAATAAGTATGGGAAAATGCCTGAGTCTTTTGGTTGTGGCCATCGTCGAAAAAAAATCGATTCGATGGCTGCATATACAAAGTAAAATGCAACAAAGTTTCACCCCGCTCTCCTGCCGAGCGAGCGCATGCTTCCAATACAAGCGTACCATAGTCGCTACGCATAGTTATATGAATTGTGTGATACACACATAGACGTAAGGTGCTTGCGTACGACCGAACGGCGTGCGAGAATGTATTCGTTCTTTCTCCACGCGGTCGCCGCGGCGTAGCAAACACACACGCACACACACACGCGCGCTCAGCGATCGCCGTCTATTTGGCTTCGACTCTTCGCCTCAGTGCGAAGCATCGAGACCGAATTCGCGATCGCTGCGCTGTCCGTCGGTAGCGACTCGTAGCTAAAAACTACGAGATCTGCGCTACCGACGTAATGAGAGGCCGCGTCGAAATTTTCTGGCGTGTGGCACATGGCCTTAAGCAATCCTATACTTTTGGCAGTAACTATGGCTATAAAATATAATTGTCCCCTCAGGGTACTATAAAATATAGTTAAAATATGGTTGAGAACACCATATATTTATCTCACAAGGAACATCCCTCAGGTGTCATCCCTCGATTTTGTTGAAACTTATACATGTTTTGAAGCATTGAAAACTGAGCGACACGTATTTTTTTCATCGTAAAAACGGCGGAAAAATGGTTTCAAGGGGTGAAAGCATCCCTCGAAGGAAGGCATGTCAGAGGGTAATAGTGCAGTTTCGCTCACAAGCATCCAACCGCAATGAAACAAAAACGAAAATTCTTCCAATCCAACCGATGAAAAATCCACCAAAAGTTATCGCAAAAGAAAAAAATTATTAAGGGGTGAATCACCCCTATTCGAGGGCTGGTTTCACCCCTTAAAACCGTTTTTCCGCCGATGAAAAAAATACGTGTCGCTACGAACTGACGACTCTGCATAGATTTTTCGTGATACAGTCAGCAGTACTTGGACTCTCAAGTTTTTTTTTCGAGGCTGTTCTTTTGCATATGTGTCGATACCGTGCTTATCCTGAGGGAGTGCCCTCCCCCACCTCCTGAGGGTCGGGGGGGGGGGGGGGGTATAGTATAAAGGAAACCCTTCGTTCGTGCCATGATACAAGCCGATCTGGTTCAATGAAGAAACGGCAAGACACATCATCCCGAGACGATAGAATCCGAACTGCTAAATAAATAAATACAGCGAAAAAGTCGAGAAGAAGTGACGAGAGCGATGATCTCTTCGCAACAAGAGTATCGCATTTTTTGCGAACGTTGAACTTCAGGGCAAACTGTATTCCTGTCCCGTTGTCTCTTTGTTTCTTTTTCTCCTCCACTTTTCCATTTATTCTCGACGAGTCCGAGGCATGTGGAAACTTTGGCTGATGGAATACAGTTCGATGAATCCCAAATAGCTGAGGGATCGAATTGATATGTATTTCAACCCGTGATTTACACGTGTTCATACATGACGTACAATGGATCGGGCACCAAAATGAAATTCGCGTCGTAGTTGTTGGTCGTGTTAAGGGGTCTTCTCACTTTAACGCGGTCCTCTAGTTTCTCGGCTGTTTTTTACGGCTTTTTCAATAATTTTTTACGGGGAAAGCATCGAAATTATCAACCTCATTGTTTTTGCATAATCTTTATTAACATTCAAATAAGCTTTACAAATTTTTTGAAGTCAAAATATATAATAGAATAAACGTTATAGTGGCCGACAGGAAGACATCAAGTAAAAGAGGTGCTTGACGGTGACCAAGATTGCGGCTGTTCTGCTTATCTGAAATCAAAAAACCAAACGGCATTTTAATCTTCATATTTGAGACTAGCGATTGAACTAGAGTGAATTCTAAAGTACAAAAATTGACTTTTTTATACACTGTAGAAAATTACATTCTATTTTTTACTCATTTTTTCTTAAGTTTTTCGCTCGTACAAAAAAAACTATCGAAGCAATCATGATAATCCTAGTTCAATCGCTGGCTTATAACATATTAAAGATGCTGTATAAATTTGAACAAGATCGGTGCAGTAGTTTCTCAAATATCGTGGTCACCGTTTCGAAAAATGGTGTTTCGAGAACAACGCGTTTGAAAGTATACCTGCTCCGTATACCTGCTCCGTTCCAGGGCCGTAACTTGTGAACCACTTCGAATATCGAAAAATCCTTTGGCACACATTTTCTACACATGTTGTAGATGTGATTTATGAAAAAAAAAATCGATTTTTTCGACCCGAGAAACTAGAGGACCGCCTTAACCATATCTTTGTCAATCCTTTTACAATACTGGATAATCATTCCGTGATAGCGGATAGTCAAACACGCCACCCAAATCGCATGTTTGGGTATACTTTTCGCTTATAGTCAACCATACAATGATTGCGGTGTCAATAAACTACAACGAACGTTACTACCCCTTCTTTCACCATGGGCGTTTGTTGCAAATACCATGGACGTTTCTCTCAGCGAGCCGTCATTTGTGATGGCTCTAAAAGGAACTGGCAAACGTTCATCTGCACCCTATAGGAAATATGTTCAGGAAAAATTAATCTTGGACACTACTATATGTTTGCCATGCATCATCGGGAATACGTTTTTTTTTTCCACGAGCAGACTAGAGGGCGTCTGAAAGGGGCGAGAAAGAGTCGGAGGCTATGTTCCACCCGAGATACAAGATCCTTTGAGTCTCAGAGCTGAAACATTTCATCCGTGATGTTGCCCCGATCTCTCTTGCTCATTTGCCCCGTAGAACAACGGCTTATGGGGGGATGCATGGTAAAAAGAGCGAGGATGAGCAAATGGAGAGAGACGGCGAGTGTTTCACAGGCACGGTTCGCCGGCACGTTCGCTCGCCCCCATCGTACGACCACTCTGACTAACAACCTGCACACAACAAGCCACCCCGACACGCCTCGTCGCCTCGTAAAAAGGTTTAACATCGCAAACCGGTTTTCGCGATCACCAAGAGCTAGGTGGACAACACAGAGTGGTAAAGTGTAACTGGGGGGGGGTGGGGAGGGTTGGGGTGGGGTGGGGAAGGGTGGGGTGGGGTGGGAAGGGGTGGAGTGGGGAAGTGTGGGGGTGGGTTGGGGGGTGTTACCCAGGGTTTATTTTTTGTGGCGACGTACTTAGATGAACGGTGGTGATGGTGGTGGTAGCGGAGAAACACCCCTCTCATCCTGCTCGGTTCTATAACGCTTCTGATTACACTCGATTGCTCTCGGGTCGCTCAGCCGATGACCATCAAACCCGGTTATACGAGACGCTAGCTTTTCTCTCTATTACGGACCCATCTCTCGAATACGTCCAGCTATTACCCCCGCACGTCTATACCTCGTACTGTACCGTTCGAAGAACTAGTACGCTTCGATAGATCGTTAGTCCAACGCACCTCGTTGCCTCGGGAGTTAGCTAACGCTAGAATGAACAACGAACCCACCGATCTTCCCTCGAGTGAGGAATATAGCGAAGCTGCCTTTTTCCTCGATCTTGCTCGACGTTAAATTAAGGGGTCTTCTCACTTTAGACGCTGAAAAAAGGCTGTTTTCGTGAATTTTTTTGCTAGGTTTATATTATAGATATTGATACAAAAGTTGTTACACTCAAGGCCTTAGGCCACAGAGGGTATAAAATCATGTGCGAATTTAAGATTTTTTTGTTCGTATGTAAAAGTGATTCACTCATACATACGAGGGTGGGGTGAAAAGTTTCCGGCCTGACCAAGAAAAACGATATTTAAAAATTTTTATTTGCTTTATTTTTCAACATAATCTCCATCAACACTGATACATTGCTCATAACTCTCGCATCCCAAAAAACAGTAGCCATAACCTTGTTTGCCGATAAAATTGTTTTTGCCTTCTTTGGGGTTGGTTCCCCTTTTCCAACCCACTGTTTCGACTGTTCTTTACTTTCAGGAGTGTAGTGGTGGACTCATGTCTCATCAACAGTTATGAATCGACGCAAAAATTCGTTTGGATTACGTCTATACAGCGCCAAATTGTCGGTAGCGTCGAGCGTTAGCAAACGCTCGATTGGTCGAGCATTAGCAAACGCAGCACCCACCTTGCACACAGCTTTTCCATGTTCAAATGGTTGTGCAAAATATTTCGCACACGTTCAGCTGACATCCTACAGGTCTCAGCTATCTCATGCACTTTCAACCTGCGGCCTTCCAACACTATTTTATGGATTTTTTCAATCATCTCTGAAGTTGTGACTTCAACGGGCCGTCCTGAGCGAAGCTCGTCAGAGGTGCTCACACGACCAATTTTAAATTCAGAAACCCACTGATTAATAGTTGAATATGATGGGGAGGAGTCTCCTAGTGCTGAATCCATCTCTTCTTTTATTTGTTTTGGTGTAAAACCTTTCAAATGGTAGTATTTGATGACAGCACGTTTTTCCAATTTTTCCATTTTTACGAAAACAACGGAAGCGTCTCGCGCAATGTGCTCTCAAACGCAAACTAACGTAGCGATTGGGCTGAAACTGTACATACAAGCTCGGTAGGAATGGTACTGTAGGACGCCGCTCCAAAACTAGACCTAGTGGCACCATCTCTTGGTCAGGCCGGAAACTTTTCACCCCACCCTCGTATGAATATCAAGCTGTTAGAAAATATATGTTTTTTTTTTCAATGTACAAAATGGCCGACTACTCGAAACTTCTCGAAACAGCTTTTTTCCAATTGGCGTGACAAATAACTTCGACAAATTTCACTCGATTTACTTCGGATTTACAAGTTTTGTTCCCAATTGCATTTCAAGAGACGTACCTACGGAATTTTTTATCAATCGAAAACTCTTCATTTTATGAGCAGTTTATGAGCAGTTACGACGAAATTTTTGACTGACAATTCATTTCTTAAGGGGAGACGTACACCTAGGAGCCGGAAAAAAGGTCATCTTTATGCATTTTTTCAAGGAAAACTATTTGAAATTTCGGATTGGGGTTTTAATTATCTAAAAGTATGTACATTCAATAATATGTTTAATTTTCTTTATTTAAAAATATCAAAAATATACAAGGATATTGTATGATCCTTGGAGCGTCGTATAAAAATCTGCGTATACGGTACCCACTGGCGTTTCTTCAAAAATCATCTGAAACAAAAAACCAAAGAGATTATTAAATTAGATACTATAATCTAGCACTTGTCATAGCCGATTTTGAAAATATCGATTTATGACAAAATGGCGGACGTTTGAACGTAAATAGTGATTTTTGGGCAAAAAATTAGTTATTATTTTGCCTATAAAACAAAAATAAGTAACGGAAAAAAATCCTATGATGAGTACTAGATAATGGTGTATAGAATAACCACAAAAAACCTGAAGGCAATCGGTTCATTGGTTTTCGAGAAACTTTGGGTACCGATTTGAAAAACATGGTTTTGAAAAAAAACGCGTTTGAAAATTTGGGAATGAATAAATCATGAAATTTGTCAACTTATATGGAATCATCGATACCAGGCCCATAGTGTAGTCTTCTCCAGGCATTCTAATGTGGATTGACGCGAATTTTTTTTTGCTCCAGGTGAAAAATTGTGGATGGTGAACGTCACGCGAAAATATTAGCAGTCGGCCATTTTGTACATCGAAAAAAAAATACATATTTTCTAACAGCCTGATATTCATACTAAATAGACGCGTAATTAATTTTATGAGTGAATCGTTTTCAATACGAAAAAAATTGTTAAATTCGCATATGATTTTATACCCGTTACTGTGTCCTAAGGCCTTAAAGAATTTTTAAAATGTATTTACCCCACTATTTATAGACGAAAATGGTAATTACAAAAATGTCCTAAAAAAGATGGATCATCCAAAACAGAAAAATCAGACGGTTTTAGATTCAGTATGTTAATGGCTATAGCGCATATCATACGATCTTTTATATATGCAAGGATAACAAAATAGCGAACATTAAAAAAACAAACAAAAAAAGTGTGTTTTCACCATTTTTAGCAAAAAAATAGTAAATTAAAAAAAAAATTGAATTGTGAATTACCAACGTGAGGCTCTTGACAGTGAAAAAACACAGTTTGAGCGTTGTTTCAACTGATTTTATGGAAAAATGACGGAGAAATTGGAGTGTAGAGTTTTTTTACATAAAACGAGCAAAATTGTACTAACGGAGCTCAAAATAGGCGAAGTCCTTTCCCTGCACCCAAAGCTGGGCGAAAAAACGTTAATCCGTCAATTGTTAGTTAACGAAGTTAACATATTGCTTAACTTCTAAGTCAAATTCAAAAACTATTAACCGCCTTGTTAACTTTCGTTAATTTAAGGGGTCTTCTCACTTTAGACGCTAAAAACGGCTATTTTCGTGAATTTTTCGATAAGTTTACATTATAGATATTCATATAAAAGTTGTTACACTTAATAAAGACACATTCGAAATACATTTTTTTAAATATTTATTCAAGTCACTATTTATAGACGAAAATAGTAGTTAAAAAAATGTTCTAAAAAATTGTAGGTCTGCTCTGTTGATGAAATCTCGGAGATGGATCATCCGAAATAAAAAATCAAACGGTTTTAAATTCAGTATGTTAATGGCTATAGCACATATCGTACGATTTTGGATAGTTGCAAAAATAACCCAATGGCGGACATTTTTCGAAGAAACAAAAAAATGTGTTTTTTTCATCGTTTTCAGCAAAAAAAAGTAAATATCAAAATTTAAAAAAAATCCTTGACGTGCGCTATAGCTATAATTGTAAAGAATATGTGGTTAAAATTTCATAAGGATCGGTTCAGTGGTGTCGAAGATTTTATCAACAAGCCGTCGAAAAACGTTTCGAGAAAAAGGCGTTTAGGAGCTATACCAGTGTGAATCGTTAATACTTTATATTTTACGTTTATACTTAGCAGTTTTTATGGTAAATATCATTTTATCTTGCAAAAATCGATAGTTAAATCTTTAAACGCGTTTTTCTCGAAATGGGATTTTTCAAGTTTGCTGACATTGTAACTCAAAGAGCAATTATCCGATTGACTTGAAATGTGAACTGAGTACTCTTGAATATATTTACTCTACAATGACGTAGGATATTTTTGATTGGAGGAAAATTGACGATTTGGCATTGAAAAAACGACCATTTTATAGGCAAGAAAACAGACTTTTTTCATAACTGCGCCATTTTGTTAGATTTTGATATTTTTCGAAAATCCTACGTCATTGTACAGGATATACCTTCCAGTTTAACGACATTTTTTCCTTTTTCGTTTTCAGCTACTCAATCGGCCGGAATCATGTCAGCAGTGGAGGAACTTATTTTTTTGGCGCCTCCGAAGGCAGCGCATAAGTCGCTTGGATCTCAATATTTTTATATGAAAAAATTACGTAATATAGGTCAAATATAGCCAAACATATTCTTAATTTTCCGAAACATTTAATCGAGTACATTTCTTCCAAAAAATTCCCGAAAATCACCCAAATTTTCAGCGTTCACACTGATATAGCCCCTTCAAGTTTGTTTGGGTTACATAAATACATAAACAAAATGTTTCTATATATTTCGAAAGCATATTTATTAAGTGTAACAACTTTGATATCAATATCTATAATATAAACCTATAAAAAAAAATTCACGCAAATAGCCTTTTTTAGAGTCTAAAGTGAGAATACCCCTTAACCGGAAATTAGTTTCATCGCATTATCGGAATTCATTTTCGAAATTGTTATTTTAAAGGAAATACAAGTAACGTATTATAATAAAACTCCAATATATCTAATGTTTCCAAAATTTCTACCAACTTTCGTCGACAATAAAAAGTCGCGCTATCGACATAGCCGTATACTCGGACGAAAGTTTTTTCATTTTTGCTTCATCCAATCGCCCAAAGTTCGCGTTTTCACTCCATTAAATGTACCAACCTATAACGTATTGTCTCGTTCCGACGATCCTTTTTTCGCTAAAAGGGGTCACCGGCCATTTTTCAATACATCAAGTATATCCACAAAAAATTGAGCGCCAATATTGATTCGCATAAAATTTAATGCCGAAGTTGCAAAAAACTTTCACCGTCAGTGTAGCCAGTGCGACGCATCGGACAAAAACGAAGAGTGGAGAACGAAATGTTCATTTTTTGTATCAGCTATTCAGCCTGCAAAGAGTTCGAAGTAGATAGGACATTTCATGACCTGACACGCTGCAGACTTTACCGGAGTATTAGAGAATGCACAGCACGATGTTTCGCACGAAGTGGCAAGAGGGGAACAAAAATGTTTATTCACACTTTTCTTTTGGGGTTCATTCGCGCAGCTCACGTAGCCTTGTTTCTCGGGGGGTTTCTGTATATGTATCTTCATATGTGTACGAATGACATTTATCGACATAGCGAGACGCATGCGATAACCGACTAATTTTCTATAGGAGCGAGGGCAATTATTATGTTGCCCACCTGTTGCGCGACTAAATTCGCGCGTGAATACACCCCGTCCAACCCTGTTAGGTAATCGCCTCTTGCGTTGCTCACTGTTACATACACACATGCATACGCATATATGTAATACCATCGACAAAACTGTTAAATTTGCTTGCTTCACGTGGTTATACATTCTGGTGTTTCACGGCTGCGTATATATATATATATATATATATATATATATATATATATATATATATATATATATATATATATATATATATATATATATATATATATATATATATGTATGTATGTATGTATGTATGTATGTATGTATGTATATGTATATATAATTTACAGGACTGCACGGCACAAGTTCGACAATGGCAATTTCCGGTGCATACAAGCCGCTCCCACAAAGTGTAGGCCTATCGTAAGTACAATGCGAGATGTGGAATGAGCCATAAAAAAAAATAGTTTTATAAATGATGACTGCACTGAGAAAAAAAACCAATTGATTAAAAAAAATATATTGGTTGATCCAAATAAATGTGCTGTTGCGGAGTGCCACCCATATATGAAATTGTTACAATGCTATAAAATATTGGAAAATGTGATTGATTCAAATAACATATTATTTTATTTGAAAAAGCTCTTCTGTTCTCTGAATATCTACATAATCCTTCAAATAAAATGATATTCTATTGAAATCATTCTATATACAATCCGTAGATGTATGGATGAAATAATTAAACGGTTGCTACAACATTTTTCATTTCGTACAAAAATATAATCGATAGAATGAATTATTTCTTGACTGCATCGAATCGAATATGCCATGGGAGGTAAGTTTTTCAATTTGTTTGAAATCTTAAATAAAAAGTGAGCATTAGAACGATCATCCACGATAATAGTGGAAAGAATATCGGATATCCAATGGGATATCAATGGAGAGAATATCAGATGTTCAACTGATAAGAACAGATACTACATTTTGATCTTAGCCACAGGCCAAGAAGCGATACTCTTTAGAGTTTCTCCGGCGTTTAAGTAGATTTTCGGTTCGCGCTACGCTTACGAGAAACGAGCGCGCGTGCGGCTTCTAGCGGTTACTCCGAGAACTACGGGTTTCCTCACACCTATAATTTCGGTGGCGCTCGGCCATGGTTTGGTTGAATTTTTTCAACCAAATGCGCAAGAAATAAATTTGATTTTCGCATAATTGTTTAACCAATTCAGACATTTGCTCAATATTTTTCAATAAAAATAAAATATTAATATTTTAACGAATCATGTACTTGGAAATCAATATCGGATATGATGAAAAAAATAAAATAACATATTTACTCAATAGAAATTTTATCTGAAACAAACGAGCGAAATTCAATATTTCTTGTGTACTCGAATCAACAGTATTCGTGTTATGAATTGAAACGCTTTTTTTGTTCGTTGCAGAAAATGCATTCAAAACTATATAATTTGTTCGCGATAATTTTTTAGATAGTTTCAATAACATATTGTTCTCGGCTATCAATATATCTTTTGAATGAAAAAAAACCTTTTAATTTTATCATGTTATTAAAGTCAATAGCGTTTTGTTTGGACTCATAAATCCGATTATTTACACCAACAATTTTACAACTGAATCAACGAAATTTCTTTCAGGTATTCAGAGAACAGAAGAGCTTTTTCAAATAAAATAATATGTTACTTAAGGCGTTACCCCCACTTGTAGCGCAAAAAAGGTCTTTTTCGTGAATTTTTTAAAAGAAAACTACAAAACTTTTTTAATCGATCAATATACCATCTTAAAGAACACATCTTGAAGAACTTTCAGTAATTTTTTTATTGAATAATATTACATTGTTTAGTGGCAAATGGCCGTCAATGAAATAATGTTTTTATATACACGGTTTGCGGTGACGAACATTGCGGCGAAGTGGATCATCTGAAAAAAAAATGCGGAAGGATTTAGTCAAACATAAGTATAAACTAGTCTTTAATCGAAGGATTTTAAAAAATATTCATTTTTCACAAAATGGCGGACAGTCAAAGTTAATGGTTCGATTTTAACGAAAAAAAGCGGCCGTTTTTCGGCTATATAACGGCCATTTTTTTCGAAAAAAAAATCGAACGATTAGAGACTACATTTTTATGTATTAAATAAGCCTGCAAAATTTCAAGAAGATCGGTTCATTAATATTCGAGTAATCTTGGTCACCGGCTTCAGAAATGCCATTTTGAGAAAAACGCGTTTAAAGTTTCAATTTCACAACGGATTCTTCTCTTTCAACGCTCATATCTCAGTCAATTGTGTTCGGATCGACTTGAAATTTTCAGGACATATTCTCAGATACTTATACTTCAAAAAAATGCAATAAAAAAATCGATTTTTTCAAAATCGCAAGTGGGGGAACCCCTTAACGGAGACTTTGTCCTTGGAGTGCCATATTTCAGGTGTTTACATTTTATTTTTTTTTAAAGGAAACGAGTAAAGGTTTTTGAGTGCGGTTTTTGTCTTGCTTTTATTCATGATATACAGAACGTTAAATTTTTTTAAACCAAAATGGCGGCTGTTGCAGCTCCGCGAAAACAGGTCCTCAAATCACGGGAGGTAAACGGCTGACATCACTGCCCCCTCTTTGTTGATCTGAAACACAAATTCAAAGCATATTATCAATCTGTGACCCTTTGGTCATGGAATGACGGATAGGTTTTTCGTTTAGTACAAATTTCGGAAAATGGCGGCAATTTAAAAAAAATCGAATTTTCGCGTTTTTTTCGCATAACAAGATAAATAATAAATGCAAAAATGTATCTATCGAAAAAACGATCCGTCATTCCGTGAAGACATATTTTCTGAGTATGCTCTCCAAATTTCAGGTCGATATGTTAATTACAGCGGTCAGGAGAATGTCAGCCATATTTAAAAACGTGTTTTCGCGAAAAACGCGTTTAAAGTTTTGTAATGTGTTTACACAAATGTGTTTATAATTACCGCTAATCGGCAATGCCTGGTCCATAGAGGCATCCCTCCTCTTCTTCTAGCTGCTCATGTTGAGCTCAAATTGATTTTTTGAAAATTTCGAGGACAAAGTCTCCTTTAAATCAATCACATTTTCCAACATTTTGTAGTATTGTAACAATCTCATATATCGGTGGCACCCCGCAGTAGCACATTTATTTGGATCAACCAATGTATTTTTTTTATTCAATTGGTTTTTTTTTCTCAGTGTACAAGTGTAACATTTCGGTATAATATTAATCGGTAGTTACTGAGTGAGAAATGTTTATAAACATGGGGATATCTGCAACGGCCCAGGGGCACATCCCCAGTGGAGGCGTCATTCCAAAAGTGTTCAACGTGATCCATTTTGCTTTCACCCCCAAATGAACCGCGGGAATAAATTCAGATAAAAAAAGTTTCCTGCCAAAAATGCACATTTTTCAAAGGAGACAAATGTTGGAGTATACGAGATACGCATCATACATTGCAGGTTGCGAATAATAATATTACATTACCGTCATCTAACGCCTGCCTTGTTACGACTTCATTATTTGCTTATAATTATTCTGTTTGCTCGCACTTACCCAAGTGCCGCGATACGCTTAGAAAACGCTGGCACAACTGGCATCCTACGTGTATCCTGTTATTAGTGGATGATAACTTTGGCAATTGAAGTGGCAAAGAGAAACACAACTCTCGTTCGTTATAGTTTCCTATTGTGGAAAGTTACGTCTCCCCTATCACTCTTCACCCGGGGTGTCCCACTTTATTTGCGTAAAGACGAGAGTCACCACGACTGAGCCCAAAGTCGAATTCTCTTCGACGAACGAGAATATTGTCGCTATTGGCGGTGGACTTTGAGCCCTGCTGGAATTGAAATGCCGAACGGTAACGAAATTCATCCCAAACTTTGTATGTCAAATGCATTATGCAAGTATGCAAGGGAAAGCTTTCAGTGATTAGGCACATAGCGGGAAGAGAATGAGAGAGAGCGCATGTGGGTATGCGGAGGTATTCGTTTGCTACGAGCCTGAAGTTCAACGTCTCTGCCCTCATTCATGCCACTCACCAACGGAAGGGCATGTGGTACAAGTTTGAACCACCACCTTTATAGTCCAGTTAAGGCGTTACCCCCACTTGTAGCGCAAAAAAAGGCCTTTTTCATGAATTTTTTTAAAGAAAACTACAAAACTTTTTTAATCGATCAATATACCATCTTAAAGAACACATCTTGAAGAACTTTCAGTAATTTTTTTATTGAATAATATTACATTGTTTAGTGGCAAATGGCCGTCAATGAAATAATGTTTTTATATACACGGTTTGCGGTGACCAACATTGCGGCGAAGTGGATCGTCTGAAAAAAAATGCGGATGGATTTAGTCAAATATAAGTATAAACTAGTCTTTAATCGAAGGATTTTAAAAAATATTCATTTTTCACAAAATGGCGGACAGTCAAAGTTAATGGTTCGATTTTAACGGAAAAAAACGGCCGTTTTTTGGCTATAAAACGGCCATTTTTTTCGAAAAAAAATCGAACGATTAAAGACTACATTTTTATGTATTAAATAAGCCTGCAAAATTTCAAGAAGATCGGTTCATTAGTGTTCGAGTAATCTTGGTCATCGACTTCAGAAATGCCATTTTGAGAAAAACGCGTTTAAAGTTTCAATTTCAGTTTACACGAAGAAAATATTTTTTTTTGTAAACTTACATAGAGTCATCTATTCCGGGCATCAAAAAAAAACTGCACTTCAAATTGCACTTAAAAAAAATGCAATAAAAAAAATCGATTTTTTCAAAATCGCAAGTGGGGGTAACCCCTTAAAGAGACGAAAACCCAGCACTTTTCAGCGTAGATTATGAATTTTTGACTGAAGGTAGATGGTTGCATACTAAAAGTAACCCCAATAAAATGTTACCCCTCAACTCACTCTAATCCTAAGGAATAGGGGTTGAAAACTTAAAAATCGCCGTATCTCGATAATTAATAGCCCGATCAAAAACGTTTCAAATAAAAGTTGTTTGGAATAATAAAATTCGTATAAAGGTATCTTACGTCCAACCCCCTATCTTCGAAAATAGCGGCACGAAAACGATTCGAAAATCAGTCAGGGATGCTCTCGTGTTTTTGTGCCGCTGTTTTCACAGATAGGAGATTGGACGTTAGATAACTTTATTCGTATTTTATTATTCCAAACAACTTTGGTTGAAAATATTTTTTGATCGGGCTATTAGTTATCGAGATACGGCGATTCTTAAGTTTTCAACCCCAATTTCTTAGGGTTGGGGCGAGTTGAGGGGCAACATTTTATTGAGGTTACTTTCAGTATGCAACCATCTACCTTGAGTCCAAAATTCATATTCTACGATAAAAAGTGCTGGGTTTTCGTCTCTTTTACTTGACTAATATCCGTGTTGGGTCTCATTGCTTGCTGGCGATCCATATACGTTCGTCCATTTGTGTATAGAAGTGTGCGTGTTCACATACAGGGTATCCTGCTATGAATGGATAATCCTGCAACTGTCCATAGGTCAGATCATGTCCTACTAGATGCTGGAATTTCAGTTTAGTAAATGTCCCAAGGTTTTCGAGATAAAGATCATCTGCCTTTGGTTTTTCGCCTGCCACTTCTGCAAATGAAAAATATAATTTGTGCTGAATTAACGAAAAAAAAAATTGAATAAAAAAAATGCATTAAATTCAGCGCAAATTAAAAATAAAGCGTTTCAGGCCTGTGGGAACCTAATTGAAAAACAAAATCATTAATAGCATTATTGGACATTAAAATGATAAAAATCTTCTAAAAAAATATGATTAATTCGAGAAAAAAAATAGAAGGTAAAATGGACCCACGATGAGACTAGTCTTAAAAATCATAGAACGGGTCACTCTATTTTCGAGAATTTTTGGAAAAAAATACAAAAAGTTAATCATCTTTGAAAAAAATTGTTTCACTTTAGAAGCCAAAAAAACTTTGACATTGATAATTGATAATCTTCTTGATATTTTTTAACGAAAGTATGCTTCAAAATGAAAAAAAAAATACACGTGACATTTGTCGATATCTAAATTAGTTCAGGAGTTATCAGCGTTTAAACGTTTCCAAACCGTCCGAAATCGACATTTTTTCCAAACTTATAACTCCTAAAAGAGAAGAGATAAAAATCGAAAAATTGGTGTGGTTATTCCTGCCGGTGGGTACAATTTTACAAAACAAAAATCAGGAAAACCAAAAATGGTCGGGGTCACGGCCTAGGCGAAATGGCGTGGAATTTCCTATATATCCATCAACAATGGAAACTCCACAGTCGTTCTCCTAGCAATACGCAGTATCAATCGGACGTGCGAGCTTTCCGAATTCTGGAATGGCGAAAGCCACCGGCGAGTACATAACCGCATAGTATTGTGGTCAGAACAGTTATGACGGTGGCGTATACTCGACGCGCCGCCCTTCTTCCCCCATTCTATCCTAACTCGCCTCCATGCCCGACACAATAGTTCATATCGGTATGCACCTATATTGTTTTAAAGTCAGTCACTGCACACATATGCCCGTCGCTTCTCGCAGCAGCATGCATTGCCGATAAATTTTACTTTCCTCGATTCAACCAGACGTTATCGTTGGATATGGAGCCAACATGCGTAGAAAGCTCGATGGCAACGCCGAGAGAAAAGCTTGGAGGTTCGTCTCGTCGGACTGAAAAAGTACCCTTTCGCCCCCCCCCCCAGCGGCAGTGATAGTGCAAGGCTGCGGACATACATCACGCGTCGTTGTAGGTTATGTTGGACCGACGACATTTTGGTGCCCACCGTGGCGTGTTTCATCTCACATTGTCTCACTTTTTTAACCTCCATTGCGTATGTCATCCTTCCTTCGTGCGCGAAATCCCTGCTGCGCATTATCCTCACTGCAAACCGAGACACGCTGACAGAAAGAAAAATTGTACGAACTCAACTGACGGACTTGGACCTGCAACTAATCTTGTGTTGAAGGCTTTTTTTGATGATCCCAACGTGTTTTTGCTCCCAAACACGAAAAACTGTTGGAAGAACTGTTGGTTCGTGTCCGCGGAATCGGTTCGTAGAATACATTTTTTTTTTTTGGTTAGGATTATAGTCTTCGTGGACATTCTCTTTACGGCCACATGTCAGACGCTCCGACCACTTCGAAATTTTGAACTCTAATTTCCACTAAACGAAGCGATCAATTAAGATGAAATTTATTGTGCACATTCGATTTTGTTGAAGAAAGAGCCTAACGGTCGACATATTTCCGAATTTTGAAAAAAAAACTCCACACATTTTAGTTACCATAGGATCAATTGTGAATTACCAACTGATGCATCGATTCATGCACATTTCACGATTGTTAGGCTGTCGCCAGTGGAAAAACACAGTTTGAGCGTTGTTTCAACTGATTTTATGGAAAAATGGCGGAGAAACTGGGATGCAGAGTTATTTTTACATAAAACGAGCAAAATTGTAGCAACGGAGCTCAAAATAGGGGAAGTCCTTTCCCTGCACCCAAAGATGGGCGAAAAAACGTTAATCCGTCGATCGTTAATTAACGAAGCTAACATAATGCTTAGCGATTTAACTTATTGACCAACGGTCTCATTAACTTCCGTTAATTTAAGGGGTTTTCGCACTTTAGACGGTAAAAAGGCTATTTTCATGAATTTTTTGAATAGGTTTATATTATAGATATTGATATAAAAGTTGTTACACTTAATAAATACACTTTCGAAATACATTTTTCAAAAATTCTCATTCATTCAAGTCACTTTTTACAGATGTAAATGGTAGTTAAAAAAATGTCCTAAAAAATTGTAGGTCTGCGCTGTTGATGAAAGCTCGGAGATGGATCATCCGAAACAAAAGCATCAAACGGGTTTTATATTCAGTATGTTAATGGCTATAGCGCATATCATACGATTTTTGATATATGCAAAAATAACAAAATGGCGGACATTTTCCGAAAAAAAAAACAAAACAAAAAACTTGTTCTTTTCACCGTTTTTGGCAAAAAATAGTAAATATCAAAATTTAAATGAATCCTTGATATGCGCTATAGCTATACTTTGAGGGCTTAGGCCACTCTAGAGGCCGAAAAAGTAGGCTTTTTGGGGATTTTTTTTTCAGAAAAATTACAAAATAAATCGAGATTACAAAAAGGGTGTTTATCATACATATCAGTGACTGCATACAATAGTTTTTTTCGAAGCGATTAATTTCAAAATGGCAACTGTGCAGCGTTTTTGCGACGACGACCCGTTTTTCCAGGGTCCACGGCCGGACAAACAGCTCCTGTAATTTTTTAATTACAATGAGCCAACGAATTTTTTTCGATTATATAGAATAACTGCTATAGAAGTACGTAGGATTTTTTCGATATATTGATTTTTGGCCAAATGGCGCACTTCTAAAGAGAAAAGTGAAAAATTTGCCTAAAAAATCTTCAGATAATTGTTAATAACAAATGAACTATGCAATATAAAAAAAAATCTTACGTACTTCCATAGACAATGTATTTTTCAAAATACATTCAACATTTCAAGTGAATCGGTTGAAAGTTGTCTGAGTTATGTTTCCGGCCAACTTAAAAAATGCAGTTTTGAGATAAACGCGTTTGAAGTTTTTAGTAACTCGCTACGGACCGGGCGGCCTTGTACTAAAATTCGAAAACCGAGTACTTACAAGGAACATCCCTCAGGTGACACCCTTCGATTTTGTTGAAATTTGGATATGTTATAAAGCACCGAAAAGTAAGCGATACGTATTCTTTTTTATCGGTGGAAAAACGGTTTTAAGGGGTGAAACCACCCCTCGAAAAAAGGCATCTCTGGGGGTAATATAGCAGTTTCACACACAAGGAGTCCACCGACTTTAAGGAGGTCCTCTAGTTTCTCGGGTCGAAAAAATCGATTTTTTTTTCATAAATCACATCTACAACATGTGTAGAAAATGTGTGCCAAAGGATTTTTCGATATTCGAAGTCCTATAACTGGCTGTAACTTGTACAGCACTTCCAGGGCTGTACAAGTTACAGCCCTGGAACGGTGCAGGTATACGGAGCAGGTATACTTTCAAACGCGTTTTTCTCGAAACACCATTTTTCGAAACGGTGACCACGATATTTCAGAAACTACTGCACCGATCTTGTTCAAATTTATACAGCATCTTTAATATGTTATAAGCCAGCGATTGAACTATGATAATCATGATTGCTTCCATAGTTTTTTTTTGTACGAGCGAAAAACTTAAGAACAAAAGAGTAAAAAATAGAATGTAATTTTCAAAAGTGTATAAAAAAGTCAATTTTTGTAATTTAGAATTCACTCTAGTTCAATCGCTAGTCTCAAATATGAAGATTAAAATGCTGTTTGGTTTTTTGATTTCAGATAAGCAGAACAGCCGCAATCTTGGCCATGGCACCGTCAAGCACCTCTTTTACTTGATGTCTTCCTGTCGGCCACTATAACTTTTATTCTATTATATATTTTGACTTCGAAAAATTTGTAAAGCTTATTTAAATGTTAATAAAGATTATGCAAAAACAATGAGATTGATTATTTCGAGGCTTTGCCCGTAAAAAATTATTGAAAAAGCCGTAAAAAAACAGCCGAGAAACTAGAGGACAGCGTTAATAAAACATAACGAATACTCTTCTAATCCGAAGCAATGAAAAATTCACTATAGTGACATTGCACAAAAATTGAGGGGTGAACCACCCCTATATTACGGGGTGGTTTCACCCCTTAAACCCGTTTTTCCGCCGATAAAAAAAATACGTATCGCTTACTTTTCGGTGCTTTATAACATATCCAAATTTCAACAAAATCGAAGGGTGGCACCTGAGGGATGTTCCTTGTTAGAGATTTTTCCCGGCCATAATCTTTGGGGACATCATTTTTCCGGTCCCAGGGGACCATTGAAAAAAATCGATTTTTCGAAAGTTCTAGATTGGCATAACCCCTTAAAGAATATGTGGTCAAAATTTCATAAGGATCGGTTCAGTAGTTTCGAAGATTTTATCAACAAGCCGTCGAAAAACGTTGTTTCGAGAAAAAAACGCATTGAAAGTTTTTTTGAGTTACATAAATACATAAATTTTTTTTGTGTATTCCGAAAGAGTATTTACTAAGTGTAACTTTTATATCAAAATCTATAATACAAAGTTATCAAAAAAATTCATGAAAATAGCCTTTTTTAGCGTCTAAAGTGAGAAAACCCCTTAACGAAGTTAATTTTTTGATCAACTTTGCCTGTACCCTTGTACAAACGCGACTGGAGTGGTAATGGGTTGGGAAAAATTGGTTGCAGGGAACACTCTGGGGATCTTTCCGGAGCCGGATATAGGTGAAGTGACAATTGTGCTGTCAAAGTGAAACCGATCAGACCGCAAGAAAATAGGACCATTAGGAATACTGGGTGGAATGTTGCCTCATATTGACTACTCGTTGGCGCAATTTCCATAAAAAACCTCGTGCATTCCGCATCCGTCATCTAGATGGGTTGTCTAGAATCAGAACCTCGAGAGAACCTTGCACGAGGCAACCGCAACAACAACGGTTTATTTGCCTAATGCGGTTTCATACTCGCACTCCCCCACAAGCGACGCCCCCGTACTTCATCCTGCATGTATAACTTGCCCGTGTAAGAAAAGCGGAATCGCTCGACGTGTTACAAGGATCTTTCTCCCTCCTACCCCATACTCATTTTTCGTTCACCTTCTTCGGTCTCGCATCTTTGCCTCGTTTCCTCCACGCTCGCCCTATATCGAGATTCGATCCATTTAGAAAGAACCGTCATTTGTGAGACGCCCGCGCCTCGATGGTGTCGATTGAAAAAGGTCGACGAGCAAATGGAAAAAAAATTCAAGCTGGAGTAGTTTTTCACGTGGGAGTTGGCTTACTTGTTCGGAACCCGTTTTTTTTCTTCTCACTCTCGATCCGGTAGTTTTGTAGATTTTCACGTTTCGAAGACACCAACCATTCCTAATAATTTGCAGCTGGGACCTCGCGAGGTCGTTGATTCGTGGGATATATACGAATGATGGACTGGACAATTTTGAGCCCTCAAGGGCTTATGTACACCTGGGTAGGTCAAATAGATCGATTTTTCAAAATGGTGCGTTTGTACGAGGGTACAGGCAAAGGTGGGCAAAGTTAATCGAAGAATTAACTTCGTTAAGGGCTCAGGTACATCCGGGTAGGTCAAAAAGATGGATTTTTTCTCAAAAGAGCTCATTCGAAAGTACTATCCTTTGAGTGACTACTCTGAAAATTTCATAAGAAAATTCGCAGTAATGATAAAGTTATAGCGTTTTGTAACTGACAGGGTGAGCAACGACCAACGGCTGGGGCATAGGTAGACTCGGCCTTTGTCATCTGTTTGACTATGAGCCGGGAGTTCTCGCTCCTGTTTAATTCCGGGTATATATGACCTTTTGTTTAGCAAGTTCGTGTTTTGAAAAATCGGTGGGGTCCTATGGCCCAGGAATCGACGATTTCATTTAAGGGAAGGTTCTGCCTTGTTGGGCCAAAAAATGTTCGATTTTTTCACCAATTTTTTATGCGAAGAGTATTAAATATAGAATGTTGATATTCGGTTTGTTGACCAAGCAGCCTTTATTGAACATCAAAATATTTTTTAAAGTTCGACAAAACACGGTGGTGGGAGTCGGAGGAGCCACGTATGTCGGTGCGCGAGCGATGACATTCTTCGCTTGCGGAAGTCCTAAGTCCCGGACGGATGATCCGAAGCAAAAAAATCAAACATATTTTTACTTTGTACAATATTGTGCATAAGTCGACCTAGAATCAATAAGAAAAATTTAAAAATAAAAAAATAGTGAGCAAAAAACTACACAAATTTTTGGGGAAAAAATAAACTTCCTTCCGACCGTTCACTATTTTTTTATTTTTAAATTTTTCTTCTTGATTCTAGGTCAACTTATACAAAAAAAGGGTCGCTCTTTTATTGGCTATAAAAAAAAATTGCGTCGTTTTAAAAAATCCTTCGGCCACCGGTGAGGTGTGAGAGGGCGTCGGTTGCATTAAGGTTGTCGGTTCAGTGGTCGTCCGGGTTCTAGTGATCGTCATGTTTGCACAGTAAACAAGTATTTCAAGATAAGAATCCGTCGTTTGTGCCGATATGCGATACACTAGCGTGCAGGAGGTATTTACTATGTTGTATTACTTCGGCACTCTCATAAGTATAAGTATTCAAGAATAATGAAATAAAATACCAGGTGTCCCATTTTAATCTTACACCTAATTTATCTCGAAAAATACTGCTCCGATCAAGTATTCAGTACAATAAAACATTTAGGGTCCAAAGAGGGCGTAAAAAATTATTTTTTGCTCCAAAATTCAAAGTGGCGACGTTACGATGGCCGACATGTTTTTTTAAATGGGATCATGAATTTTTCACCAAACCATTTATAAGGTAAAAACTAACAACTTTTGTAGAAAAAGTTTTTTCATAACATTCATCATTTGTTTGGTTAGAATTGGAGTTTCTTATGAACCGATTAATTTGCTATGATTATCACTAGATCTACCATGGCAATTTCGTGCGTTCTGACGAGAAGCACCAAAGATCAAGTACGATTCACTTCTCGTTGAAACTAAACACAATATTATAAATACAGCGAGGTACAGGAGCTTATCATAATTATTTCTCGTCTCAACGAACAGATATACCGAGGCCCTCGGAAGGCTAATAAGCCTTTTTAAAGACTCTTGCAATTTTTTTTAATTTTCCCAAGTTCATTGAGCTGTGCAACGAGGATTCCTTCGCTTCCTCCGCTTATGCGACACTGCGAAAGGATTCGCTCCGCCGCGTCAACCCTTTACAGGCCAGTTGAAATTAACCCGCGTTTGCGAAGGTTTATTTCAAGATGATTAGCGAGAGGATGCTCGAACGAGTATGTAACAAAGCGCACATGAGTTACGAGCGAGCACACGATGGTAAGGTGAAAACAGCTTACGAAGTATCGACGAGCCGACAAAGCCTCATGGTTGCTTACTCCCGCAACCGTATTCTCGGTTCTTCCGATGAATCGCACGGAACGTACCTCTTGTCGCTTCGGTTAATAAATTACCAAAGGAATTATTAACGCCTCTGATGAAAGTGTTGCGAGTATGCAAAGTGCTGCTCTTCTCCCCACCGCGTTCTCTCTCTCTTTCTCTCTCTAACTTTAACTCTAACTGTAACTGTCATGATAACTGTAACTGTAACTGTAACTGTAACACTGACTCTAACTCTATCCCAAACCAAATCTAACTGTAACTGTAACAGTCACGGTAACTGTAACTCTAACTGTAACTGTAAATGTCACGGTAACTGTAACTCTATTGTAACTGTAAAAGTCACGGTAACTGTAACTCTAACTGTAACTGTAACTGTAACTTTAACTCTAACTCTAACTCTAACTCTAACACTAACTTTAACTCTAACTCCAACACTAACTCTAACTCTAACTATAACTAACTGTAACTCTAACTCTAACTGTAACGAAAACTCTAATTCTAACTGTAACTGTAACTCTAACTGTCACGATAACTGTAACTCTAACTGCAACTGTAACTGTAACTCTAATACTAACTCTAATTCCAACTCTAACACTTACTCTAACTTTAACTAACTGGAACTCTAACTCTAACTCTAACACTAATGCTAAAACTAACTCTAACTGTAACTCCAACACTAACTCTAACTCTAACTGTAACGGTAACTCTAATTCTAACGATAACTGTAACTATAACACTAACTCTAACTTTAACTAACTGTAACTCTAACTCCAACACTAATGCTGACACTAACTCTAATTGTAACTCTAGCTGTTACTCTAACTCTTATTGTTACCGTAACTCTAACTGTAACTCTATTTCTAACTGTAATTTACTGTAATTCTAACTGTAACTCTAACTCTAACTCTAACTGTAACTCCAACTGTGACTCTAACTCTAACTCTATCTAGAACTCTAACTCTAACTGCAACTCTAACTCTAACTCTAACTGCAACTCTAACTCTAACTCTAACTCTACCTCTACCTCTAAGTCTAACTCTAACTCTCTTCTCCTCTGCCCCCTTGCTCGGCTCACGTGCAGAAAACTGATAGGGCATCCCTAATAAAAATAAGGGCCTTTCAGGGCTTTCCTAGTGCTTTCCCTAGTAAGGATTTCCACAATGGGCCCAGACTTGGCCATTATCGGGATAAACTTGTAGGGATTTCCACAATAGGCCCCGACTTGGCCATTATGGGGATAAACCTGTAGAGATTTCCACAAAAGGACCCGACTTGGCCATTATAGGGACAAACCTGTAGGGATTTCCACAATAGGCCCAGACTTGGTCAGTATAGGGATAAACAAGTAGGGATCTCCACAATAGGCCCAGATCTGACTATTATAGCGATAAACCAGTATAAATAGCTTAGGCTACGTGGTTGATGGTATTTCAATTATTCAAATCGATTATATACATCGATCGAATAATATTATCGAACGCAAATTGGGAAAAAGCGTAAGGCCATTGGCAAATAAAAAATCAACAAATATGCAGACAGACATCAGACAGTATTTATTTATCAAATTAAAGAAACCTTTTACATAGATAGAAACAATTACTCATGGTTTCACTCATACATGGAGTAATGCTAGCGCATAAATGTGCACAGTCCCAACCGGTTTTCTCGACATTTTTATAGCAACTAATTTCCGCTCAATACTCATCATAGGGAAAATTATTTCTTCCGAAGACTTCGCTGATATTTCCCATTCATAAACTTTATCTGACTGTGTAGGGTAAGTAAATAAATTGGTCTTTGTTTTCCAGATCTTTCCCTCAATGGAAATAGATTCTAGTAATTCAGTAGACCCATATATTTTTTTTATTTCTACTACACATCCATTCCTTAGAATGGATTATTTTTTGTATCCATTTTATCATGGCAGTTTGTCATAAAGGCTCACATGCAAATACGCAATTACATTTCTACGCGCGCACACATACATACACATGTACTCACGCCCACATTTATGCACATGAACAATTACATAAAAACAAATACAGATATACCCTAACGCATTTAACATACACGTATATCCACTGATACGGATATTTTATGGCGCTGAAATGATTATGATGAGGCGCCCTTGAGGCATTTTCAGGGCGCTAAAATGGTTTTGATGAGGCGCCATTGAAGCAACTTATAAGGCCCCGGTCGTTGCGCCTTTAAGGGCCCTTGTTGACAAAGTGTGACCGACCGCTAATGGCCTTCATGTGGCTTCCAGATTAGGGCCCGAATAAAGTTAGGGGGATATTATTGGGGCCCGATCACAGCCCCAACTCAATTTCCACACGGGCTGATATGAAAGCAAGGATGAGAGCGCGATGGGTGCAGAACCAGTCGACTTGGAAAAATGAGCGCACGAATACGGAGTGTCCCTTTGCTTCATTTTCTTCCTACCTTACGCTCTACATGCCAGCGTGTCTCTTTATCCAACAATGATTGCATCCTCACACTCTATTTTCCATGCCATCGCTCACACACGATTTCCAGCACCATCTTCTCTGGGCAAAGGTGCTCAAAAGACAGATAGCGCGAGCGGGAGACTGCAAGACGAGCAACCACGATCGGAGAGTCGCCTCTGAGTGAACGCGCAATAACAATAGTCGGTCACCCTGGATACACCTTGTATTGGTTTTATAATGATTTTCTTCGCGCAAAGTATCCCTGATAAAACTCCTCGAAGCCGCTCATCCGCGTAGGAAAAATTACGGCTTTTTGCCCATCGACGATCAATCAGATCACGGATGAGATGTGCAAAGTTTCCAGAGACATAACCTCAAAGAGCCATTAGTGAAGCCCGAGTTGACACGAGCGTAGACAGACGAGCGATTTACGACGAGACTCAAAAATAAAGTAGCCTGGTATAGTTTATGATTATTTGTCGACGTTGTCGATAACTGCACCGACTATACTTTATTTTGTCGCCTAGGGGAGGAGAATGTTAAAAATAATATTGAGCATACGAGTCGTCCTAGAGATCATATAAAATTTCGAGAACAAACTTTGTACAAAAACTACGAAAGTGAAGTGCTTATCGCTTGTTCAGAATATGAGCTGAACAGAAACGAATATGTTGGGCACCCAGACTTGTTGGAATCGGCTGAATTGACCCATATGAAATTTGGCCAAACCAAGCTAGCTGAAATCAGCTCTCCACTAGGTTCCGCATCCTTCGCAAGTTTTGGCCGAGGTCCCGCCGCTCCGGGATACATTTACGAGGGTCTCTCCTCACCCAAGGAAGGCTTTTCCTAGCCTCTGGTATCTTTGTTGCCTCGTGCACACGCTGGTGGATTCTGTACTGAACATTCTCCGACTTCCTGCATACATGCTACGAATCTGATAATTCCATCGTACCCTCGGCTTCTCAATGTATGTCAGTACGCTATAGTCGATATAGTCTCCAGAGACCAACGCACAATTACTCGCATTGACTCGTGCAAAGTTTTCGTTTCAGCACCTCACCCTGGCCCTCGTATCTTATTCCTCTCCCTCTCTCTTCCTCGCTCCATCTATGTCCTCTCCTCTTACCTAGTTCGTTGAATTACTTCAAAATTACTTAGTATCCCCGGCAGGCAGAAGTTCCAATCCACACAAGCCTCGTCTCCACTTCTTTGGCATCCTCGCTCGCTCTTCCCGACACATCGGCACACAACGCCAAATTGTTAACTTTTCCCTTGCACATGCAGTTTATCCAACTCTTGCTATTTTCACCGCGCAAAAGTGCTTGCACGAAACGCGTTAGCGAATATTTCGCGCATTACGCCCCACCGAGTTGCTTCCAAGTTCCTCGTATGGCCGAGAATCAAATGAATGTTCAACATTTGGTGAGCAAAGTTTGAGTCAGGGTGACAAGTACTGAGAGCCGTTATAGCATAGGAAACGTTTTTCGTAATCCAGAAATTTAGCATTTTTCTCTAGGAATTTGAAAAAGCGTGTTTTTTAAGAGAGGTTTCTACTTTGTTGGGACAAAAAATGTTCGATTTTCCACTATTTTTTTGCGAAGAATCTATACTTATAATAAAGTAGTAAAGTCTGTCTGTCTGTCACATGTCCTCGCATCACTTAAAAACTACTGAATCGAATGAAATATGGTTTTCTCTGTAACTCTAATTCTAACACTAATTCTAACACTGACTCTAACTCTAACTCAAATGCTAACTGTAACTCAAACTCAGTTGGAGTTACCAACTGTAACTCTAAGGGTAGTAGTAAAGTAGTCAAGCCTGTCTGTCTGTCTGTCCTGTTTCCTCGCATCACTTAAAAACTGAACCGAATGACGTAAAAACTACTCAACCGAATGAAATATGATTTTCTCTGTAACTCTAACTCTAACTCTAACTTTAACTCGAACACTAACTCAAACCCTAACACTAACTCTAACTCTAACTCTAACTCTAACTGTAAATCTAACTGTAACCCTAGCTGTAACTCTACCTCTAACTCTAACTGTAACTCTAACTATAACTCTAACGGTAACCCTAACTTTAACTCTACCTCTAACTTTAACTGTAACTCTAACTGTAACTGTAACTGTAACTCTAACTATAACTATAACTGTAACTGTAACTCCAACTATAACTGTAACTATAACTCCAACTATAACTCTAACTACAACTATAACTATAACTCTAACTATAACGATAACTGTAACTCTAACTCTAACTATAACTGTAACTGTAACTCTAACTAACCATAACTCTAACTCTAACTCAAATGCTAACTGTAACTCTAACTCATTCGCAGTTACCAGCTGTAACTTTAAGGATAGTAGTAAAGTAGTATGCCTGTCTGTCTGTCCTGTTTCCTCGCATCACTTAAAAACTACTGAACCGAATGACTCAAAAACTACTCAACCGAATGAAATATGATTTTCTCTGTAACTGTAACTCTAACTCTAACTCCCAGGTTTTTGAAATACATATGACATATGTGTCATTTGTATTTCAAAAACCTGGTAAACATACGGCGAGTGCTCCACACTCTTCAATCGAATATTAATGAAAAAAAAAAATTAAAAATAAAAATAGCTGTTACTTCACGGTGTTTAGGAATCCCATAATATAAAAAATACGAAAAACCCGTTTTTCGAATTCAAAATTCGAGGAAATTAAAAAAAATAAAATAACGAGTGTCTTTCTTTGAGAAAAAAAAATATCTTTGCATATTTTGCCCTGAAACGGACGTTCAACTTGCTTAATAAAATCTAAATTAATTTTTTTCTGGAAGGCTATAAAAAGACGCACATTTTCGTTTTTCACGAATGTAAGTACGTCAAATCCTGCCAAAGATATAGCCATTTGAATGGAAAAATGTTTAAAAAATGGTAATCAAAAAGAAAAAACGTCAGAAAATTAAAAAAAAATTTCGACACTAGGTGAATATTTTTCAATAAAGTAACTCGATTTTTCAAAATTATTTGTGGATTTTTTTTTTACTGGCTGAAGTGACGTGGAATGCCTCATATATACCTCGTAGAAGGGTCAGAAAAATAGGAAAAAATGATAATCAAAATTTAGCAGCATACTGCGCTTCGAAATTTTTTGTTGTTGCTTAATCTGGTACTAAACATCACAAAAGTACATGATGATAGACTTTTTTTTAAGTTGTACATATTCTTGAAGGATCAATAAACATAAGTATTTACCGTTTTAGTTTTTCCATTTTAAAAGTCACCTCCAAAACAGCGGTGAAGACGACAATCCTGCCTCAATGGCATGGTTATTCTGTCACATTGTGGAACTGTCAGTCAAGTCACTTTGGATTTTTTCTTCATAAATCTTTATCGATTGGAATAGATTGTAAACAGTGAAAATTTAATTCCGCCTACCGTCTTGCGCTTTTTTCATAAGTCTAGAAACGGTCATGGAAACGATAAAGGAATATCATATTCCGTAAATCACAGTAAATAGAAATGGGAGAAAGAGTTCCGAGGTACTGGCATCGGCTTTATGATATATACAGCGACCCCCATCTTTCATCAGATCACTCGCTCCGGGGCATGGACGAACGTACCGACTCAATGTATATTATTGAGAAAAGTACATCAGGTCTCGGCGAGTATCTGGGTTTTTTTTTCTTTTTCGGTTCGAGGTACGATAGAAAGAGGCTGGAAGTAACTACACGTTTTTTCTACCAACATCTTCGGTAGGAAAAAACAACAAATTTATTCGCGTCTGGTGAACCACGGACATTATTGGAGACTCAAATTCGTTTGAGCGATCGTGTCATTTATTTGGACACACAAGAAACTCGTTTCCGGTGTGGTTCAATTTTTTATATGTTATTTTTCATCGCAATCTAAGAGGAACGTATTTTTTTTGCGGAAAAACGGTTTTAAGAGGTGAAAATTACCCTTGAAGTTGGACACCCTTGGAATGAATTTTGCAGTTTCGCATATTTTCAATCAAGATATTTGATTGAAACCAATTGGAGGATGATGTTTATGTCGAATAATGAACAATGCACTTTTGTCAATTCCGAGGGGGTGGAGTGGTAAAAATATAAAGGGGTTGAAAGTCGAAAAATTTGTACTACTTAAAAACATTTTTTTATATTTTAACGACAGCAGTTGCATTTGAGAGGGCTAAAAAAATAATAGAAAATACGGGTTTTGCGTTTTTTCGAGAAAAAAAAATCCGTTTGAGGGGTGACTACCCCTATATGCTACCATTTACGGTGTTCCGTTCCAATTGCCTTCAATTTGAGATATGTTATTTTTCATCGAAATCTAAGAGAAATTTTTTTATCTGCGGAGAAAAGTTTTTGAGGGGTGAAAATCACCCTTGAAGTTGGACACCCTCAGAGTGACTTCCGCATATTTTCAATCAAGATGTTTGGTTGAAACCAATTGGAGGATGATGTTTATGGCGAAAGATAATCAATGCACTTTTTTTTAACTCTGAGGGGGTATAGTGGTAAAAATAAATAGGGGTTGAAGTCGAAAAGGTTGTATAACTTGAAAACTTTTCTTTTTATTTTAACGAAACTGATTGCTTTGAAAACGCCTTTTTTTAATATGGCGCAACAAAAATTGGCCTAGATACTCATGAGTGAAGTTCGACGCTAAGTAAACAATGGCACAGTAGTTTCGGCAACAAGCCGCCAGAGCGCGGGTTCGAATCCACGTTCAGGCAAGTCATTTTTTTCTAATTTTTTTTTACGGGTTGGGCGTTTTTGGCGATGAGCTTTTTAATTGACAAATAAAAGTTACTGAGCGATCTTATCAGCTTAAAGGCAAGTTATTCGCTTTTTTTATTTAACACCGAAAAAAAAATGTATTACCCAGTGTCGAACTTTACTCGTGAATATCTCGGCCAATTTTTGTCGCACGACATTAAAAAAAAAGCGTTTTGCTCGGAAAGAGACATTCTGTACGCTCGCGAACGGAAAGGACATAGTTGAGATACAGCCTCTATATAACTCGTAGTGTTACATCCTAGCGAATGTGCCTTCTCTCGGTTATTCCCAGTATCCTCATTTGCCGTGATAAAGGAATATCTCCGATTATCCTTCGTACGAACCGTCTTCATTTTTCGAGTCCCAAAAGTTTTATTTTACACTTGTATAATTTCTATCATCGGTCCGTGATTATCAATCTCAATTCATCGACCTTGCACGCCGTTCATATTTCTATCTACGCGTAGTTCATATTTCTATCTACGCGTAGCGTCGTAGTAAATACGTCGAGTATACACACGTCCAGCGTAAAATCCTGCGAGCATCTTACCAGCAATTGTTCCAGCGAGCGCACCAGGCCAAGAGCGAAGGCCCTTGTAACGCGAGCGACAACAAACATCCACGCAAGCGAGCGAGCGAGCGACCGAGCGTCAAACACAACCAATGTAAGCTAACCATACCTTTTTCTTTTCTGTATCATTCATCGTAGGCCTGACCGCTTTGACCCGTCTAGTACTCTTGTAATAAATAACATAGTGTCAATCCTACACCAAGTCTGTCGAATTATCCCTCAATACCGAAATATCGTGTCGATTCCTTAATTCTACTCTAGCACACGCACTACCCCTTTTTACCCTCATCCCGTGCTATTGCGCTAGGCGTAGGCAACAAAGAGGGAAACAAAAATATTGTGCTCTCATCCCTTCCGGATGTGACAGTAGAATGGTCAGAAAAATAAGAAAATTTGATAAACTATGTTTAACATACGGCATTTTGGATTTTTTTGCTGAATCTCGTACCAAGCATCACAACACTCATGCAGATGAAGAATGTGATCGGTTTTTTTTCGGTTTCATATAATCTCCACAATACTGGTCGCCAATTTGGTCTGTTTTCTGCTCAAGATTGTAAACAGAAGTACATGATAATATATTTTTACCACGTTTTTATTAACTCGCTTTCTTGGTTGTCTGTTCATCTGTTCGGTACATATTTTGCAATCGATTTTGAACTAACTTCCGGATGAGCTGGAGACTTGAAACTTTGAACATAGCTCTGACCTGGATGACAGACAGATAAACAGACAGGCAAGTCTGTCACAGAGAAAGAAAATAATTTCTCCTAGCTCCATAGAGATTTATAACCCAATACTGATTCCTAACCCCATACAGATTGTCCTGAAAATTTGTGATTGTGAATTTTTAAGGCGGTCCTCTAGTTTCTCGGGTCGAAAAAATCGATTTTTTTTCATAAATCACATCTACAACATGTGTAGAAAATGTGTGCCAAAGGATTTTTCGATATTCGAAGTGGTTCACAAGTTACGGCCCTGGAACAGAGCAGGTATACGGAGCAGGTATACTTTCAAACACGTTTTTCTCGAAACACCATTTTTCGAAACGGTGACCACGATATTTCAGAAACTACTGCACCAATCTTGTTCAAATTTATACAGCATCTTTAATATGTTATAAGCCAGCGATTGAACTAGGATTATCATGATTGCTTCGATAGTTTTTTTGTACGAGCGAAAAACTTAAGAAAAAATGAGTAAAAATTAGAATGTAATTTTCAAAAGTGTATAAAAAAGTCAATTTTTGTAATTTAGAATTCACTCTAGTTCAATCGCTAGTCTTAAATATGAAGATTAAAATGCCGTTTGGTTTTTTGATTTCAGATAATCAGAACAGCCGCAATCTTGGTCACCGTCAAGCACCTCTTTTACTTGATGTCTTCCGACAGGAAGACATCAAGTAAAAATATATAATAGAATAAACGTTATAGTGGCCGACAGGCCACTATAACGTTTATTCTATTATATATTTTGACATCAAAAATTTTGTAAAGCTTATTTAAATGTTAATAAAGATTATGCAAAAACAATGAGATTGATTATTTCGATGCTTTGCCCGTAAAAAATTATTTAAAAAGCCGTAAAAAACAGCCGAGAAACTAGAGGACCACGTTAATAACTATGAAAATACTTGTAAGATTTAAAACGAAAAACGTGCGGCGCATGCAATAGATGGAGTGTAGGGAGTAGCTGTCGATAAGAAAACTCACACAACAGTTCATATTATTTGCAGTGCAATAAAAGTGTTAGTGACTTAGGTGAACTATTCATGCATCGATTATCTATTGCATGCGCCCCACGTTTTTCGTTTTAAATCTTACAAGTATTTTTATAGCTATTGAAAATTCACATTCACGATCACAATTCACAATCACGAATCACAATCACAACTCACAAACACAATTCACAATCACAATTCACAATCACAATTCACAATCACAATTCACAATCACAATTCACAAACACAATTCACAATCACAATTGGACATCACAATTCACAATCACGATTGAATATCACAATTCACAATCACAATTGAACATCACAATTCACAATCACGATTGAACATCACAATTCACAATCACAATTGAACATCACAATTCACAATCACGATTGAACATCACAATTCATAATCACGATTGAACATCGCAATTCACAATCACAATTGAACATCATAATTCACAATCACGATTGAATATCACAATTCACAATCACAATTGAACATCACAATTCACAATCACGATTGAACATCACAATTCACAATCACAATTGAACATCACAATTCACAATCACTATTGACAATTGCAATTGAACATCACAATTCACAATCACAATTCACAATCACAAATTCACAAATCACAATCACAAACAACAGGACAATCTGTATGAGGTTTGGAATCTGTATTGGGTTATACATCTGTATGATAAATACTGCCTTAATGTTTTATGCACGTGAAAAATTGTACTTTATCATTTGCTATTGAATCATTAGACGTCTGTTAGTTACAAGTTTAGTCCTCACAAAACCTGCCAAAATCATTTTTTATCGAAAAAAGACGGAAATATGTTTGCCAGGCAAAAATCCTGAGCCTTTCGAACATTGTTTATATTAATTGTAAAAAGTGGCCGGCGTACAGCGTACCTCAAAGAAAACTCCGTGATAAAAATATCACGACACGCGTGTTGATAACGAGAGATTTATTAACCGTAAAGGAATTAGCGATTACCCTATCTACCCGGAAAGCGTAGTCGACCATCCGTTAAAAACGTTTACTGTCCGCTCTCCCGTGCCATATTTTTTCCCTCACAAAGGAAAATACCCTCCTTCGAACGTTTATTTCAGAACATATAAAAAAATACAAAAAAAGAAACAAAGAAGAAAGCTAGCGGGAGCAAATAGGCCGTCGATTATCAGGTGGTTGGTTTAGCTACGAGCCTGCAGTGTGGCGAGGGAAAAAAACCGGCTATGATCATCCGAGCATGGTGCAATTTTCTCTGTGTATTCACCCCTGTCACACTCTCGTTCGATCCTCATGCTACATTAGTCTCGTGTCATTATACAAGTTGGCTTTCTAACGAGCCATCGAAGCGACCCCCGATGAGCTCGACGAAAAGCTCACGCTCGCCTCAGCCTCGGCAAAGCACGTGTGTAAGAGCCGGAGCATATCAAGGGCTACTTAACCGACCCCTGAACGAACCTCTGCCACGACCGATGCTCGTAAAAAAAATACATACAGCGATTTGTTTTCTTAATCGAAAAAAGAAATACAATTCACACTGGCGTGACTAAATTTCATTTATTCAATTAGTTATATGTGTCCTTTGGGTTTGTTTGGGTTGATAATTGGTGTAAATGAATTTTATTAAGGGGTTAGGCTACTCTAGAGGCCGAAAAAAAACAGACTTTTTGGGGATTTTTTTCAGAAAAATTTCAAAATATGTCGAGATTACGAAAAGGGCGTTTATCATACATGTCAGTGACTGTATACAATAATTTTTTTGAAGCGATTAATTTCAAAATGGCGGCTGTGCAGCGTTTATCTCAAAACTGCAATTTTAACCCTTCGAGTGCACACTGGGTCGTTTTGACCCAGTGATTTTTTTCGTGTAAGTACGTATTTTTCAACGCATGCCCCACTTTGAACGAATATTTTGGCATTTGATTTTCGTTTTCGTCAAAAACTAAATTTAGGTCCATAAAATATGGATAATTTACTACAAAAAACGTCTCTACAAAAAAAATGCATATTTACCGGAATACAACGATTTGAAAAACGCCTTCGGTCAGATTGACCCAAGATGCACCTATAGGTTGGCGGCGGAGGTGTGCACTCGAAGGGTTAAGGGAGACTTTGTCCTTGAAATTTTCAAAAAATCAATTTGAGCTCAACATGAGCAGCTAGAAGAAGAGGAGGGAAGCCTCTATGGACCAGGCATTGCCGATTAGCGGTAATTATAAACACATTTGTGTAAACACATTACAAAACTTTAAACGCGTTTTTCTCGAAAACACGTTTTTAAAAATGGCTGACATTCTCCTGACTGCTGTAATTAACATATCGACCTGAAATTTGGAGAGCATACTCAGAAAATATGTCTTCACGGAATGACGGGTCGTTTTTTCGATAGATACATTTTTGCATTTATTATTTATCTTTTTATGCGAAAAAAAACGCGAAAATTCGAATTTTTTTTAATTGCCGCCATTTTCCGAAATTTGTACTAAACGAAAAACCCATCTGTCATTCCATGACCAAAGGGTTACAGATTGATAATATGCTTTGAATTTGTGTTTCAGATCAACATAGAGGGGGCAGTGATGTCAGCCGTTTACCTCCCGCGATTTGAGAACCTGTTTTCGCGGAGCTGCAACGGCTGCCATATTGGTTTTTTTTTTCAAAAAAAATTTTTTTAACGTTCTGTATATTATGAATAAAAGCAAGAAAAAAACCGCACTCAAAAAGCTTTACTCGTTTCCTTTAAAAAAAGTAAAATGTAAACACCTGAAATATGGCACTCCAAGGACAAAGTCTCCGTTAAGTTGGCCGAAAATATAACTCAGACAATTTTTAACCGATTCACTTGAAATGTTGAATATATCTTGAAAAGTACATTGTCTATGGAAGTACGTAGGATTTTTTTTATATTGCATAGTCCATTTGTTATTAACAATCTGACGACTTTTTAGGCAAGTTTTTCACCTTCCAAAAACATGCCTAAAAAATCGTTGATAACAAATAAACTATGCAATATAAAAAAAAAATCCTACGTACTTCCATGGACAATGTATTTTTCAAGATATATTCAGTTTTGAACACTGCACAGTCGCCGTTTTGAAATGAATCGCTTCAAAAAAATTATTGTATACAGTCACTGATATGTATGATAAACACCCTTTTTGCAATCACGATTTATTTTGTAGTTTTTCTGAAAAAAAAAATCCCCAAAAAGCCTATTTTTCGGCCTCTAGAGTGGCCTAAGGCCCTGAGCAGCCTCCTGAAAGTTTCGAGTGCGGAATTTTCATATAAATTATTTACTTACGATCATTTGGCGTTTTTTTTTTACATTCATTGTGATGGATCCTACTATGCTCGTTGTCGTTTTTAGTCTGATTGTTGTTATCAGTTGCAGCAGGTTTTTATTTATGCGGACGATGATAGCGTTGCTACGTCGACACGTGGCTGTGAACTCAACGGTCTCTTGAAAATAATTATATACTCGCCGAACAAGGGGGTTTCATTTGTGGAGAAAAGTTGCAGGACGAGCAAGGGCGGACGAGCAGTAGTTTAATTTAGGTCAGACAAAATACGGCTTGGAGGAATTCATTATGCAACGAGCCACATGGCGATTCCGAATGCAAATACGGATGGATGACAGATACGTACAAATGTCTTCTCAATCAAGTTGAGGGGCTATACCAGTGTGACACATTAAAAAAATCCATTTTTTTGCCTTTTTCGACAGTTTATACTTTCAAGAATATGAGACGAGATTTTTACACTTTCAAGATTTTTATACGGTTAAGAATATGACATGAGATTTTTCAAATTTGCTGACATTGTAACTCAAAGAGCAATTATCCGATTGGATTGAAAGGGGGTAGCCGGTTAAGGGGGGTCTGACGGCCCCCACCGAGTTTGATCGAATCGACCCAAAAACCTGAAAGAGGGCTGAAAAACAAAATTTTAGAGATATTTTTTAACCCCCTAAACCCTTATGAAAACACCATAATCGCAAAAAATGCGTTTTTTTTTATGTTTAATTTTTTTACGAGCTTTCAAATGCATTTTAAAGCGGTTTTAACACAACCAAAATTTTGTTTCAGATGTGTAGACATGCCCTGAATTTTTCCAGATTTTTTCGTAAAGTTAAATCATGTGCAACATAATTTTAATGGCATAAAAACCGTAAAAAATCGTCATTTTTTGTATTTAATGCTATGGTTTTTATTGACGTATTAATGGTAAAAAATCGTGCACCATAGCATAGAAAGCTACTATCTTCCTCTACAAAATGACGCTAATTGGGCTCAATTCGGTCGTCTCTAGCGTCCGAAAATCAAACTTGAATAAATTCCGTTTTTATAATTTGAGCATTTTCAGTTACGAAAATGACACAAAATCATATTTTTCAATTATTTTACTTAATAAAAGTACATTTTGGGATTTCTGAGGTCGCCGATTACAAATTTGATGTCAAACAGCTAACAAAAAAAAAAAATTACACATGTCATCAAATGAAAATGGTATTTGCTATTTCGGTTTTTTCAATAATTAAAAGTCATTGTATTTTAAAAAATCTATTTATTTATAATAATATTACATACATTCATCTAATATATACATTAAACAGACACAAGTAATACATACATTGCAACATGATTGTTATGTTGTTAATCTTCGTCACTGTGTTCTTCAATAACAGGTTCGACATTATCAACGTGAAATAGATTCGTTAGAATTTGAGCTGGGCGGATGATTTTGGACAAATACCGTGCATGACTTAAAAAGTAAATGATTGTTGCAACGTGGGCACAGCAACCAACAGTTCTTAGCCCATTTGCACAATCACATACGTAGTTTTTTATACCGTTATATCCAATACTGTTAGGGTCGTACTGAACGTAACATCTGTATACTTTCTTGTTTATATGTCTTGATTTAACTTCACATTTCAAAATGGTATCGTCCTCCAACAAGTATTGCATATTCAAAAGTCCTTCTTCGGTATACATTTCAGCTAAGTATGAAACAGTTTGCGATAACTGGTACGAGCCAGTGAAAAGGATCTTCAAATCTTGCTCTGTCATTTCCGGAAAGTCTAATACGTCATTTGATGTTAACGGTTTGAAGATCCTTTTCTTCCTATTCCAGTTTTGTTCTTCCACAACTTTCGCTAAAGAATTGTCAACGTCTTTTCTTTTCAACATTTGCTCGGCAATTTGATCTTGTAAATCGGTATCGCAATTCAGTCTTTTTCCAAACTCATTAACCAAAAAATTCGCTACTTTGCAATAAAGCATCGCTGAATCCAACATGTTGTTGTTAAACTGATTATGCAAGAGTTTGAATTTACTACCGATTATACCGTGGACAGCCTCTACCACCCACCTCAATTTCGTAACAAATCGACTTTCGTTTGCTTCATTTGTTGGAAGTTGCTTTCTTTTGCCTTTCAACGCTGGCATCAACACAACGAACCCTTGAGATTCTAACCAATCTTTGACGTCTCTGAACCCCCTGTCAAGTATAAAAACATCCCCTTTTTTGAGGATTCATCTCAAGCCGTTCGGATCACTTAGTACATGTTGTAAGATTTTCGCATCATTCACAATTGCTTCGTACGGTCCGTAAACATCTATTACATATCCATCTGTGGCACAAACTGTGAAGGGTTTACAGAGTGGACACTTTTTCTGACCAGAGAAAGATTTTTTTTGGTAACAATTATTACTACTTTTTTGGTGTCGAAGGTATGAACCATCAGCAATCAAGAGCAGGCGATCTTCAAATCCGTGTAATTTTTTTACGTAAGGCGACGTGTGATTAGCAATTAAATCTTCGCGAGAACATGCCCGAGCTCCGAAACGAAGTGGAAAGACGTCTTTCGCGAATGAATCCAAAACCGATTTGCAATAAGCAGATACTAGTTGTTCAGATTTGATATAGAAAATTGACGCAGTGATTGTGTTGGAATTTCCAGTTCTTAATTTAAAAAGGAATATTAAAAGAGCTTGATTAATACTGCGATTTTGAGAATTTCGCAAAGTGACCAACATGTTTTTTAGAGTCTTGATTTCTGCAACTGTGTATCCAGTTAGCGATTTTATGCGCTCTGCCGATAAATTGTAATCATCTACTCTGTCTAAAATACTGTTGTCGCATTTTTTGGACAGTGCATCCAAAAATAATGCCAACTCTTGAGAACTGATAGTACAAGTATTCGAAAATATTTTCAAGTTTGAAATTTCGTCAACGTACATACGTTCACTGATAAGATGTACAGGACAACAGCGATTGCCTTTTGGAATGAAAATTCGTGAACTTATAAATACCTGTAACCTCGCTTTAAACGGAACAACCGGAGATGTCGTAATTGGAGTAAGACATACGCAACAACATTTGTGAGTCGCGGTAACTCTGTTGAAAGGCATCTCGATCATTTCATAGTCCGGTTCTCTTGGACGAAGAACGTAAGGAGGGTCCTTAGAAGATTGTGATGACTGTCCTGTGGAAGATCCAGACTCCGACCGTGACAATTGTTGCGAAGACTGTTCCGAAGATTGTTCTGTGTCATCTGATACTGTCAAATTGGAGAGTGTTGATGAATGTCTCTCTACAGGATCGACAGAATTTTGTTCGCGATCAACATCTGGCAGAGGATTTTCCTCGGGATTGACGTTTGGCAGAGGATTTTCTTCGGGATTAAAATCCAACTGAAGATTTTCTTCAGGATCAGAATCACTGCTCGTCGATGGTGAAACCGTTCGGGATTTAGCGATTGCGGAACGACACAGATGACATAAAACGTCACCTTTCTCTACTCGTTTACCTAGTAGTTTAGTATATAAGTGTACGTCATCATCTGAAGAAATGGACTTCTGTTTTCCGGTATCATAACGCAACAATCTGTTGCATCTTATGCACCTTTCACCAGCCGTACATTTTCGTTTTTTCGGTGGCATCGCACAGTTTTTCCTAAAGAAAAAAAAAGAACATTGTTATTTTTTTATTATGATTAACAAATTATTTTTTTTTTTTGAAAAAAATGAAAAAAGTAACTGAAACCCGGAATAAAAAAAAACCATAATTAAAAAAACAAATAGAACAAAAGTAACGAAAATCGAAAGTACATTAAAAATTGTAAATCAAAACAAAAAAAATGTTGAAAACATCGGTAAACAAAACAGAAATAAATTATTGTATTCCAAATCATTTTTTTATTGAAATATCGTTTCGTCTTAGTTTTGTTTTTTTTTTTGCTTTTTTTTAATTCTTTTCATGTGAGTGAACTAAACAACAACTTGAAGTTGACGGCCACCTTCTGTACGATTTCAAGTCGACTATGAGGCAAACGATTGTAGATTGAGGTTATGATTATAAATCAATTTTTATGTTGATTGATATTTAAATTGATATTCAAACTCACCTTAGAATACTGCTTCAATCACTTCGTGTTGAGATAGGCAGGTTAAACGATAAATTAAAAAAACGCTGTTAACAAAACAAATAGATTTGTTTAACGGAGCAGAGCGCGTCGCATGACGTGTGTACTGGACGGCGGCTGAACACAGAGAGAAAGAGAGACCGCGTGGAGCGGGGTTCTCGATGCGTCAGTGCGTAGTGGGCATGCGCAGTACCGTGCGGAGGGGCATACGAGCCTAAGGCCCACGTGGGTACGGTGGCCTTAGGCACTCGGGTACGTGGCTTAATAAGGTACAAGTTGGGATTTTCTCCGCCAGGTGACAGTTTAGTCGGGGAATTCCAAATTTTTTTTCTGAATAATACGTAATTTTTTGTTTGTTAATATAACTATTGACAGCTGTTACGATTAAAAATTCGTGTATAAGAATGAATTTATAATCAGCGACCTAAAAAATCCTTATTAATATCGTTCCCATAGCTTTTTTAAAAAATTTCAAAAATTAAAATATTTTTTCTTCGTTTTGACAGCTGTCATGTGACAAAACTAATTTTTGACATCAAATTTGTAATCGGCGACCTCAGAAACCCCAAAATGTACTTTTATTAAAAAAAATAATTGAAAAATATGATTTTGTGTCATTTTCGTAACTGAAAATGCTCAAATTATAAAAACGGAATTTATTCAAGTTTGATTTTCGGACGCTAGAGACGACCGAATTGAGCCCAATTAGCGTCATTTTGTAGAGGAAGATAGTAGCTTTCTATGCTATGGTGCACGATTTTTTACCATTAATACGTCAATAAAAACCATAGCATTAAATACAAAAAATGACGATTTTTTACGGTTTTTTTGCCATTAAAATTATGTTGCACATGATTTAACTTTACGAAAAAATCTGGAAAAATTCAGGCCATGTCTACACATCTGAAACAAAATTTTGGTTGTGTTAAAACCGCTTTAAAATGCATTTGAAAGCTCAAAAAAAAATTAAACATCAAAAAAACGCATTTTTTGCGATTATGGTGTTTTCATAAGGGTTTAGGGGGTTAAAAAATATCTCTAAAATTTTGTTTTTCAGCCCTCTTTCAGGTTTTTGGGTCGATTCGATTAAACTCGGTGGGGGCCGTCAGACCCCCCTTAACCGGCTACCCCCTTTGAACTAAGTACTCGAATATATTTACTCTACAATGACGTAGGATATTTTTGATTGGATGAAAATTGACGATTTGGCATTGAAAATAACGACCATTTTATAGGCAAGAAAACAGACTTTTTTCACGACTACGCCATTTTGGTAGATTTTGATATTTTTCGGAAATCCTACGTCATTATACAGGAAATACCTTCCAGTTTAACGAGATTTTTTCCTTTTTCGATTTCAGCTACTCAATCGGCCGGAATCATGGCAGCAGTGGAGGAACTTTTTTTGGCGCATCCGAAGGCAGCGCATGAGTCGCTTGGATCTCAATATTTTTCTATGAAAGAATTGTGTAATATAGGTCAAATATAGCCAAATATATTCTTAATTTTCCGAAACATTTAATTGAGTACGTTTCTTCCAAAAAATCCCCGAAAATCACCCAAATTTTCAGCGTTCACACTGGTATAGCCCCTTAATGCATGTCTCGTCGAGAAGAATTTCGTGGTACGGAATACAAACAAAGGAAATTGGAGAAAAATTAAAGGTTTTCGAAGGGCCACAACCCTATGCGAACGCAATAGGATGGGGGGGGGGCTTGAACTGAAATTAGAATCGGCCCTCGTAGGATTTGCGTTATCTAGTAATGGCATATACATTAACCGCAAACGGCCCCCTCCAGTAAAGCTTTATGAAGAAAGTTCCGGGGTTGTTTCCGTCGAAGAGATAAAAAAAGGACATCTTATCATTCTGTATAAAAAAATAATCAAGATAACAATCTAGAATTTTTGCATTTTCTTATTTGGAGCTTTCATTTAAAAAATGGTATAATTATTCAGTTTATGAAAATAACGATGGAGAGAGAGTGATGTGTTTTATTGGTTTCTATTGGAGTGATGGTATTTTTGTCGGCTCTTTCAAATGCTCGGGAAGTGAGTTTATAATATTGTGATGAATTATAAAAATTAACATCGCACCTCAAATGCATTTATGGGGGAATAAAAAAATCTTAACTTTTTTCATGTTTTTTAAATTTTGTTACTACAATCTCTTCCGAACATTTTGGCGCAAAGAAAACTGAAAAATTCGCAAAATTGAGCTCAGGAGGAACGCTTGTTGGATGCAGACAAGAGACGCGTTTTTCTCGAAACAGCATTTTGTACTAGTTTTGCCGCGATAACTCAAGAACGATTGAAGATATCGACTTGATTAAAAAAAAATGAAGATATCGATTTTCTCTTCAAAATGAACCGACGTCTATGTCAAAAAATCAATTTATTATTATTGTTATTACAACAAATGTTATCCGTTTTTCGATGTTTTTCAAATTGCAGTCGCCATTTTTTGTAATTTTGGTTTTTTTGAAAATTTTTTGTTCAGGTGTGCATGAACATCCCCTAAAGAGAATGGCATTTGGGAATTGCCGAAAAATACAACCGGCCACTCAGAATCGTGGCAATGAGGGAGCAGTGCGTGAGACGCGTGGTCTTTTTTATTCGCCTATATCTCCCGTAAATGTTTATATTTTTAAAACCGCAACCACTGAATATAATAGCCAAAACAACCCTTCGGTTGGTTTTTGTTAAAAAAAAATCACGGATACACTTTGAACATATCTTTATATGTCTGCATAATTAAAATTCAGAAAATATGAAATTAAATCTTTTCAGCTTTTTCTTGAGGGATGTTCTCACTTTAGACGCTAAAAAAGGCTACTTTCATGAACTTTTTGATACGTTTATGTTATAGGTATTGATATAAAATTTGTTACACTTAATAAATAAACTTTCGAAATACATTTTTTTGAAAATTATATTTTCACGTCACTATTTATAGACGAAAATGGTAGTTATAATGTCCTAAAAAAATTGTAGGTCTGCGCTGTTGATGAAATCTCGGAGATGGATCATCCGAAACAAAAAAATCAAACGGTTTTAGATTCAGTATGTTAATGGTCACAGCGCATATCATACGATTTTTATATATGCAAAAATAACAAAATGGCGGACATTTTTCGAAAAAAAACCACAAAAAACGTGTTTTTTTCACCGTTTTTGGCAAAAAAATAGAAAATATCCAAATTTAAAAAATCCTTGATATGCGCTATAGCTATAGTTGTAAAGAATATGTGGTTAAAATTTCATAACGATCGGTTCAGTAGTTTAGAAGATTTTATCAACAAGCCGCCGAAAAACGTTGTTTTGAGAAAAACGCGTTTAAAAATTGATTGGGTTACATAAATACATGATTTTTTTTAAATGTATTTCGAAAGTCTATTCATTAAGTGCAACAATTTTTATATCAATATCTATAATATAAACCTATAAAAAAAATTCATGAAAATAGCCTTCTTTTAGCATCTAAAGTGAGAAGACCCCTTAAGCTGCTTATGCTCCCACGAAATATGGCCTTCCGCAAAAGGAATACCTCAAGTGATGTTCCTTGTAAACTGCTGCTTCCAAAAATCTTTGACATTGTTGGGAAAAAAAGAAAAGACAGTAAGTATTTAAGACTGCACTTAAAATACTATATGGGTAACACGAAAGACCCTAGCATACTTAAGGGGTTAGGCCACTCTAGAGGCCGAAAAATTAGCCTTTTTGGGGATTTTTTTCTTCAGAAAAACTACAAAATAAATCGAGATTACAAAAAAAGGTGTTCATCATACATATCAGTGACTATATACAATAATTTGTTGGAAGCGATTTTTCACTCTCCAACAATTTGCCTAAAAAATCATCAGATAATTGTTAATAACAAATGAACTGTGCATTATAAAAAAAATACTACGTACTTCCATAGACAATGTATTTTTCAAGATATATTCAACATTTCAAGTGAATCGGTTGAAAATTGTCTGAGTTATGTTTCCGGCCAACTTAAAAATGCAGTTTTGAGATAAACGCTGCACAGCCGCCATTTTGAAATTAATCGCTTGAAAAAAAATATTGTATACAGTCACTGATGTGGATGATAAATACCCTTTTTTGTAATCTCGATTTATTTTGTAGTTTTTCTGAAAAAAATCCCCAAAAAGCCTATTTTTCGGCCTCTAGAGTGGCCTAAGGCCCGAGGCCGATGCTGTCAAGGGCATTAATCCAGCTCGTTTTGCATAGGGAAATCTTACCGAAAATTTGTTTAGAAGTGGAAGCTGTTCTTCCATTGTGAGCCGATGCAGTAGACGCCAATGGGATGGCTCTAGAAGCTTCTAGCGTTAGCAATTGTCAAAAATGTTAATATTTCCTTTGAACCACACGTTCTTTAAACATCAAAGGGGTGAAAAAGTAAAAAAAATTTTTTTTTTAGTTTTCAGACCGCAGTCTCGTAATTTTCTGCTAGAACGATTTACGTCGTCATAGCATATGTTTTCGCAACCCCTCGGACACACTTTTTTGCCACACGTGTCAATGGTGCCCCTTAGTAACATGTTCGTCAAGAATCTATACTAATAAAAGAACATGTCTGACTGTTACATCAACGCCGAGCCAAAACCGCTGGAGATAATTACATGAAATTTGGACAATAGGTTACTCCTGACCAAAGCATCCACTAAGACAGGATTTTTCGAAATTCAATCCTTAAGGGGAGCAAGGAATTGGCATTGGAATTGTATGGAAATTTAAAAGAATCTGCTAGGTTTTACTTGAAATTTGGTATTCGAGCTTCTTGACACAATTAATGAAACACGTATTTCAGCGCTTTCAGAAATTCAACCCCTGAGGGGAGAAAGAGCGTTGCAAAGTTTGTATGTAAAATGAAAAAAAATCTGGTCAAATTTACTTTAAACTTTGTATTACTGCTCCTAGACATAATTAGTGAAATTTCAGCGTTTTTGGAAATTCAATCCTTAAGGGGAAAAGGGGGTCGCAAAGTTGTTGTAAATATGTTGAATCTTAGTATTACAGCTCTTCAACAACAATTAATAAAACACGTTTTTTAGCGTTTTTTGAAATTCAACCCTTAGACGAAAGGGGGTGGCAAAGTTTGTAAGGAAAATTTTTAAAATCGGGTCAAATTTACTGTAAACTTTGTATTACTGCTCCTAGACACAATCAGTGAAATTTCAGCGTTTTTGGAAATTCAATCCTTAAGGGGAAGAGGGGGTCGCAAAATTTGTACGGTAAAAGAAATATCTGTTTCGATGTACTTGAAACTTACAAGGAACACCACTTTGGTGTCCTTCTCCGATTTGTTGAAACTTTTTTATGTGGAAGAGCATCGAAAACTAAGAGACACGTATTTCTTTTTATCGGCGGTAAAACGATTTTAGGGGTGAAAGGCACCCTCAAGAATGGGGGTGTTTTTCGTTTTTCGTCGATAACGTTTTAACGATAGGAGATATAAAAAAATGTCAAATTGCAACAATGTTTATTTTGTTTGTGTACGTAACGCTATCGACGAAAAACGAAAAACACCCCTATTTTCGAGGGTGCGTTTCAACCCTTAAAAAGTATTCCCGCCGATAAAAAAAAATACGTCTCTCAGTTTTTGATACTCTCCCGCATAAAAAAGTTTCAACGAGATCGGAGGAGGACACCAAAGTGATTTTTTTTTGTTAGTATTAAGGTGCAATACCAGTGTGACACTTTTAAAAAATCGACTTTTTTGCCTTTTTCGAGAATATGAGATGAGGGTTTATACTTTCAAGATTTATACTGTCAAGATTTTTATACTTTAAAGAATATGAAATGAGATTTTTCAAATTTGCTGACATTGTAACTCAAAGAGCAATTATCCGATTGACTTGAAATTTGAACTGAGTACTCTTGAATATATTTACTCTCCAATGAGGTAGGATATTTTTGATTGGATGAAAATTGACGATTTGGCATTGAAAAAAAACGACCATTTTATAGGCAAGAAAACAGACTTTTTTCATAACTACGCCACTTTATTAGATTTTGATATTTTTTAAAAATCCTACGTCATTGTACCGGAAATACCTCCCAATTTAACGACATTTTTTCCTTTTTCGGTTTCAGCTACTCAATCGGCGGGAATCATGTCAGCAGTGGAGGACCTTTTTTGGCGCCTCCGAAGGCAGCGCATAAGTCGCTTGGATCTCAATATTTTTCTATGAAAAAATTATGTAATATAGGTCAAATATAGCCAAATATGTTCCTAATTTTCCGAAACATTAAATCGAGTACTTTTCTTCCAAAAAATTCCCGAAAATCACCCAAATTTTCAGCGTTTACACTGGTATAGTATTTATGGTATTTACACCCCTTAATGCTCTTCAACACAATCCTCCGTGTTCCTTAATGAAACATTTCGGGAGCACATTTCATCAAGGCGGGAGCCCTAATCAGAAGGTCCAAAAAACTGTTTTTTCAGGATTTTTTTGAGAACGGAAAAAACCGATGAGCCCAGTAAACATTGAGGTATCTTTTCAAGTATATTTAAAATGTATTAAAAAAATTTTCAACATGAAACAATAAATGACTACAGATTTATCAGCCTATTCCCTGTGCGTCTTGCCGCTGCAGTCCCAAATCGGCGGGAAAGATGCAGCTCGTAATTCTTTAATGAAGCAAATAAACCAATAAAATTTCCAATTGTCATATATTTTTCTCCTGGGTGAATTTTAAAAAATCTACAAAAATCGTGAAATTATAACTTCTCTCGGGTTTGAAAAAAATGTGTTAAAAAAAAACACTTTAACGTGCTATAAAAATTATTCAAAAAGACTTTTTCAACGACTTTTTTAATTCACTTAGAAGAGATTTTCATACTGAAGAAAATAAACTTTGGTTTGATTCAATAGGTCGTTTAGTTTTTTTGCTATCACGCCCGCCAATTCGGAAAAATCGTGAAAATGAAAACTGGAGAAAACGCGCTTCAAAGTTTTCAATATGAGGAAATATCAATCGCTTCTCTGCTTTTGATCTTGTATCTTCGAAAATATTTGCAAATGGCCTCTGTAACTTTGTAAATATATTCTTGGATAGTTTATCTATGGACTCAAGTAATGAAATTTTTTTTCGTACTTTCCAATTCAGGCTCCCGCCTTAAGGAGCATTTCATATAGGTTACGAACGAGGGAAAAAATAAACATCTGAAAATGTCACCATTCTCTATAAATTGATCATTTTATTTCACACGCGAAAATTTCTCTTCGCGTGATCGGCTTTTCCATTCCTTTTTCGACGTTGTACATGTAATTGCCATAGTAATAACATAGTTACATTATTTTTCACATTATTGATATTTAATGCTAATATTTACAAAGTCAATCTAGTATCTAGAATTACGACGCGCTATCAATTCGTTAACGAATACACGTAATAGTCGAATACTCGTATCACTAAATAGTTCTCGTTGAATGAAACAAGTGATTTTTTTTTGCTCGACTAACGATATAATTTTTCAAATTATACGTCGACCGTATCTAAAATCGACATGTAATTGCATTTGAATTTCGCTAACGATACTTCATTTGTATAAGACTGCTTAATGTCATCGTTACAACTCCCGATTAATTTCTCGTTCATTCCCTTCACATTTAATTCACTATGCACCATAAGCCAGCACCATTCGTGTAACGCAACTCATAGCCTCATCGCTGCACCCTTCGCGTGCGTTTTTCTCGTTCTTATTACCCGAAAAGAAATCGTTATCGATCCATCAAGTGTTCCAATGCAACGAATGTATTTGAATATGAAAAAGACTCTTTGGAATGGCAAGATTTTTTTATGAATCGCGAAAAACGTCGGACGGCATGTAACAACGAATATTTAAGGGGTAATATACAGTTTGAATTTTCGAAAAATCGATTTAAAAAAATCGTAATGTACATATATTCAAGTACACACACGGAAAATGTCTTGTCAATCTGGCGAATGTTCTCGAAGTTACACGCATACTTTCAAAATAATTATTTTTACAAATAAAAAATGATAAAATGCAGTTAACAGTTACCATAATATGTGTACAAATTTTTACGTTGATAGATTTAAAGGTTTTCGCAAGAAAAATTCTTGAAAAATCGATCTTTTTGGGCCTCTTGACTGCATATAACCCCTTAAGGGGTCTTCTCACTTTAGACGCTAAAAAAAAGGCTATTTTCATGAATTTTTTTCATCGGTTTATATTATAGAAGTTAATATAAAAGTTGTTACATTTAATAAATACACTTTCGAAATACAGTAAATTTTATTTATTTATTTATTTAAGTCACTATTCATAGACCAAAATGGTAGTTTAAAAAATGTCGTAAAAAAATTGTACGTCCGCGTTGTTGATGAAATCTTGGAGATGGATCATCCGAAACCAAAAAAAATTTAATGGTTTTAGATTCCGTATGTTAATGGCCATAGCGCATATCATACGATTTTTTATATATGCAAAAATAACAAAATGGCGGGCATTTTTCGAAAAAAACCGTGTTTTTCACCGTTTTTGGCAAAAAAAAATAGTAAATATCAAAATTTGAAAAAATCTTTGATATCCGCTATAGATATAGTTGTAAAGAATATGTGGTTAAAATTTCATAAGGATCGGTTCACTAGTTTCGAAGATTTTATCAACAAGCCGTCGAAAAACGTTGTTTCGAGAAAATCGCGTTTAAAGTTTTTTTGGGTTACATAAATGCATACATTTTTTTAAAAATGTATTTCGAAAGTGTATTTATTAAGTGTATCAACTTTTAGATCAATACGTATAATATAAACCTATCAAAAAAAAATCATGAAAATGGCCTTTTTAGCATCTAAAGTAAGAAGACCCCTTAATGCAAGAAAATTCTATATTACGACTTAGAAAAAAAAAGAAAAAAAATCGCTTATTACCTTCGACTGCTCTTTGAGTTTGTACAGCAAGCCATTTATCCCGCAATAAAGTGCTCTCGAATTAAGGGGGTATCCCTCTCGAGAAACTTCGAAAAATCATTTTTTTGCTTATTGTTATAGTGTGAACTTTCAATAATATTTTAAGACCAACCGGAGCCAGAAATTCTGAAAATTGACGGAGTTACACCTATTTTAGTGGAACAGCGTGCGATCCGTCGACTTTGAACGCGATTATCTCGAAACTACAAATCTTGACACGGTGGGATTGACATCTTGAGTAACTTTCACACTATTGACTTGAATTTTCCAATTGGCGTTCAACCAGTAGTCATTTTCGGTTCACGATCGCCTTTTCTAATTGGACGAACCATTTGTTGATAACAATGACTTCAGCATGCTGTTTTTTCAAGAGAAAAATGTGGTTTTCTTTTGCGAAGCTGTCATTTTTCGTATTTCTCGAAATTCCGAAAAGTGGATCGTGAACTCACAGCCAGTTGGATATATTTGAAGAAAACATTTTTTGCTTCCGTTTCAGATTACATTTGAGCCTGGTAGAGATCCCGCCGTTTTGGGCCTCGCCGCTGGAGAACTGCAACGCCAACTGCAGCACCACGAATACTTTGAAAGATTTTCTTCCAAAAAAAATACATTGTAACCATAAACGTGTGCACAACATGCTGGAAAAAAATGAATTTTTTCCAACCAATGTGTTACTGGGAAAAAAATCATCATTCTGACCCTTCGAATTGGGCTTTCAGAGAGGGATACCCCGTTGAACAATACATCATTCTCCATTGGAATGAATTTCGGTCAGCGCGAATTCGGTGTTTTTTTTCGGCAATACGTTGTCGAGAAAATTAAAATCGACTCTGATGTAAAATGAGTAGATGGACGCGGATACTCTTCTGATGAAGCGTGTCCGCGTTTGACATCGAGCATTTGTACGAACAAATGCTCGCTGTCAAATGGCCCTTGTATGAACTCGCTGTCAAATGGCCCTAGTATGAACGTCGACGAATCAACTTTTTTTCCACTTCACTAACAACCAGCAGCAGTTTGTTTTTTCTCATCAACGGTCGCAAAATTTTTCCTTCAGACGACATTTTTCCATTTTTGACAATCGTACAATCAATGAGTGAAATACGAAAAAAAATGTGCGTGTTTTTTTTGTTCCTCGTGCGACAGTAAATAGTGTATGCACAATTAGAGAAAAGATAGCGAGCATCGAGCCCGATTTTTCGAAAATACTTTTATTTTTCGTTGTCGCTCGTCGTCACATTGTGTGCGTGTGCTTCGTGGTTGAGCTCATTTTTTTCCTCCCTCAAAGAAGTATTTACAAAGCGGCAAAAAAATCGACTCCAATTAAAAGTAGTAGTGAATTCGTATAAATATATGTGTGTGTGCGTGTGATATTTACTTATCGACGTGAATAAAATGATAAAATATTTCCGGCAAATTTGGCAGTTCGTGGTCATTACGACACAATTGTCAAACAATGATTATGCGTGTGATTATCCGTACACGATTGTTGATCATCGATTTGCGCAAGCTTTCCGTTCTTTCTATCAGCTACTTTACCCTTAAATTATCACAGGATCCGAGCGATCTTTTGTGTTTGTTTTGTGTGTACGTGTACGTGGGGGCGTGTCTGGCTTCATGTGTATTGTGTGTATGTGTCCGATACAAATTTTACCTCGGAACTGGATGCTCGCGAGAGATGAGCACCGTAAATTATTTTTCGAAATTACGCTTTTTTTTATTTTGACGATATTTATTTTTTAATTATGATTTTTCATTCTTGTCATCTTTCGAATGTTTGAATCGTTGTTTTTTCCCCCTTTGAAATTCGACGCGATTACCGCTTTCGTAGAAAATATTGAGAGAATACTCAAACGGTGATTTCAAAAGCAATTTAGTGTGCTCATCCCTGTTTTACAGCGATTATTTATATTTCAGGAACTATAGATTATTGTATTATTGTGTGTGTGTGTGTATATATATATATACACACACACTACCGGCGAAAAGTTTCCGGACAAAAATTCAAAAAAGTTGCCGATAATTGACATACATGAATTTAATAAACAGCATGTTGAAGGGGAGAAATTCACCTTCATGCAGTTTCAAAAAAAATGTTTACTATTTACTATTTTTTACTATTCAAAACGACCATTTTTCGCCTTTTTTGTTCCTTTTCTGGTGGACCCCGTTTACAGACGAATTTGTTTTTATGCATTTCTGTGATCGGAATCATAAAGGGGGAAGCTCAAGCTTCGTTTTTTTTTAAGCTTCGTACGATTTTTTTTTCTAAAGATATTTTGATTTAAAAAAAAGACAATTTGAAAAATAACGTATAACCCAAAAACGACAAGGATTCAAGGAAAACCTCAAGAGAGTAAAACGTTGAATCGGTTTTCGTTGAGTACGCGAAAAATTTTTCAGATTGTTTTTTCGAAATTAATTTTTTCACCGATTTTCGGTAAAAAATCAGATGATTTGATTACGGGAATTTGAGAACTGAGGGGTTTGTGGTGAAATTTCAAAAGAGGAAAAAAATGTATTTTTCTGTTGCCAACGCAATAGAATCGGTTAAAATCGATCGATTGATCGATTGACCAGAAAACTATAACATTTTAGAGGCGTCAAAAATTTCCAAAAAATACTCGCGAACTCAACGAAAGCCGATTCAACTTTTTACTATCTTGAGGTTTTCCTTGAATCCTTGTCGTTTTTGCGTTACACGTTATTTTTCGAATTGTCTCCTTTAAAAAAAAAACAAAATGCCTTTAGAAAAAAAAACGTATGAAGCTTTAAAAAAAAACAAAATTGAAGCTTGAGCATCCCTCTTTACGAATCCGGTCAAAGAAATGCATTAATTTTTTTTTGTCTGCAAACGGGGTCCACCAGAAGAAGAACAAAAAAAGGCGAAAAATGGTCGTTTTCGAAAAAGGATACTAGCCGTAAAAAAATAGTAAAAAATGTTGTAAAAAAACGGAATTAAGGCGAATTCCTCCCCTTCAAAATGCCGTTTACTAAATTCATTTATGTCAACTATCGGCGAAATGGCATAAAAAATCGTTGCGGAAATTTTTCGAATTTTTGTCCGGAAACTTTTCACCGGTAGTGTTTATATATAAATAATTAATATTCAGTACCAGTCAAACGTTTTCGATCACTTTGGACAGTTGCAAAATTTTCGATCACTGTATAATTGCAGAACTATATTAGAATAATATTATTCATTTTATTTTTTATTTTCGGAAGATACTATATGGTTATGTAAAATAAATTATATTATTCTAATACATTTCCGCGATTAACAAAGTGATCGAAAACTTTCGACCGGTACTCTATGTATAGATGGGGTTTTCAGAAAAGGGGGTTTGATTGTTGAGACAATGTCGAACCTCGAATTCGATTTGTAATCTCGGTAATACTCATTTTCTGTCAAGATTCAACAAAATGGTGCAGCCCAAAAATACAATATAAAAATTCCCTGTTCAAAATCTTTCGTCGAAATGGTTGTTTCAAATTTGGAGGGCTGCGAAACGTAATATCTCGTTGAACAGTTCTCCAACCCACATGGAACTCCCCCTCTCAAGAACATTGCCTTTTAAGTCGTAAAATGATTGAAAAAGATACTAGATATATTGACTATTGCAAAGGACATTGAAGGTTTTCCGTTCGATTGAATTGTCGATAACATTTCAAAAGATTCGAAACTAACGGAGACTTTACACACTTTTTTTCTGTAAATCAAGAATACAGATTCTTCTTTTACTTTTTTTGTACGAGTGTTAATTAATTAAAAATATTGAAATTTTTTTTTTTAATTAATTTAAAATATTGAAAAAAAATATATTTTTTGATCCATTAGACTATAATGATCCCTTAAAGAAAATTATTTTTTGGCGCCACTGACAAGGAACATCCCTCAGGTGACATCCTCCGATTTTGTTGAAATTTGGATATGTTATAAAACACCGAAAAGTAAACGATACCTATTTTTTTATCGGCGGAAAAACGGTTTTAAGGCGTGAAACGAACCCTCGAAAATAGGGGTGTTTTTCGTTTTTCGTCGATAACGTTATCGTTCTCATCTCCAATGTATAGTGCACAAAAAAATAAACGTTGTTGCAATTTGAAATTTTTAAATATCTCGTACCGTTAAAACCTTATTGACGAAAAACATCCCCATTTTTTAGGGTGCGTTTCAGCCCTTAAAACCGTTTTTCCGCCGATAAAAAAAATACATATCGCTTACTTTTCGGTGCTTTATAACATATCGAAAATTTCAACAAAATCGAACGGTGCCACCTGAGGGATGTTCCTTGTGTGATCATCGCACTGAATATTTTCACATACCCACACACACACCTACGAACGCTGGCACGCACACGCACATATACAAGTGGCGGGCTAGAATGCACGCGATCTTAAATCGCACCTACACGATAAAATGTTCTCCCACACTTACTCATTACTCAAATGCAGTCTAACAGAGCCACAGACGCAGAGCGGATAAGAAAGGGAGAGAAAAAAAAACATAACGATCTCTCGAGTGTTGCCAGACCAGTCTTCCAACGCCGTTTGTACACTCATTCCTACGATCTTCAAAAAAAATGATTTTTCAGTGAATAAAATCGTTTATAAACTTGACATCATTAAAAATGGAAAAGAAAAATTCTGCAGTCTCATTTTTTCGTCTGCTTTTCATCCAGCGCGAATTTGACGGATGTCAAATTCACTGCGAACGTTTTCACGTCGATAAAGTAATAAAATTCGAAATAATTATTCACTGGTCGATTTTTAAAAACAATTGCTGAGCAACGTTTTTCATTTAGTCGTCCCTCCAGGCAATCGACAATCCAATTTGAAAGAAAAACTTTTTTTTATAAAAATTGTATTATTTCAGGCGAAATACCTCGTATAATGTGCATGTATAAATAGATAAATTACCGCAAATCACGCGAGGGATAAGTAGGTGATAATTCACCTCTCGCTCACCCTCCATTTTTTACCCAACGATAAACACACACCCTCACACAGACACTCACTCTTTTACACCCACACCCACATGCACACACACCCACACATTTGTGTACAGTCTTTTGCATATAATAATTGTTAGTCGAAAGTCATCCGTTAGAGCGTGCGCCACATCGACTGACAAGGAACAGCACTTAAGGCCTTAGGCCACAGTAACGGGTATAAAATCATGTGCGAATTTAACAATTTTATTTCGTACGAAAAAGTGATTCACTCATAAAATTAATTACACATTTATTTAGTATGAATATCAAGCTGTTAGAAAACATATATTTTTCTTTTCGATGTACAAAATGGCCGACTACTCGAAACTTCTCGAAACAGCTTTTTTCCAATTGGCGTGAAAAATAACTTCAACAATTTTCACTCAATTTACTTCAAATAAAAAAGGTATGTTCCTAATTCCATTTAGCAGAGAAGTACTTACGGAATTTCTGATTAATTGAAAACTTTTCACTTTATGAACAGTCTATGAGCAGTTATAACGAAATTTTTCACTGAAAATTCATTTCTTAAGTTCAAATACCTACAACCTTTGAATGAAACAATATTTTTTAAATTCCGTACGTACTTCTCTAGGTATTCCAATGTAGATTGACGAGAATTTTTGTTTTTTGTTCTCGGTAAAAAATTGTGGATGCTTAATGTCACGCCGCGGAGCGCCTAAAAAAAGATAACAAAAGAAAATATTAGTAGTCGGCCATTTTGTACATCGAAAAAAAAATATATATATTTTTTATAACAGCTTGACATTCATACTAAATAGATGGGTAATTAATTTTATGAGTGAATCACATTTCCATACGAAAAAAAAATTGTTCAATTCGATTGTTGATTTCATATGGCCTAACGCCTTAAGTGTCCGCATCACTTAAGTGCTGAAACTCATATATGTGATGAAGCATTGAAAACGATTAGACACGTGTTTTTTTTTGTCTGCGGAAAAACGCTTTTAAGGGGGTAAACCACCCCTCGAAGAATGGCATGTCGAGGGGTAGTTTTGCAGTTTCAATGAATGAAACAAAAACCAAAATTCTTCTAATATACAGCGATAAAAAATTGCCCAAAATAATTGAGAAAAAAATGAAATTAAGGGACAACACGGCTTTCTTTGAGGGGTCGTTTGCCCCCTTAAAAACGTTTTTCCGCATATAAACGAAAATACGTGTCTAACAGTTTTCGATGCTTTATCACATATGTGAGTTTCAACCAAATGGGAGGCGGTCACTTAAGTGATGTTGCTTGCGAGAGAAAAAATTCTCTTGCACGACGAGGGTAGCGTTGGAATGATTTGTCAGTTGATTTACGTTAAACTTCGTCAAATATCCGTTTAACTGATTGGAATTTTTGGCGCAATGATTGAAAGTCAGGTAATGCTTTAGATAAGTGAATTTCCTAACAAATTAGCCTAAAATTATTTTTTTGCTATTTTCTCGTTTATTGGGTTATAAATGATTATACTCCGTCGGGGGAAGCTGGAATTCATCCCCCCCCTGCCATAAAAAGTTATGGGGTTCGCGGAAACATGTGATAAAATATGGCATTTTTGAACATTTTGGGTTTTTGAAAAATTCAAAATTATTTTTAAAGTTTTTTTACTCGTAAGAAATTTGTCAATGAAAAATGTCAACTTCCCCCGACTGAATATTATCATTTATGACCCAATATATTATATTTTATCGGAGAAATCGTACAATACTTTTCGGAAAAGTCACTTATCTAAAGAATTACCGAAATTCATGAAGCCGCTTTCCCTCGATCGTACATTGTCGGTCGGAACGACGAGTCGGACGAAATTTCTTTCAAGTTCGCTATATTCCTTCCCTTTTACTTCGCCAGTGACCAGCCCCATGACACTGGGTACGATTCCTATGGCAATAAATCATTCGCGTGTTGTCCGGAATCTTTAGTTGCGCTACAGTCCACCTCGTGGCGCTAGTAGTCCTATGCTCGGCTTCTTTTACGCATGCGCGCTCTATACTCGATATAATAATAACATTTTCGGAGTGTTTGGAGAGTTTCGCGCGTTTTATGATTGTGACTTGTGGCTTGTTCATATTTTCGTCACAGCCCGAATGCACTAAGATCGTACGCGTTCGGTGGGTTCGGCCGGTTCACAGATCATACGGCATATATATGGTTATCGGGCAGACGACTACCAGCGCCACACGTGGCAGCGATGGAAAATAAAAGCGACGGACATTACGAGAGCGATGTATAACCACGGTCTTACATACAGGTCTGGAAACTCCCGCGTTTTTGCATCGTCATCGTTAGTGAGGCAAAAACGTAGTTCCTCATTTATCCAATGGAAGCGCTGTCAAATAGATGTAGTTTTGAAGATATAGACATACAGGAATGGAAAAATAACCTCCTGACAGCCAGTACATGTGTTCACAACGTTTCTAGAAATCTAAACTACCTGAAACGCTCCGGTAGAACCGCATAGTGTGGACCCGGCATTATCCTTAGCTAAATTTTATTATTTTCGATTACGGATGCGCCCGTTCGCCTATCGACAAAACCAAAAACGGCAAAAACAATGCTTTGTAAACAACAAACTCGCCAAACTGACAAGTCAATAAAAACGGTGCCTTTCAAACATACACGATGCGTTCATTTGTTTTTATTCCTCTTCCATTATATTTATTTTCAGGTTCTTATTAACATTGTTAAAAAACAAAAGCAAAAATAAAAGTTGTAGAAACAAAAAAGCAATGCAATATACTAAAAATAAACATTAATTATAAGGAACAAAAATTTAGACCGCACAAATTTGTTCATACCCCATCTACTCAAATGGCGAAAGACGAAATAAAAATATCACAGAAGTTCGAACATACGAGAAATACAGTCTACTGAAATAATAATTCTCATTCTGCCCGGGGCTTCAGGAGTGAAAAAATAATCATTTTCCATTTAAATCGCTCTTACAAATATTGGGTCTGTTCGTTTTGGCTACACTTTTCTACACTGTTTACACCTTCTGAGGACTTTCTATTACTGTATCTATGGAAGTTGTAGAAAGCGTAGCTAAACCGAACAGACTATGTTTATTTCGAAAAATCTGCGCCTTTGCACAGCTGTTCGGACCTGCGTTTGATTGGCTAACTTCTACCTAGCAGCGCTTCGGGTGGCAGAAGCGAGAACTGCCTGTTTGCCTCGTTATCTGAGTCACTCCCCACCCTAGAAGTTTCCAACCTGTATGAAAGACCGTGTGTATAACTGATGTTTACACGGGGCTGCCAGTGACAAAGAACGCGAAAGTCTCATATTACGATCGAAATTTTCTAACGTGCGTACAATGCGAGGCGCAGATGCACATCCGGCACTGCGCTTAGGAAGCGACGCGTTTCATTTTTTCATTTAATCGTTTGTTTGGGTTGATGACTAGTGACGTCTGTCATGCGTGTACAGTCGTTTTCGTCGAATTCGATCTCGCGGAGTCTTCGGCGAGCGGATCGACGAGCAAAGAAAATCAATTTCATTCGACATCGATATTGATTCTTGATTGACGGTGAAACTGATAAAGAGGGGGAAATGGATCGGTGGCCTTCTTAAGGGGAAAACGCCTACAAGACCGAAAAAAACGTTACTTTTTTTTAGGTTATAAAATGTTAGTGTAACATCTTCAGAATATGATAGGAAAGTTTACATTCTCTTTTTAATTTCTCATGTTATGAAAACGTGAACGTGATTCGTCTATGCTTGACGTCAGCATGCAATGCAATTTGGCGTAACAACGCTTATGGGCTACTGCGCCGGTAAGGTTATTGATTTTGTAATTGAAAGAAGTTAATGCCAAGAATATCGCGACATGCCGGTAGGACACTGAAATTATTAAATTTTCATTTATCAAAACTTACGCGTTTTTCTCGAGACTCGTTAAAGAAAATTAAAGAAATGGCACGTTTCACAAAATAGTTTGAATATTGCATACATGTTTTTTTTAACATTTGGCAATGAAAAAATATTCTTTGTTAAGATGATTGTTCATTAGGTTCAAGTACAATTCAAGTACAAATTGGTACTTGAATTCAAGTGAAAATTTGTACGTGAATTTTGCACTTGAAATTTGAAACAAATTCAAGTACAAATTTGTACTTGAATTTGTAGTAATTCAAATTTGGACTTGAATTTTTAGTAATTCAAATTTGTACTTGAATTCAAGTACAAATTTGTACTTGAATTTTTCGTAATTCAAACTTGTACTTGAACTTGTACAAGTACAAATTCAAGTACAAAGTACAATTAATTTAATGAGTACAGCGCAATAGTTTTCACTGGACTCAATAACTTAATAACTTTCACTATTACTTTGTACTTGGACCTATCAAGCCTTAGAATAAAAAAAATAAGACTTGCTCAATTTTTTAAATTATTCGTCTTATTTGTTTAGTCTTTTTTTAGTAGTCTTATTTTTTTTTCAAAACTTATAAACTCAAGGGTAACAAAATAGTTTATCGATCCCATTGAAATTTCACACACTTTTCAATAACAATATTACTTTGTACTGGAACCCATAGATTTTTAAAAGTCATTTCAACGAAGAATTTATTTCTGTATTTACGAAACTGGCGTAAACTCAAAAAATAACTGGCCGATCTCATTTTAATTTTGCACACTTTTGAAAAACAATTTTATTTTGTATTGGAACCTATAGAATATAGAAAATCATTTTAACGAAGAATTAATTACGTTGTTGTCGAAATTGGCGTAAACGATAACTCAAAAAATAATGTATCGATACCATTCAAATTTCACACACTTTTCAATGACATCATTACTTTGTACTTGAACTTATGGGATTTGAAAAATCATTTTAACGAACAATCAATTAATTAGTTTTCGAAATTGGCTCAAACGATAACTCAAGAAATAATGTATCGACACCATTCAAATTTTACACACTTTTTAATGACAATATAACTTTAACCTCGAACCTATGGATTAAAAAAAATCACTTCAGCAAGGAATTACTTTTCATTGTAATGAAAAAAAATTGGTGTAAAATTTCAACTATATTTCCGAGCGTGCCATTTCTCTAATTTTCTTTTTTTGGTTCATGCACACGATGTAAACGTTGATAAAAACAAAAAACAAGACAGTGCCATAACTACGCCTTAAAAAAACGTCGTCAAGAATTAATTATAATAGTTGAAAGTAATAGTGAATGATATCCTTAGTTTCAAAATAGTAAGAGGTGCCGTCCGTTAAAAAAAAACCTTATTTTCAGTAGCCTAAAGGCATTTCCCCCTCGAAAAGAAAGCAAATTACTAAATGCTTAAATCATCTGAATTTTAGGCGGGAAACCAGTTGAGGACTACGTTTTTTTCGTGATTTCCGTGATTTTTTTACAAGGAATGAAACGATAGAATTTGTTCAAACTTTGGCCAATATTTTATACATATTTTCAAACCAATATTTAAATTTTTTCGAGGCATTTTCTCTTAAAAAATGGAACATATAACCTGCCGCCCACCGAAGCCACAGTTTTCATCGGAAATCAATACCGTTTGAAGATTACTTTAAATACATGTTTTCCTTATATATGAACCTAACTCTGAACAAAAAATTGAAAGTTGCATTTTTTAGAGGTGTTTAAACAAAAGCGTATAATTTTTGCCAGTATTTTATAACGTTTTTTTTTTATAAAAAATGGACTTTAAACAATGACATTACCCCAAGTTTAGGTTCATATAGAGCGGAACTATATACGTCCGGATAGCGGCTCAGTTCACGCCGTACTTCTAGTAAGCGTACATGCTATTGTGATTCGTGTCAGCTAGTTTCCGGACGAATAACATGTACATAATCGTCCGGAGAGAATGTGTTAAATTGTTTAAGGCCTTGGGCCACTCTAGAGGCCGAAAAAGTAGGCTTTATGTGGATTTTTTGTTTCAGAAAAACTACAAATTAAATCGAGATTACAAATAATGGTATTTATCATACATATCAGTGACTGTATACAATAATTTTTTTGAAGCGATTAATTTCAATATTTCACTGTCCAAAAACTTGCCTAAAAAATCGTCAGATAATTGTTAATAACAAATGAACTATGCAATATAAAAAAATCCTACGTACTTCCATAGACAATGTATTTTTCAAGATATATTCAACAATTCAAGTGAATCGGTTGAAAATTGTCTGAGTTATGTTTCCGGCCAACTTAAGGATGTTGTGTCCAAAATTGAAAATGGTAATAAAATTTAAAAAATTTGATAGGTCATTATGCAAAACATTTGAAAGGTTGTGTAAAAATTTCACGACGATTAGGAAGCTGGCTACTGAGAAATTAGAATTCACAAATTACACGCAGCCTTATGGAAACTGAAGTAACTTTGCAATTATTATGAATGAAGTAACTTTGCAAATATTTATGAATGATCGTTTCTTTTTATTTCAAATATATCAAAAACAAACAAAGGTGGCTCTATGGTGCAAGAAACGACGTCGTCCGTGAACAAAAACGAGTATTTGAATTCCCGCTACTTGCGGTCTATGCAACGTTGCCGCTATATTCTTGTTTCTTGCGGTGAAAACTACGTACTTTGTTTTTATTATTTATTTTCTAGAACACGAGCTTGCTAAATGTGTTGAAAAAATTACACAATGCTTCTTATATGTTATATACAAACTTATATACAAAAAAACAAAAAATAATAATTGCAAAGTTACTTCAGTTTCCACAAGGCTGCGTGTAATTTGTGAATTCTAATTTCTCAGTAGCCAGCTTCCTAATCGTCGTGAGATTTTTACACAACCTTTCAAATGTTTTACATTATGACCTATCAAATTTAAAGAATTTTATTACCATTTTCAATTTTGGACACAACATCCTTAAAAAATGCAGCTTTGAGATAAACGCTGCACAGCCGCCATTTTGAAATTTATCGCTTCAAAAAAATGTTTGGATACAGTCACTGATATGTATGATAAACACCCTTTTTTGCAATCTCGATTTATTTTGTAGTTTTTCTGAAAAAAAATCCCCAAAAAGCCTATTTTTTCGGCCTCTAGAGTGGCCTAACCCCTTAAAAAACTATCCCGACGAATAATTTACACGTATTCGTCCGAATCAAATCTTTATAATTGTGTTTGGGTTGGGTTTGTTTGTTCGGGGCGTTACGCAGCGTGAACTGCGTGAACTGAGCCGCTATCCGGGCGAATAACGTACGCTTATTCGTCCGATAACCGGACGGCTAGCCGCAGCCAATTATATAAAGAAACTATCACTTTATGAAATTATAGGTTAGAAACTTTTCGAGGTAGAGTGTACACAAATTGAAAAAAGTCGTTCAGAAAAACATTTTTGAAAAAAATTAACGAAAACAAAGAATTCAAGGCAGTGATGAATTTTTTATACTACTTTTAGAGCATGTTCTTGAATAGTTTTACTAGCAATGTATAGAATTGAAAAAAAAAAAAACGATTTTTCGATCCATCTGAACTGGTTTCCCGCCTCGATTAGTTAAAGTAATGCAGAATTTTTTATTACATAGATCGGAGATTCTACCAATTTACAATCGGCCGAATTCCGTTCAGTTTCCGCTGACGCCACGAGAATTGAATTTCGTTTGATCGAAACGTATTGGTAACTATTCTGAAAGAAGAAACCTCAAGACAATCGACCCAACTTCCGTCGTGGATTTTTGTTCAATCGGCATGCAACATTGTGACGCACCAGTCTTTTAGTTCGAATCTGGCAGCGATGAAAGTTTCAAGATGGAATAAGTTAAGTTCCTTATCTCGTCGTTTCAACAGGGAAAGTACAACCGCATTTTGATTCCTCAGGTTTGCTTGTTATCGATCTCTTTGCTCTCGTGTTTTCTCCACGAGTTCAGAGTGCATACGTCATCGCCGCGCCACCACTCGTTCACGTCTTTGTAATACTTTGGCGGTTTTTCGTCGTGAAGCATCGCGCATACGCGACACCAAAAATACGTATTGATGAATTCACCGGTACCCTTCCACTTGAAATAGGAGTTGTATAGCTCGTCGTTGTTGTCGAGAAGATGGAGATACTCGGCGAGCTCGCGAGGCGACTCGAACTCGTCCACGTGTATGTACGATCGATAGGGGGCGCTTTTCGCGTAGTCCGTTGGATGAGCGCCCATTACAATCGGCAACACGTTGTGTCTGTATAGATCGAAACAAACGGGGCAATTAATAGTAGTCTCGCCACAGTCGCGTTGAAAAGTTTATTCTCCGCTCAAACGATGAAAGCTTGGAAATATTGCGAAATATCTTTATAATGTAGGTTGTACCCGAGTCGAAATTGTCAGCCTATTTTAAAGGCCTTTGATCCTATGTCAGCCTCACTTGAGTTTGTTTACTGCTAGAAGTCCTACTGTGGGCTCCTAACATGCTCCTTCTTTGCTGCTTACCTCCTGCATAGGCCCTTATACTCATACCTAACCTAGCTTAAGTCGTTGCAGCTCCTCTTTTGCTGCTAGAAATCCTACTACAAACGAGAAACGATCGCCGAAAATAGAAAAGCGGTCGAAATTGTGAACCGTGCAAAAAGAGAAAACGAAAAGAAGAACCATGTAGAGGTTATGAACAACGAATATGTGGAACATCGTATCGTGAATCGTTGAATTGATGAATTTCACTACGATTAATTGATAATGAAAGTTTTTTTATTGTTGCAACGAATTTTTTATTTTATTCATTTACTAATTTTGACCTATCAATATATACATACATACATACATACATATATATATATATATATATATATATATATATATATATATATATATATATATATATATATATATATATATATAAGTAAATATGAAAAATCTGCCGCGTCTCTAGATACATTTTGGCACGATTACGATATCTCCGGCGCCTTGATTTAACCATGGATAATCAATATTTGGGCCAAAATAAGCACTTTTTGAAGAATAAAAAAATCGCGATTTTGGCTTCGTTTAGTAGATACGGATACAATCCCCTCTCTATAATATATATAGATAAAGAGTCAACCCGAATAAAGAATATCGATGTGTGTGCGGAATCGTTGGGTGGGTCTGAAGCACCTTCGATGTGTGGGCGGAATCGTTGGGTGGGTCTGAAGCACCTTCGATGTGTGGGCGGAATCGTTGGGTGGGTCTGGAGCACCTTCGATGTGTGGGCGGAATCGTTGGCTGGGTCTGAAGCACCTTCCATGTGTGGGCGGAATCGTTGGGTGGGTCTGGAGCACCTTCGATGTGTGGGCGGAATCGTTGGCTGGGTCTGAAGCACCTTCGATGTGTGGGCGGAATCGTTGGGTGGGTCTGGAGCACCTTCGATGTGTGGGCGGAATCGTTGGGTGGGTCTGAAGCACCTTCGATGTGTGGGCGGAATCGTTGGGTGGGTCTGGAGCACCTTCGATGTGTGGGCGGAATCGTTGGGTGGGTCTGAAGCACTTCGATGTGTGGGCGGAATCGTTGGGTGGGTCTGAAGCACCTTCGATGTGTGGGCGGAATCGTTGGGTGGGTCTGAAGCACCTTCGATGTGTGGGCGGAATCGTTGGGTGGGTCTGAAGCACCTTCAGCACCGTTTGTTTGAGTTTGTTTGATAACCTCCACGTGGTGTATTCTGGATAACGCTAATAATCTGCAGCCAATTTACATAAATCACCGACGAAGTACGATGAAACAATGCAAAGCACGCGGAAATTCGATTCACATCGAAAAATCGGGGAAATAAATGTTTACTCTTCAAAGCGCTGTAACTCCGAAACTAAGGCTCAAAACGAAAAAAGTTATTCTTGTTTTTCGTATTTTTTTCGCCCATATTACATAATCCAATGATAAAATTAAGGCGCCGGAGATATCGTAATCTCCCCTACATTTTCTACCGATAAACGCGCCGAACGCTTGCAGCGCTGCCAGATCGCCGGCTCTAGTCTGCTAGAGCCCCCCTGCTACCCCCACTTGCGATTTTGAAAAAATCGATTTTTATTGCATTTTTTTGAAGTATAAGTATCCGGGCCCATACTTCTGTATGGGCCCGGAATAGATGACTCTATGTAAGTTTACAAAAAAAAAATATTTTCTTCGTGTAAACTGAAATTGAAACTTTAAACGCGTTTTTCTCAAAATGGCATTTCTGAAGTCGGTGACCAAGATTACTCGAACACTAATGAACCGATCTTCTTGAAATTTTGCAGGCTTATTTAATACATAAAAATGTAGTCTTTAATCGTTCGATTTTTTTTTTTCGAAAAAAATGGCCGTTTTATAGCCAAAAAACTTCCGTTTTTTTTCGTTAAAATCGAACCATTAACTTTGACTGTCCGCCATTTTGTGAACAATGAATATTTTTTAAAATCCTTCGATTAAAGACTAGTTTATACTTATATTTGACTAAATCCATCCGCATTTTTTTTTTCAGATGATCCACTTCGCCGCAATGTTGGTCACCGCAAACCGTGTATATAAAAACATTATTTCATTGACGGCCATTTGCCACTAAACAATGTAATATTTTTCAATAAAAAAATTACTGAAAGTTCTTCAAGATGTGTTCTTTAAGATGGTATATTGATCGATTAAGAAAGTTTTGTAGTTTTCTTCTAAAAAAATCATGAAAAAGGCCTTTTTTGCGCTACAAGTGGGGGTAACGCCTTAAATCGCTATATCTCTGAAACTAGACGGTCAACATTCATGCTTTTTTCACCCACTTCGTAATATGTTCCTCTGCAATTGAATTTTTTTAAAGAAAAATCTGTAGAAAAGTTTCGACGTTATTGCCATGAAATGTGAAGTTTTCCGCCGGTCCCCATAAGAACACGTGTAAAACCGTGCAATCTTTGATTGCCAATATCTCGAATACAGAAAGGTGAATAGTTTTGCGGATAATCATTTAAGGGGTTAGGCCACAGTAACGGGTATAAAATCATGTGCGAATTAAACCTTATTTTTCGTATGAAAAAGTTATTCACTGATAAAATTAATTAACCATCTATTTAGTATGAATATCAAGCTGTTAGAAAAAATATATTTTTTTTATGTGCAAAATAGCCGATCTAGAATCAAGAAGAAAAATTGAAAAACCAAAAAATAGTGAGCGATGGGAACGAAGTTTGTTTTTTTCCCCAACAATTTTCGCAGTTTTTTGCTTACTATTTTTTTATTTTTCAATTTTTCTTCTCGATTCTAGGTCAATGTATACACAATATTGTACAAAGTAAAAATATATTTGATTTTTTTCCTTCAGATCACCTGTCCGGGACTTAGGACTTCCGCAAACGAAGAATGTCATCGCCCGCGCACCGACATACCTGGCTCCTCCCACTCCCACCACCATGTTTTGTCAAACTTTAAAAAATATTTTGATGTTCAATAAAGACCGCTTAGTCAACATACCAAATATCAACATTTTATATTTAATACTTTTCGCATAAAAAATTGGTGAAAAATCGAACATTTTTTGGCCCAACAAGGCAGAACCTTCCCTTAATATACGTGTAGCTTTGCTTATAATTACCATGCGATTCCAGTTACCTTTGTTCCATAAACCACAAAAACCCTAAATGTCCTGTTTGATGGTTTTCGAGAAAAAAAAAACTCAAAGAATAACTGCGTTTCTCTATCTTCACACTACAAAACGGTTTTAATATTCGTTAATGGTAATAAAAAATAATCTCGCGACATAAATATAAATAGGCATAGTAAGTTACTCAAAATTTTATTCTGAGTTGTATAAAACTCACACGCAGTTTTTTCATTGTAAACATCGATACTGTTATATTTTTTCAAGTTGGTAGTAACCCAAAAGTTTTTCTTATTTGCGTAATAAAAATATAAAAACGCCATTTTGCCTTTTAATTGTACATTTTATGAGAAATTAGCATCTACAGAATAAATATATACCTCGTATGCATTTTTTTTGAGGTTAATTGAAAAAAGCCCTCAATGCAAACTTCAAAACACTATGAAGTTTGCTTCCTAATTTAGGAAACACTAATTTCCTAAATTAGAGTTTGAAAAAAAAACTTTGTTCCAAAAATCGCATATGATCTTTACAATAAAAATTTGAAGAAAAAAAATCAATTCACAACCTAATTGTAATGACTTACCCGAGACCATTGACGAAAAACTTTTCCGTTATGTAATCTCGACAATTGGAATTCTCGAAAGCGAGGTAAAATTTGTAATCGATGTCGAGCATCTCGAAGCACGTTTGGGCCTGTGATCGGGAACAACGAAGGCTCCCGCAAGCACCGTATATGTCGACTTGGATGTACTTCGAGAGTTCACGCGCGTAATGCAATCGCTGATTTCGCGGACGACAGTTGGAAACGAACCAGGCTACCTGTTGAACAAAGATAACGTGCCCGTCGTCTAATTTCGCCATAATCATTATATAGGGTGTCTCAAAATGACCTGACATTTGAATTTATCAATAAAACGTTCTATTTATTTGACAAGTGTGGATATTTTTATTTTTATACTAGTTTTTCGCCCGCGGCGTAGATTTGTGTTGAATGCTCCTTAATGAAATGTGCTCCTGAAATATTTCATTAAGGAACACGTAGAATTGTGTTAACGTTTCAAGTACATCTGAACAGATATTTCTTTTACCATATAAACGTTGCTACGCCTTTTCTCCCCTTAAGGGTTGAATTTCGAAAAATCCCTTCTTCGTGGGTGCTTACGTCACAAAAGCAACCCACTGTCAAAATTTCATGTAATTAGCTTCAGCGCTTTTGGCTCGGCGTTGATGAATCAGTCAGGATATGTTCTTTTATACGTATAGGGGAAATTCCTCGACCATTTTTAGTTTTCCTGATTTTTCTTATAAAATTGTACCCAATTAAAGGAATATCCACACCAATTTTTAGATTTTTGTCTCTTCTCTTTTAGAAGTTATAATTTTCCAAAAAAATGTCGATTTCGGAAGTTTTGGAAACATATAAACGCTGATAACCTAAAAATAAGCAGTTCCAGGCCTGTCGAAGCCGAATTGGAAATCACTAAATGCTAGTTAGTTTTCAATTGAAAACTAACTAGCATTATTGGACATTAAAATAATACAAATCTTCTAAGAAAAATCTAATTAGTTCGAAAAAAATAGGCCCACGATGAGACTAGTCTTAAAAATCATACAATAGGTCACTCTATTTTAGAGAATTTTTTGAAAAAAAATTAAAAAGTTAATCATCTTTAAAAAAAACGAAGACATTAATAATTGATAATTTTAAAAAAATAAACCGTTTCAGGCTTGTCGAAGCCGAATTGGCAATCACTAAATGCTAGTTAGTTTTCAATTGAAAACTAACTAGTATTATTGGACATTAAAATGTTACAAATCTTCTAAGAAAAATATGATTAATTCGAAAAAAAATAGAAAGAAAAATGGGCCCACGATGAAACTAGTCTTAAAAATCATACAATAGGTCACTCTATTTTAGAGAATTTTATGAAAAAAATTTTAAAAGTCAATCATCTTTAAAAAAAAAGTTTTCACTTTAGAAGCAAAAAAATGTTGACGTTAATAATTGATATTTTTTTTTAAATAAACCGTTTCAGGCTTGTCGAAGCCGAATTGAAAATCACTAAATGCTAGTTAGTTTTCAATTGAAAACTAACTAGCATCATTGGACATTAAAATGATACAAATTTTCTAAGAAAAATATGGTTAATTCGAGAAAAAATAGAAGGAAAAATGGGCCCACGATAAGAATAGTCTTGAAAATCATACAATGGGTCACTTTATCTTAGAGAATTTTTTGAATTTTTTTTTAAAGTCAATCATTTTTTTTTAGTTTTCACTTTAGAGGCAAAAAAACGCTGAGATTAATAATTGATAATTTTTTAATAAATAAACCGTTTCGGGCCTGTCGAAGCCAAATTTGAAATCCCTAAATGCTACTCAGTTTTCAATTGAAAACCAAGTAGCATTAATGGACATTAAAATGATACAAATCTTCTAAGAAAAATATGATTAATTCGAAAACAATAAAAGGAAAAATGGGCCCACTATAAGACTAGTCTTAAAAATCATACAATGGATGACTCTATTTTAGAGAATTTTGTGAAAAACATAAAAGAAGTTAATCATCTTTTAAAAAATAGTTTTCACTTTAGAAGCAAAAAAACGTTGACATTGATAATTGATAATTTTTTCATATTTTTTAACGAAGATATGCTTCAAAATGAAAAAAAAATTATATCGTGACATTTGTCGATATCTCAATAAGTTCAGGAGTTATCAGCGTTTAAATGTTTCCAAAACTTCCAAAATCGACATTTTTTGCAAATTATAACTCCTAAAAGAGAAGAGATAAAAATCTAAAAATTGGTCACGACATTCCTTTCATGGGGTGCAATTTTATTTTAAAAAAACGTTCACTCTTGTGACGAAATTTTCAATAACATTTTGGTATCATTACGGACTAATTTCATCGATAACGCGTCCAATTGCTTCCTTGAGCTCTGGAATGGTCTGTGGATCATTGACATACACTTTTCCTTTCAGAAATGTCAGGTTATTTTTAAACACCCTTTACTAGCAAAGTAACGCCTTTCTTGGCGGATCTCTGGAAGGCTAACCTTTTTAGTCTTGTTGGCTGCATAGTTGAAGGTCTGAGGTATCTGTATAACTCTAGGGTCGTAGTACTGCCACCTCTCGTAGGGAGCTACGACATCACTGTCGCGTCTGTACGTCGCTGTCCAATTGACGAGAGCATTTTTAATACTCTGCGTGTGATAAGGGCACTCCAGAAAGTAGAGCATCCATACCTATTGGGCGAAATATTGTTCGTCAAAAGTCCACTTTCGTCAATGTTTCGCAGGATCAAAGTGAAGAGGGCAAGAGATAGAAAGAAGGTGAGAAAAAAAAATTCACAAATTCCATGGTTACCTGATTGGGCGGTCGGTGACCGGTGTGAGTCACGTAGTCTTTGAATAATATTAAATCAGCCGTTTCCGGATTGTCACGCGTAATGGCGCAAGTATTTACAGGACAGCGAAGGCGATGAAAAATTTCGGAACCTGTTTTGGCGTCGCCCATACCGTGGGGTACCATGATTTTCTTGGGACGATGCCCGGCGGCCGTTCTATTGTAATCGGGGGGTATGTACATGAGCTGTGAAATCAATTATTATAAACAATTGTATCATCGTTTTTTTGTAGCTTCGGTTAATATTTAGGTTTTCGCTAAGGGACATTTTTATTCTTGTCGTTTCCCTATTGTGCCTTCTATTTCGTTATCTGCGGAGCAAAAATTACGGAAAAATGTTTAAGGGGCTATACCAGGGTGACACTTTCGAAAAATCGATTTTTTTGTTGCCTTTTTCGACAGTTTATACTTTCAAGAATATAGATTCTCTCGTAGGTATAAAATCGATAGTTAAATCTTTAAACGCGTTTTTCTCGAAATGAGATTTTCCAAATTTGCTGACATTGTAACTCAAAGAGCAATTATCCTATTGACTTGAAATTTGAACTGAGTACTCTCCACTGTAAAAGAATCTGTATTAAAATTAACATAAAAGTGCAGGAAGTCTTTTTACAGATACCGTTTATGAATTTTAATATTGTCGTTTGAAAATCAATGCACTGCTTTTCGAATGTCTAATAATCGTTCAGTAATATCGCAACACTTAAGTACTGGAAAAATCATATACGTATCGCAAGGTATCTATTATAAGCGTATTAAAATTAATAGGCACAGATTGTATTTTTAAATTTAAAAAAAAGTAAATTTGGCATAGAAAAGTGTATTAATTATAAGGTGTTAGGTTAGTGTAATTGGTATTATTTACTTTCTGCGTTTTTAATAAACTCTGTATGAATTTTAATATACAAAGTCCTGGAAAAATCATATACCTATTCAAAAGTATCAATTGTGGATGTATCAAAATTAATGTGCATAGATTTTAGTTTGTTTGAGTCTGTTGGGGTTTAATTAGACTTGGCTGCTTGTTCGGTTAATTCACCACTTACTTATTTGTTTTTTCCTTAGGTACAACGCTTTCGCGTTTGTTACCTATTCGTTCCCCTTATTGTGACCCTTTCTTTCCTTTACTGTCTACTCCTTTTTTCTCCCTGTTCCCCCCTCTTGCGGCCGCAGCCGACCTCCCCCTCTGTATTATATTCATCATGTCATTTCTGTCATGGGTATATGGAAACTGCGGAAAACCTATACCACAATACAGCCGGTCATCGAGTTCGCCCCCCAGTCGTGGAACTAGTATTTTTTCGCCGCTAAATGCCGAAGAAAAACATTTCACGACGAAATGTACGCGACTGTAATTCGAACCCGGGACCTCCCGTCCGCTGGTTTAGTGGCGAGCACGCTAACCACTAGACCATCGCACCGGGTGTTCACCACTTACTTTAGATTTAATGTTACTCGAAACGTTTTTTATTTTTTGATTTAACATGCTGACCAAAGCACGAATTTCAAGTTTTCTCCACTAAATTATATATTAAATCAGACTATCAGAATAAACATATACTAAATCAGACAATGTACATGCCTTCGTATTGTAAATGCCCTATTCATTTCTTAATTTTCTCCAGTCTATCATATAATTCAGTGCACAAAGAATTGTATACTCCTGAACCAAGTATGGTAAAAATTAAGTCAGTTTGTAATTTTCTTACTTTGTCTACATTTTATATATTCAAAACGCTTGTTGTATTTTTCAACTAAGAATATCTATTTTTCTATTGAAACATTGTAGATAGTGTATTAATATTCAATTCGTACGTATTACGAAATGTAAAACCGTATGAAATGTAGGTCCGGAATTGAATTTTACAACACCGAAGCTTAAATATATGGGGCATTACCGATAATTTATGATTAAGCTCAAAAAAATTATCACTGTTATGGATGTTTTATTAACAGAAAAATGTGAGAAAAATTTGGAAGAGAATAATTTTTAATAATAATTGATTTGTCTAAAAAAAAATATCTCATAATAATAAACCAAAGCACAGCTTTGGAACAACGAATCGAGCCACTCTGAAAAAATAGGTGTTACTGTACACACTTCAGAGTATTTTCTGGGATTTTTTGAGAAAAATCAAAAGTGACATACCGACCGAAAAAAAATATTTTTGTCTAATTTTGGTGAAAATGGGCATTTTTTAAACTCGAAAAATTCAAAACAAAATTTTTTTCACAAATTTCATGTCCAATTGCAACTTTTTTGTCTTTAACATTTTCCTGTTAAATCAAATGCTCACAAGATATAACGGTATTTTGAAAAAATTTAAATTCATAAAAACTCGAGAAAATGCGATCCAAAAATTTTGAAAAAAATTACAGTTTTTTTTTCATATAATTAAATAATTTGACAAAATTTCTATTTTTTTGAGAGTGGACAACTTTTTGACCGTTCGAAATGGTATGGAACGCCCCGTATATACTAAGTTTTGAAATTTCATTTGCCATAGTATTGTAAAAGAATTTTAAATTTCATATTTCTTTAAACAGCGTTTTGTAATATTCAATGTACAAGGTATTGTACTTTTTAACAGAATGAAGTTAAAAATAATAGTCATATTGCGATTTTAATACTTTTTGTGTAAATAATGAAATCATATACGTTTGTCGCATTAATCAAACAAATATTTGTATTATTATGATGCGCGTTGAAAAACTCATACGCAGCATACTAACATTCAATGGCCCATATATTAAAATGTATACGAATCTATGAAAATTCATTTACATTACTGAAGTTTCCATTACTGAAGTGCGAATTTGCGTTTCATATTCCGAGTTTAGAAATTTTCAATTATAAAAGTATAGTAAATTTAATGACTTTTTTTTACAGTGTTGAAAATATTTACTTTACAATGACGTAGGATATTTTCGATTGGATAAAAATTGACGATTTGGTATTGAAAAAACCGACCATTTTATAGGCAAGAAAACAGACTTTTTTTCATTACTACACTTTTTTTTTAGATTTTGATATTTTTCGAAAATCCTACGTCATTATACGGGAAATACCTTCCAGTTTAACGACATTTTTTCCATTTTCGGTTTCAGCTACTCAATCGGCTGGAATCATGGCAGCAGTGGAGGAACTTTTTTTTGCGCCTCCGAAGACAGCGCATAAGTTGCTTGGATCTCAATATTTTTCTATGAAAAAATTATGCAGTATAGGTCAAATATAGCCAAATATATTCTTAATTTTTTCGAAACATTAAATTGAGTACTTTTTTTCCAAAAAATACCCGAACATCACCCAAATTTTTAGCGTTCACACTAGTATAGCCATTTAAAGAAGAAAAACTCCATTTTTATCGTTGTAAACGTATATCCCGCCTTTATTAAATTGCTCATTTAAAAAGATGATAGAATTATACCTGGTTCGTTATTCGATCATCGTAACGATCCTCGTCGGGCCACAGTATGGCGATTCTCCTTCCGGTACGCCGAGATCTCACCGCCGGATGCGGTCGCCTCATTCCACCTTTCATGAACCAAGGCCTCTTGGAAGGATCCGTGATATCGGGAATGCTCTCCAACGAGTTTATCGTTCCCGTTCCGTTCGCCATCTATGAAATGTTAGCCCACATGCATACTAATTCTTCATCGGCAATTATACAACCATTCCGAATTGTCGAAAAAGCTATAAGGTGTTAAGGGGTTATGTGGGTTTGAAAATTTCAAAAAATCCATTTTTTATTTTATTATCTAATAGTACAATATGTCTAGAATATTCTCCCAAAGTTTTAAGGCCTTAGGCCACTCTAGAGGCCGAAAAAATAGGCTTTTTGGGAATCTTTTTTCTTCAGAAAAACTACAAAATAAATCGAGATTGCAAAAAAGGGTGTTTATCATACATATCAGTAACTGTATACAATAATTTTATTGACGCGATGAATTTCAAAATGGCGGCTGTGCAGCCATTTCAAAACTGCATTTTTTAAGTTGGTCGGAAACATAACTCAAACAATTTTCAACTGATTCACTTGAACTGTTGAATATATCTTGAAAAATACATTGTCTATGGAACTATGTAGGATTTTTTCTTATATTGCGTAGTTCATTTGTTATTAACAATTATCTGACGATTTTCTAGGCAAATTTTCGAAAAGTGAAAAATTTCAATTTTTTCAGAATCCTTTGTTCAATCACGAACCATACTTATCCACTGACAGAAAAAAATTGGTTTTTTAATTCCAGATAAAGCTATCATGAGTTATCCTGACCAGCACGAGGACATTTTTTTAGGGGTCTCCAGAAACCAGGTGCCACTGGCTGAATTTCCCAAATTTTTGGATGATTTTTTTTTAATTGTTGAAATGTTGCTCCTTTATGTGCCTAACATTTTTAATAAAATAATTGATGTATTATATTTTCTTTTTAAATAGAGAAAATATGCTTTTTTGGCTTCGAAACTCACGTAACCCCTTAAGGACTGTGTGAAGACGTGATCGTCTCAACTACTCAATGATAATGCACGGGCTAAATTTAATCATCCCGTTATTTAATTTTCTATTTCTGACGATAACACAAGTAAAAAATAAAAATATCTTGGTGCCGGAAAAATTTGTATGATTTTTTGTCAAGTGATTACTGGTGAGACCTATACCAACCTATAATTCAAGTTACTACACAGGGTTTTGAAATGAATTTCAATTTCATAGTGAGTGTCGTTAGCAGTTCATTCAAGACATTTTTTCCTTTTTTTCTCAATTATTCGCTGTGATGAATTAATTCAGTGATATGTCGACGATGGCAAAGCGAAGAAGAGCTTGCTTGAACCACTCTGTTGGCGGAGAGTCCCGTAGAGTATATGCTAACGGTAATACGAGCGCTTCCCACAACAATTGGAGCGGGCAAATGTTATGGCGTTAGGTCGAGAATGTTTCCCGTAGAGTGGTATATTGCGGACGTTCGCTAGGCCCAATGATACGTTAGGGTTGTTTGGGCCTTTCGGTATCGTATCGGTAGGGTGAGGATACGAATGAGGTAGTGAACAAATGAATAATTGATAAATATTTTATAATTTCGAAAAAATATCGACCTATATAGTATACAGAACGAAGCAGCGCGCAAACGCAAATTAAAACATGAAGAAATAGAACGAAACCAAAACGCAAGAACGCGGAGACGCAAAATAAAAATAATAATAGAAAATAATAATAATAATAAAGGAACGTGGACGTCTACTGCGGAACGCGGTATTCCGAATGAACCAGGGAACCGCGGCTTTGATACTTTCCAGTACCTCAGCCGGGCAGGAGGAAGGTAGCCAGCACGCGTCTTTTCAGCGGCTCCGCGGTAGGAAAAGGGCAGGCGGGGGGTTCACCAGCTCGCCACTTTGCAATGGTTCGCCGGGAGGGGAAGGATTCACCAGCTCACCACTTTTCAATGGCTCGCCAGGAAACGGCTCTCTACTATTTCAGTAGACGAGAACTGAGAGCGAGCCGGGCCTCGCGCCCTCCTTATATACTCGGCCAGAGCGGCGATTTGCCGCCGAACTCCAGGCACGGGTATACGGAACGCGAGACCTCGGCGCGAGTGTTGCGTTATGGCGCGGCGTAAGTGGAGAGAGCCCCGAGTGGCAGCGCTGGTGTCGCGATGTAGGACAAATTCGCGGCGAGTGTCGCGAGTCGCCGATCGCGGTGCTAGTGTTGCAGCGCATTTGAATATTCCATTTCGCGGGAGAAAATATAAATGTCGCTTATAGTATGTATGCGATAGGCGTATACGTAAACAGAGGTAAGTAGATAAAATTTATGAACACGAGTAAATAAAAAATGAGGTGTATAGGTAAGTATTTGATCCTTTTTTTTCTTTTTCCTTTTCAGGTATCGTGGCGCGGCGGTTACGGTAATTAAACAAAATAAATAAAATTAAGTGTTAAGTGTTTGATCTTTTTCCTCTTTTCTTCTTTCAGGTATCGCAGCGCGACGGTTTCGGTAAGTAACAAAATAAATAAAAATTAAGTGTAAGGTGTTTGATCTTTTTCCCGTTCTTTTCAGGTATCGCAGCGCGGCGGTTACGGTAAGCACACAAAATAAATAAAATTAAATGTTACAGGTAAGCGTCGGGAAACCGACGGAGGAAACTCTTTGGCAAGGTAAAGACGAGGGGAGGGGGGGGGGGGCTAGTGTTCGTCGCGTTAATTATTTGTGTACGTGTAAGGAATAATACCGTTAACGCATTATTAGTATTATTATTTTTTTTGTTTGTTTCCGATTCCGAAGGTGCATGGACGAATACGACGAAAAAAACGAAATGTGCGCCAGAGTGGCGTACAGCAACTTTTATAAATGTTGTTATAGAGGGTGTAATATATGTTATTTTTTTTAATAACAAGTAAAATAAAATAAGTTTTTTGAAAAAATCATCTGATTTTGGTTTTTGGCATGGCATTTCTACAAATAATATGAATCGACAATAACTAAGCAACTTTCTAAAGTAATTGGCACGATATACGTATTACGTTTTTTTACACCGCAGGCTATCAAAGTCAGATATTCGAATTAGTTTGTATGAAAATTCTGCATAAGATCTTTTTTTATAAAGTCCCCTTAACATTTGCGGTTAAAAATACGACTTTTTTTAGATAAAACAAATAACCAAGAGTATTTTTTTAACGGGTCAAAAAATGTATCATTCGTAGAAATGATATTCAAAAACCAAAAAGCAGATGATTTTTATCTCGAACACCGTGGGACTTCTACTAAACTGAAATTCCAGCATATGGTAGGACATGATCCGACCTATCGACAGGGGCAGGATTATCCAATATTCAAAAATGTTGAAAAACGATTACAGATCTCGTGAAAAGTGTTTTTTTCCTTATTTCACCACAGAAATAAACGCTAAAGATAAATTTAGAAAAAACGCTGAAGATAAATTTAAAGTTTGATGCGCGATTGCCTGGACAAGTCTCACTTATAAAAATCACAAAAAAGAAGCTTACTCAATGTAAAAATATTTAATAAAACTTACATTTTTCAAAAAATACGATTTTATTTCAAAAATTGTATATTTCTGTGTTCTTACATAGCATATAAATATCAAGTGTTAAAATAGGATCAGTGTAGAGATAAAACTTTTCAAAAATGTACAGTTTTGCGGCACCAAATCGCCTGTTGAGCTGTATGATCAACCTTTATCGTTGAATTCGAGAAAAAGTGACATCTGTCACCCCACAAACAGCTCACCCCTTCTCGATCCACATGGGAAAAAATTCCCTGATATTTTGAGTTTATCCATACTCCTGATCAGAACGCTTTAAGGCTTTAAGCCACAGTAACGGGTATAAAATCATGTGCGCATTTAACCATATTTTTCGTATGAAAAAGTGATTTACTCATAAAATTAATTACACTTCTATTTAGTATGAATATCAAGCTGTTAAAAAATATATATATATTTTTTTTCGATGTACAAAATGACCGACTACTCGAAACTTCTCGAAACAGCTTTTTTCCAATTGGCGTGACAAATAACTTCAACAATTTTCACTCGATTTACTTCAAATTCAAAAGTTATGTTCCTAATTGCATTTCGCAGCGAAGTACGTACGGAATTTCTGGTTAATCGAAAACTTTTCATTTTATGAGCAGTTTATGAGCAGTTGTAACGAAATTTTTCACTGAAAATTCATTTCTTAAGTTCAAATACCTACAACTTTTGAGTAAAACAATATTTTTTAAATTCCGTACGTTCTTCTCTAGGTATTCTAATGTAGATTGACGAGAATTTTTGTTTTTTGTTCTAGGTCAAAAATTGTGGATGCTAAATGTTACGCCGCGGAGTGCCTAAAAAAAGGTAACAAAAGAAAATATTGGTAGAAAATATTGGTAGCGAAATTTTTCACTGAAAATTCATTTCTTAAGTTCAAATACCTACAACTTTTGAGTAAAACAATATTTTTTAAATTCCGTACGTTCTTCTCTAGGTATTCTAATGTAGATTGACGAGAATTTTTGTTTTTTGTTCTAGGTCAAAAATTGTGGATGCTAAATGTTACGCCGCGGAGTGCCTAAAAAAAGGTAACAAAAGAAAATATTGGTAGTCGGCCATTTTGTACATCGAAAAAAAATATATATATATTTTCTAACAGCTTGATATTCATACTAAATAGATGTGTGATTAATTTTATGAGTGAATGACTTTTTCATACGAAAAAAAATTGTTGAAATCGCACATGTATTTATACCCGTTACTGTGGCCTAACCCCTTAATCGAAAGATTAAATTTTGCCCAGTGCTCGTATGCGTCCGTGATTTCGGAGGCTTGTGCGCTATTGTGCTGAGGCCGACGTCGGCGCGAAATATTGCGGAAAATCATGAGTTCGATATGCTCGTTGAAGCGAAGCCTGAAATTATAATGGTAATTTTGTATACAACAGGCAATATATTATATGCGTTCGTTTAAATACTGCCGCATAGTGTTATTCATGTACTTTTGCGTATCGCTCTGCGCAAGTGGCCATGGCGTTCATTAATCAAACTGCGGTCACGTCGTGTACGCAGATGTGTGTAAACGTATGAGCCATACATATACCGGGTGTCCCATTTTAATCTTCCACCGGATTTATCCCGAAAAATACTGCTCCGATCAATTATTGAGTATAATAAAAATTTTAGGATTCACAGGGGGACGTTAAAAAAATCTTTATTTTGTCCAAAATTCAAATTGGCCACGTTAAAATGGCCGACGTGTTTTTTAAAAGTGGGATCAGGAATTGTTTTTTCGACACAAATTTGTCAGGCCAAAACTAACAACTTTTGTAGGAAAATTTTTTCGATAACATTCATAACTTTTAGGTTAGAATGCCATTTTGAACTATTTTAACGCTGTCCAGAATGTACCACGAGGAGGTAAAGTCTTTAGCATCCCTAGTGTGAGTGTGCCTGCGTATGTGGGTGTGAGTTTGTTTGCGTTGTTTGAGTTATCGAAAAAAAACCGAAACAAACTCACACCCTGCCTGTGTGTGTGTGAGAGAGTTTGTTTGGATTTGTTTGATAACCCAAACACACTCACACGCACACTTACACTCGCGATGTTGAAGACTTTACCTCCTCGTGGTAAATTCTGCAGCGCAAAATAGTAAAAAATGGTATTCTAACCTAAAAATTATGAACGTTATAAAAAAAAATTCCTACATAAGTCGTTAGTTCGGGTGTAGTTACGAAAAGCCTATACCGCTTTTTTCTTAGAAATTTTGTATATTTGTGTATTTTGACTCGCTGAACATGAATATGATAATTAAAATTGGCGCAAATTTGATTTTCAAGATAAAAACTCAAAAAAAACCGGTTTTATAGTTTTTTTAAATTTTATTTTAACAAATGTTGATCGTGGAAGAAAATGTCTTGTACGAAAGTTGTAGCCCATCAAAAGACTGATAATTTATGTTCAATACAAGTTTTGTCTTAAATCATTATTTTCAAAGAAAATGGGATAATACTCCAATAGGCATATTTTGCTAAACTCTATTAGTTTCGATGTTATCCAAGGTGCCCAACAAACCCACCCCAGTGTTCTACGAACCCCACGATTCCACGCACCCATCCAAGGTGCCCAAGAAACCCACCCCAGTGTTCTACGCACCCCGCAAACTTCATGACCTCATTTTTTTTAACATGTCGTCCATCTAAACGTTGCCATTTTCGATTTCGGACCAAAAATATTTTTTTAACGTCCCTTTATGAACCCCAAAAGTTTTATTACACTCGATACTTGATCGGAGCAGTATCTTTCGCGATAAATCAAGTGTAAGATTAAAATGGGACACCCGGTATATTTTTTCTATTATCAAACGGACGTTGCGGGAAACCTCAGGTATTTTTTGTTCTTAAATAGCACAGCACATACGCAAAACCCAGGCTTTACGCTCTCTGCCTCACACCCGCATTTTTCCTTTCGATTTTAGACTGCGTATATTGTTGCGCTAATTTAGCAGCGGCCAATGCTAAAAGCAGGAAATGCGACAAGGGCTTTTCTACATCCGCGAATGGAGGAAATACTACTGTTTCGATCTGAGGGGGGCACCACTGCGAGGGGTCACAAAAATCGATTTTTTTTGCATTTTCGCAAAGTATACATATTCAAGAATATGTGGCAAAAAAATTCAAGTTAAAATATTCAAAAATTATCAAGTTACAGACGATTTAGTGAGAGTCAGTAGAGCAACGATTTACGTTTAATAGAACTTTTCATCGAGTTTTTCTCGAGTCAACTTTTCTCGAACTGGCCGGAATCATAGCCCTAATCGTCCGATTTTCAATTCAAAGAAAACCCAAAAATTCCGTAATTGGAGTAGCAATTTGGCCAAAATTACACTCTTTTGAACACCCGCCAATATTGTGAAATTTTTGGTTTTTGGAAATTTACTATTTTTTAAGCCGTTGAATATTAGTAAAAATGTTGCCAAAATTACACTTCTTTTTAACACCCGCCATTTTGTGATTTTTTTTTTATTTTTTGAATTTTACTTTTTTTAATTGCTGAATATCGGTAATAATTTCACCAAAATTACACTTCTGTAACACCCGCCATATGGTGAAATATTTGGTTTTTTGAAACTTACTATTTTTCAAGCCGTTGAATATCAGTAAAAATTCCGCCAAAATTCCACTTTTTTCGATCACCCGCCATTTTGTGATTTTTTCCTTAAACGGCTCCGTACAACGAGAATTACATTTGTATAGATTATAAAACATTTTTATTTTTCAAACAAACCATCGTGATGTTATCTCAATAACGTGGTCGATTATTATTTTTGTAATATAAACATTTACACGAAATAAGTTCAATGTTTGCTTAATAACATACCTTTTTCCAAATACCAAATAAATAATCCAGTAGACAAAAAATCGAAAAAAAAACTACCTTTTTGCGGCCCGTCACAATGGTGTACTTTCTTACTTACCAATTTTTTCAATTGGCAAAGAAAAAACTTATAAAGCTATCTGCCCAATTCTCATATTTACAGACCCCTTGGGATCGTTTAGCTTTACGGTACAAATTTGGGAGTTTTTGGTTGACCTCACAAATTTGTAACTGAATTTCCTGGTTGGCCAAGATCGAGGAGCAGTTATTTTTCATGGTGCAAAGACGTGTGACGAAAACTAGTAGTTATTAATAATAAAAATAATGACAAAAAATATCAATAACAAAAATGGTATAATAATAAATGCTTATGACCAGCCCATCTGCTATGCCTATGCTATGTAAAGCCTATGTAAGAATCGAGTTGACACAGCGAGTTTTTTATTTCCGTGCGCAAATGGTTGAGAATTATGGTTATGTACAAGCGTAAACTAACACTCATCAATCATCACTCTATTCGCATGACTATAATTATTCAGTATTGTGTGATGTAGTAATTCAAGTGGTAACATTTGCAATTTTGCGTTAAATTTAACTGTACCTCAAATGTCAGTTTTTCTTGCTCGTGCTCCCTGTATCGCGTAACGATAACGGGCCTCTTCGCTTGCGGTTTCGGGGGCAACGAGACTTTGATAATCTGCGATCGAAAGGTCCGTTGTTTTTGTTTTTTTTTGCAATTTTGTTTTCTTCTGAAATTTTGTTTTTTTTTTTTGCAATTTTGTTTTTTTTTGGTGAAATTTTGGGTTTTTTGAAATTTTATTTTTTTTGTTTGAAATTTTGGTTTTTTTGCAATTTTGTTTTTTTTTTGTTGAACTTTTGGGTTTTTTCTTTAATTTTTTGTTATTTTGGTTTTTTTTGCATTTTTGGTTTTTCTGCAAATTTTGTTTCTATATTTTTTTTCTCGCTCTCTTTACTTTTTCGTTGCTTCTCTAAACTTTTCTACCCTCGCGTGTATTCATGTACGTATTATCTTATCTTGACAGTGTGACTTTGAAATTTGTGCTAGTGTAGTATTTGCGTTTATCTGGTTCTCGCTATCGTGAGAAACCGATAATTACCTTGGTACTGTCTGGCATTAACCTCGCCGATTGGGACTGTCCGACGTCCGGTTTCATGGCGTGCCATATCTCCTTCTGTCGCACATTCATTACGACGAGGAACAGCCCCGTTATGCAAAACACGTAGAGGAAGCATCTCTTCAGTGTCAAGCGAGGCAGTCCCATGCCGTTCTCCGATTCGGCAAATTTTCACTTTCTCGCTCGAGCTCGTTATCGTATCAACGAGATTTCCTCGTCTCGGTCGACGACATCCGGCTTTAGTGTGTCATCCGATTCAATAAAGAACGAGAACTTCATTTGATTTTGTTACATGTTTCATCGCTCGATTGTATCGCAATCGGATCATGCTTTTTTTCCATTGTGAAAATAAAATTAAATGTCATTTCGTCCGATTCGGGGTTAGGTCGACCGTCGACGGACTTTTATTACCTTTGTTTCGAATCAAACGCACTTGAGATATTGATAATTCGTTTACAATCGCTGAATTCGAATCTTTTGATATGGAGAATTTGTACCATTGCACAAATGGTACCGTAAAACGAGGTTGAATTGACATTAAGGGTAACTTTGACAGTTTTTGGGGCTACTTCAACACAACGCCAAAATACGACTTTATTTTCTGGTGTTCGTATTGTTTTCTATTGTTGAAGTTTATCATAATATTGCTAAAGTTGATTGTAATGTTGCTCGAGTTGATTTTGATCTCAGTGAAATATATAATACTGATTAAGTGCTCATAATAGTACCCTGATATTTTTATGTAAAATATTTCCTTAACCCTCCTTGGTCACCATGGGTAAATTTTACCCAGACCTAACTTTGGGTCTAAATATCTATGGGTCCAAGTTTCAATTGAAGGTCAGCCCTCCAGGAGGGGAGGGTTTGAAGTGTCACTATGCCACTATTTTTTCCCTAGAAGTTCCAAGTCTGACAAGAATCCTGTTCCAATTATACTCGAAAATATCGAACATTGAGAAAGTTATGATTTTTTAGTGAAAAGCTGTTTTTGACAAATTGACCTATTCACGATTTTGTTTAAACATGATGACATTCGAATTTTGACATATCGACTTTTCACACGTGTTCTAGAATGTTCAAAGTATTTTCTAGTATTTTTTCAATCCCGATCGGACTGATAGTTTTCAGATAGCAACCATTTGGAACTCGGCCGGGTGAATTTTACCCAGTGTGACCACTATGTTATTCTACCGAAGGGTAAAAATTGTAAAAAATAATTGTTTTTCATTCAATTCCATGTATAATGCATGAAATATTAATTTTTTATCGAAATGATGTCAAAGTAACCCTTAATATTTAACATAAGTTGCATTTCGATGCCTTGTCAAAGAAACCCCACACTCGAGGTTACTTTAAGCCTGAAAAATATATATTTAAAATTGTGGGGCAGGCAAAAAGGTGGGGCTTGACTGTCTTATACATTTCATAGCCAAGGACACATTGTTCTATTGAAGCAAAAAAAGTTGAAATTTAGAATGTTAAAAAAACACTGTCGTCGAATATCCATGAGCGATTATCCATAAGTCGAATATCTATAGTCGAATATCCATATGAGTGATCATCCACTTATAAATATTCGAACTTATGGATATTCGGTTATGGAAATTCGACTTATGGATATTCCATCCCAATCTAAAAGAAAATGACCTACAAAAAACTTCCAAACATGTTCAAAGTAACCTCACTTTACGGTAATTAGAATGAATGGAAAAAGAATTAAAATAATTCAACGTTGCAATTGGACTACCAGGCAATCTTAGAATTATGCCGAAGTCAAGTAGAACGAATTGTCCGATATAGGGGAGGCCCGAGCATAGCAAGCAGCCCAGGCAAAGCGAATACCCCCACGCGCAAACGCTTTGCCTGAGCTGTTCGCTATACCCGGGTCTCCCCTACAACAACTTTTTTCAATTAACTGTTATTGTACTTCCGGTTTGAACTATTCAGCAGGCATCATTCGAGGCAAGTAAATACTAAAAGGGATGAGACAAAGACGCTGTCTGAACTCACTTGACAGGAAACGTTGCTTCTCCACGGCAAAACTCGATGCGAATGGACAGACCTCTCGAAAATTAAAGTCCTCGAGAGTTCCCCGTTCCAAAACTCCCGAACGTGACGAGCACGGTTCAGTTTGGTAACCTGAAAACATATTTTCAGTTTCTTTACAAATTACCAACGCATGTGGCATGAAAAGAACAAAAGACAAATTACTTCACAACGTTGCAAAATGTTCCTCCTGTAATTCCGCCGATAAATCATTATTCGTAAAACCGCAAATTTCGAAGAATTATATTTGTATAGAGAAGATGGGATGTCCTATCCTAGTCACCATCGACCAATAGAATAAATGTCGAACTTGTCATACCTCGATGAATTTTTTGCCTGCAGCGCACGTTTGACCATTTAAACAACACCGAATTGGTAATGCAATTTATCCTAACATGCTTTTCCGTCGAGCATATGGGAAAATTTCGTTTGGACACGTCGAGGTTCGTATAGTTCAAGCAACCGGATTAAATTCACCTGATCATTCGTCCGTCCACAAATGTATGGACGAACGTTCGAAGTGTCTTATCTTATCGGTGTGGTCGTTCCGGCGATTAGGAAGAAATAAATGGGACTGCGTTTGCGATGACTGTGGCTTACACACGTTGGCCCGAAATACGCGTAAACATGAATTCAGCGAAAGTCTGCTCGTTTGTCAAACCACCGCAATGTTTGTTAGCTTGCTCTTGAAACGAAAATCATACGACGAACGCGACTGTACAAACACTCCGATTAAAAAGAGACAGGTCTCGTTACTCATAAGTGATGCAACGGAAGTGTCAGAAACGTAGAAAAGAAAACAGATGACAAAAGTAAATAAATTTTAACGAAAGCGAAAACAGAATGCAGATGGAGAAGCAACAGTTTAAATACAATTTTAAAAAGTAACAATTTTTATAAGTACTGTTTATGCCATTTATCGGATGTTGTGTCCCACACATAACTTCCATGTTTGTACTTTATATTAAAACAAAAAACATTCGTATTTTTCAAATAAGTAATACGTTTCACTAATAAATAAAAATGTCTAGTCATTTTGAGACACCCTCTATAACGTTTTGATATATTTTCTGTATATAGCAGAATGCCAATTTTTTTATTTATTCAATTCGCTTTTTGTATAATCTGACATCGTAAAATATAACGATTATCGGTTTTTTTAATGTATTTTTTGGAATGCACGAAGAAGTATTTTGAAAAGTGAGGGACGTCTTAAATATAAAAAAAGAATGGGAATCTCCTAATAAAAAAATTACAAAATTCCTTAACAGTACGGTTTTTAATCATGTAAATATTTAACGCTATTTGAAATCCAGGAAAAGGAGGGAAAAAATCCAGCAAATATTCGAGACAAAATTTCATCTGTCATCAATTTCTCTTCTCAGTTCCGAACAAATAATTTAAATGAATGCACGTGGACTATGAAGCATATTACCGGTTTTAATGGACATAGTTCCCCTTCGCTTAAGGAATTTTGTACACTCCAACATTATATATATATTAAAGGGGCCGACACAATTTTTTTTTTCAATTGAATTTTTTGTTGAAAATGTTGTTGAGAATGACAAAATGAGTCCTGACCAAATTTCAGCCCTTTATATTAATATTTAGAGGCGCCTCATCGCTATTTACTATTTCCCATTCATTTATAATGGTAAAAACTTTGTTTGCCGCTTCTCAGCTTTATAACTCGCCTACGGGTGAACACACGGAAATGCCTAAAGCATTGTTTTATAGGCAATTTAACGCTCTGAAAAAAGGTCCCCAGACTTCATACGATAAATTCACTCGTTCGAATTTTATTCAACGTCAAAGTTGAATCTACGATAAATTTCATGATTTTGTGAGATTTTTGGAATTTTACGACGGAATTATTGTTTTTTTTTTATTTTTTTTTCTGCTTCAATTTAAAAAGTGTTATATTCTTTGTAAATTATTCCCTAGATAGTTTCTAAAATTCATAATAGATTTAAATTTGTTGTCATTTAAAAGTACATTAGTACGAAGATCTATTCTTAAACCGAAATCAATTGCCCATAGCATGATAAATAAATATCGAGGGAATAATTTAAAAAGGATACAATACTTTTTAAAAAATACTTTTAAAAAAATCTATAATCTTGTCACAAAAGTCCGAAAATCTCACAAAATCATGAAATTTATCATAAATTCAACTGTTTGAACTATTCAGTAGTTTTTAGTTTTAAGGCTTTCACGGCTCTTTATGTAATGAAATGAGAAGAGTATGTGGCTTCCGGATGGAGGCCGTGTTGAGGATCAGCGTTATGCCGACGTTTCGCAAACGTTACAGTCTGCATAATCAGGGCTGAGAGCTCCGATACTGAAGCTCTCGTGTCTCAGGTATTCCTTATATAGTTGCAGTCATCGTTCCAGATCGCTGCACCAGCCAATCAGATGTTTTAATTGATCAGCTGGTCAATTAAAAAACCGGGAGGACGGTGTGCCAAATAGGATTGACGTGATATCCTCCATCTCTGTTTAGATTGTCCGGATGTTTTCGGATTTCCAAGCCAATTCAGTAGTTTTTTTATGTTGAAAACTGCAGAAAGCAGTTTTTTATGTTGAATAAAATTTTAACAAGTGAATTTATCGTGTGAAGGCTAACGACCTCTTTTGTAGAGCGTTAAGCTTCCTATAAAAAATGCTTCGGGCGTTTTCGTGTGTTTGCCCGTAAGCAAGTATAAGGCTGAGAAGCGGCAAACAAAACTTTTACTATGTTAAATGAATGGGAAATAGAAAATCGCGATGAGGGACCTCTACATATTAATATAAAGGGCTAAAAATTGGTCAGTACTCATTTTTTGTCATTCTCAAAATTGTCAAAAAAAATTCAATTGAAAAAAATTTGGGCCAGTCTAATATATATATACACACAAACACACACACACACACATACATACATACATACATACATACATACATACATACATACATACATACATACATACATACATACATACGCGCGTGTGTGTGTGTGTGTGTGTGTGTGTGTGTGTGTGTGTGTGTGCGTGTGTGCGTGTGCGTGTGCGTGTGCGTGTGCGTGTGCGTGTGCGTGTGCGTGTGCGTGTGCGTGTGCGTGTGCGTGTGCGTGGGCGTGTGCGTGCGCGTGTGCGTGTGCGTGTGTGTCTGTGTGTGTGTGTGTGTGTGTGTGTGTGTGTGTGTGTGTGTGTGTGTGTGTGTGTGTGTGTGTGTGTGTGTGTAATTATAAATCGTCAATCCAGCAGAGATTGAGTTAATATGAAAATAATGAAAATAATGAAAATAATAAAATGTAGAACGTATAACATTGTCTAGACAAATTTCAAAAATTACGTAAAAACACTTCTCAATAGAAAAAAAAATTCTTGAAATATTCAAGAAGATTTTCGGAGTTTTGGTCTTTCGTGTAAAATTCTTTCGGAGTTTTGATCTTTCGGGAGAGAATCTAAAACCGGTTGATTTTTTTTGTTTCGGATGATCCATCTCTGAGATTTCATCAACACCGCAGACCTACAATTTGTTAGTACATTTTTTTAACTACAATTTTCGTCTATAAATAGTGACTAAAAATAAATAAATAAATTTTTTAAAATGTACTTCGAAAGCTTATTTATTAAGTGTAACAACTTTTATGCCAATATCTATAATATAAACTTATCAAAACAAATCACGAAGATAGCCTTTTTTAGCGTCCCAAGTGAGAAGACCCCTCAACTAACATTTTCCGTCAAAGCCTTAGGCCACAGTAACGAGTATAAAATCATGTGCGAATTTAACAATTTTTTTCGTATGAAAAAGTGATTCACTCATATAATTAATTACACATCTATTTAGTATGAATAACAAGCTGTTTACATTTTTTTCGATGTACAAAATGGCCGACTACTCGAAACGTCTTGAAACAGCGTTTTTCAAATTGGCGTGACAGATAACTTCAACAATTTTCACTCGATTTACTTCAAATTTAAAAGTTATGTTCCTAATTGCATTTCGCAGGGAAGCACGTACGGAATTTCTGACTAATCGAAAACTTTTCATTTTATGAGCAGTTATAACGAAATTTTTCACTGAAAATTCATTTCTTAAATTCAAATACCTACAAATTTTTAATGAAACAATATTTTTTTAATTCCGTACGTACTTCTCTAGGTATTCTAATGTACATTGACGAGAATTCTTGTTTTTTGTTCTAGGTAAAAAATTGTGGATGCTAAATGTCACGCCGCGGAGCGACTAAAAAAAAGATAAGAGAAAATATTAGTAGTCGGCTATTTTGTACATCGAGAAAAATATAGATATATTTTCTAACAGCTCGATATTCATACTAAATAGAGTGTAATTAATTTTATGAGTGAATCACTTTTACATACGAAAAAAAATAGTTACATTCGCACATGATTGTGATTCGTTACTTTAAAGGCCTAAGGCCTTAAAAAATTTAATTTTTTTATGCCACTACATGTGTATCCCCCTTAACATCCGACGTCAGCATGATATATCGATGTTATACAATTCATTTCGCGGATCAGTACAATTCCATCATTTCAAAAAAAATGTCAAGTTACTTTAATGTATACATCCCCTCATTCTCTTACCCTATTCTCAGTGTCACACCATTCTTACTTTCCTGCCGCATTTTTCCCAACTTCTAGCAAACTGTTTTTATCATTTTTCACTGCGATTAATTTCCTTCGTCATGGCCCAATGGCTTTCGCGGCAAGCATTTCACACACCGAATATTTAAAAGAAATTCCACTATACATAATTATGCGGCAGAAACATCAGCCTTCTTGGTTCGACCTCTTCGACTTCACGTTCCCAAATGCCTCCCTACTGCATTCATAAGTCAATTCGTTATTATTATTTTTTTTCGTTTTATCTCTTAATTCCCCAAGGACATCGATTTTTGTTCAGTTGCGAAAAGAACGGCCTTTCCACGATACGATATTTATTCGTCGCACAGGCGACGCGCAGGCTACTGTCGCGAAAAAGAAATATACGCGACGCTGTATCGCGTAATACGCCCACAGTTGCTCGTAAACCACGTGCTTCAATAGCGGTGCGAGAGTTGACGCTTCGTAACTAATGATTGCTAAATGCAGGCGCTCGCGATGCTCACACGCATGGAGGGCGACGCGTATACAAAGTATATCGAACCTCGTGAAAAATATCGTAGTCCGAAATACTGAACGAAGAAACGGTGAGTTCGTAGCTGGCGTTCAGCTCACCGAGCCTCCATTGGAAAATTTCAATAGATTTTATTTTATTTCAATTTATTTTATTTCAATTTATTTTATTTCAATTTATTTTATTTTAATTTATTTTATTTCAATTAATTTTCCATTGAAAAATTGAAACTAATAAAAACACAAAACGTGTCCGTAAAAAGGGCGGGCGGAAAAAAATGAAGGAGTCACACACGTGAGATTTTTCCTGGTCTGACCACGTTCCGCCTCTACTACTTCAACCTCTTCGCGCATGGTAAGAGACCAATCGTAGATACTTGATTTTGTTCCCACGGGAGACAGATGGAACAAGAATACTTCAGGCCGAGGTCTAGTGTGATGGTACGAAAAAATCGATGTTCTTATCGCATTTTTTGAAAGTATAATTTCTTCGGAATATTTTCGTTTTTGAAATATTAAAAAATTCGAAAAATTACCCGAGTTATGAGCCGTTATAGGCTTCTATCAAGTGATGGGCCTTTATAGACCTCTATAAAGGCCTACAAAGTTGTAACGCAAGTTAAAGTTGTCCGTTAAAGTTACCAATCTATGTGAAATTATGGGTAATTCTTATTATTATGTTTTACCTGACGGTAATTTTTTTAGTTAACTAGTCAAATAAGGATGTCACAGTCAGATTAATACATAAATACTTTTTTATAACAGCATGGGTACATAGTACTACAGTGTGGTCCAGTAAAAGAGACGAAAACCCGGCACTTTGCAGCGTAGAATATGAATTTTTGACTGGAGGTGGATGGTTGCATACTGAGAGTAACCGCAATAAAATCTTGACTGTCAACTCGCCCCAACCCTAAGAAAAAGGGGTTGAAAACTCAAAAATCGCCTTATCTCGATAATTAATAGCCCGATTAAAAAATGTTTCAAACAAAAGTTGGTTGGAATAATAAAATACGTATAAAGTTATGTGACGTCCAATCACCTATCTTTGAAAATAGCGGCACAAAAACGCGAGAGCACCACTGAGCCAGACAAGGACGCAGCGATATGTCTACTCCGCTCGCACACGCATCAACCCCGAATTTTCGAATCGTTCTTATTATTATAGTATCTATACTAGATTATAGTATCTAATTTAATAATCTTTTTGGTTTTTTTTCAGATGATTTTTGAAGGAACGCCAGTGGGTACCGTATACGCAGATTTTTTTTACGACGCTCCAAGGATCATACAATATCTTTGTATATTTTTGATATTTTTAAATAAAGAAATTTAGACATATTTTTGAATGTATATACTTTTAAATAATTAAAACCCCAATCCGAAATTTCAAATAGTTTTCCTTGGAAAAATTCACAAGAATGACTTTTTTCCGGTTCCTAGGTGTAGATCTCCCCTTAAGGGGGGATTGTCTTTTTTTTCGCAAAATTTACCGCTTTTTGGGAATTTTTTTGTGAAGAAAGTATACAACGGAAAACTTGTGAAACTTGGCATATAGTTTTATTGATCTGTTTACTACATACAACAAATTTTTTAAACAATTTAATCAAAAAATCCGCCTCCCACCCCCCTCGACGCGCGATGGTCCTTTTTTGATGCTGTGCACGATTTCTCAAAAACTATTCAACCGATTGCCTTCAAATTTGGACAGAATGCTCAGCTGACATCCTTTTATCGTTTGATGAAGCAAAAAAGCAATACGTTTAATAGTTTTTTATTTATAACAAAAAATCGATCAATTTTTTTCGCAAAATCGATACTTCAAGTTCAAAACGTCACCAAATCGTCAATTTTTTTTTCCCTTCATCGAACGATAGCTATATGTGTCTAAAGTAAAATGCTTTTTGGGTTTTTGTTGCAGGATGAACGTGAAGGCTGTAATCGTGCACACCATCAAAAAAGGACCATCGCGCGTCGAGGGGGGTGGGAGGCGGATTTTCTGATGAAATTGTTTAAAAAATTTTTTGTATGTAGTAAACAGATCAATAAAACTATATGCCAAGTTTCACAAGTTTTCCGTTGTATACTTTCTTCACAAAAAAAATCCCAAAAAGCGGTAAATTTTGCGAAAAAAAAGACAATCCCCCCTTAACGGATTAACGTTTTTTTTGCCCAGCTTTGCCCGTGGTACATATGACGCAGGTGTATTACTAGTCTTCAAGGCCAGCGCATTCTGCGATGGATTAACAGTACCAAAACATTGACATGTTGTCTCTGAGCGATATGCAGTCGTTACTACTACATTGCTCGCCTTTCGGCTGCAAAGTAAACAGAGTCTTGTTGCTGTTGCTCGATCAAATTCATCCGGATTAATAATACGATGACAAAGTTTCGTCATACGTGACAACAGTTTTTGTGAAGGGTCGAAGAGTCGACTTACATCGTTTATGAACCGACGTGCGTCGCATGTCAAAAGCTGTTCGTCAGATTCACTTCACATTCAGCAGGAGCATAGTTTATAACATTTTCTATCGTATGACCGTATAATTTTTTCATATTTTTATCCATCTGTTAATAAAAAAACATTGGAGTTGTTTTTTGTCGAAAATTTAACTTTTTTTTCTACAGCATGCTATTTTTGTAATTTAAATCAAATTCCAACAATGTACCCGGTCATATAAAAGTTCTATTATTATGCTCAAAGTATATTTTTTTATTATTCTTGATTATAGATGATCCTTGTTGCCGGAACCACCTACACCTCATGCAGCAACTGAGGCACTTTGTTTAAATATTGCTCACTTCATTATTTATGAATATTTTTCAATAAAAAAATAATTGCAGTTTGGATGTACTATGTTTTAGTTATGTGGAAAATCCCATACCTCGTCATCGTAATATTATCGTCAGAAAAAAATTCGAAAATCGACCTTTTTATGGCCCCCAAGCTCCTGCAGACCCACCAAGCCCAGAAGTCACCAGGTGGGTGACAACCTCGAGGGTTTTGGCAAGTTGCTGCAGAGACGTTATCGTGGGGTTAAATTGCCCTATTGCTGAGCGATTTTTGTGAGAAGTGTTTGAATTGCTAACTTAGTAGATTCGTAAGAAAGAAAAGGAATTTGATGACCCTTCAATGGCGAAAAGTACGTGCATTCTAACGAATGCAGGCTGAAGGCATGAGTCACTCTGAGCAGTACAAAATGGTATTGGAGTTTGCAATGAAAATATTAGGGGTACAAGTTTTGAAGGATTTTGTGTGAAAATTGGGGCTTTATTGTGCAAAAATGGTAACAATGCTTGTCTTCGTTCAATAATGCATCCAATTCTGCATATTCATACGTTTGTGGCCTTCTTTCACGTTCCTTATCCTCCGTGTCAAAATGACCACTTTCGAACCGTCTAATCCAGTACTCACAAGCTGAGATTCATACAGCATGGTCCCAATAAGCTTCACACAGCAATCGATGACCTTCAGCTGCTCTTTTTCAAATCGAAGCAGAACACCCCCATGGAAATTGGGGGGTGCAACCAATATGTGAAATGTATGCGATATATTGAAAATATATGTTGCATATATGTGCCAAATTCTATTTTTCGTAACGTTTTTATATATGAGATGTGTATGCGTGGTATTACTGTATATCAATGTATCATATATCAATGATATATGTAGCATTTACCCTGCACATATACCACATACATTTAGCATATATGTTGCATACACACTGCGTACATACCACATATATACTGCATATATGTACGCATATCTGTATATAGTGTTTATACACAGCATATATTTTTTGATATATTTTTCTGACAAAAAAATAAATTGAAAATATATCGAAAATATATGCGTCGTATATGCCTCATATATGCGTCATATATTTGGTGCATATATACTAAATATATACGTATTATTCTATTTTTCGTCACTATATAAGCAACCGATATATACATATATGTAGCATATATTTTCTGCATATATTTTACATGCATACATTTCCATGGGGGCAGTAAAGCTTTTCGCAAATTGCGTTTCATTGGCACTAAAGTCGACATATTTGGAGTTGACAAAAAACGATGTTGTTTACAGTTCGACAAAATGAGACGTACTGAAAACTAAAGCCTAATGATGACGCTTTAAGGGGATATACCTGTGTGACACTTTCAAAAAATCGATTTTTTTTGCCTTTTTCGACTGTTTATACTTTCAAAAATATCCTGTCAAAATTTCAAGACCGTATCTCTAATCATTTAATCTTGCAAAAATCGATAGTTAAATTTTTAAACGCGTTTTTCTCGTAATGAGTTTTTTTCAAATTTGCTGACATTGTAACTCAAAGAGCAATTATCCGATTGACTTGAAATTTGAACTGAGTACTCTTGAATATATTTACTCTACAATGACGTAGGATATTTTTGATTGGATGAAAATTGACGATTTGGCGTTGAAAAAAACGACCATTTTATAGGCAAGAGAACAGACTTTTTTTCATAACTACGCCATTTTGTTAGATTTTGATATTTTTCGAAAATTCTACGTCATTGTACAGGAAATACCTTCCAGTTTAACGACATTTTTTCCTTTTTCGATTTCAGCTACTCAATCGGCCGGAATCATGTCAGCAGTGGGGGAACTTTTTTTTTGGCGCCTCCGAAGGCAGCGCATAAGTCGCTTGGAGCTCAATATTTTTCTATGAAAAAATTATGTAATATAGGTCAAATATAGCCAAATATATTCTTAATTCTCCGAAACATTTAATTCAGTACTTTTCTCCCAAAACAATTCCCGAAAATCACCCAAATTTTCAGCGTTCACACTGGTATAGCCCCTTAACACGAAGGTGGTTAGGTTATGGTCCAATACGATTTAATACCAGTAACGCCCTCTCTTGTAAATCCCTCAAAACTTACTTATACCCCTAATATGTTTTTTTCGTATCGCCCAATTCTTTTCCCCACACTTAGGGTGCAAAAATCACTAAAACATATTTGAAAATCCTTATTAGGTATCCATAACCTAAGCTTGGAAATAGGCGTTTCCATAGTGATCAAAATAGAGAAAAGAAAAAATGAAAATGTTTCGTTGCTCTCAAACGATGCAAGCTTCAACACCATAGTACGGAAGTATTTGGGTACGAACGACGATTTGATCTCGCGAATAAATTTCGAATAATTGCACAAAGCAGACGCATCCTGGCAATCAATACAATCAGGGATTAAGAATAAGATTAAGACGCGGAGTAAGAACGGAATAAATTCGTTTGTAAAAATGATGATAACAACCGCGAATCGAATCCTGGAGCTTTTCTCGCTTGACTTTTCGTGCTCTTCACAGACGATAGATCGAAGTTTTCATTTATCGATGCACCACGAGCATTTTCACTTATTGTAGAAAAAGATGACAACGGTCAGGTCCAAAACAGAAACAAGTGCTCTAGAAAGAAGAGTCCAAAGCACCTCCTCGCCGACAGTACCCTCAAAAACAACAAATCAGGCTCCAAAGGATAACTCGTAGGGTAGCTTACCCTCGGCGCGGAATTCCTTGATTATTTAAGACGAAGACAGCCCCCCTTTCGAATCCCTCAGACTTTGGTGGATGACAAAGATCCTTTACACACTCGCGCACTCAGCAGCACACGGTTTAAAAAGCACAAGCTTTTTGAGACACCGAGCACACCGGTCACACGACACAAACGCGATTACCGCTCATCCCGAAAGCTTCGCATTCTCGGATTTATCGTTTGCCTCCTTTTTATCTTCCAAAATCACGTTCGAGTTTGATGGGCGTGAAAACTTTTCAAAACCGAGTTCACCGTAGTGCGAATGAAAAAAGCACGAAGGAGTGGGGTTCAGAGGGCGAGAGAGAGAGAGAGAGGGGAGGAAGGGGGGCCTGAAGAGAAAGGGGCCCTTTACCTTACGCCCTAGAGACGCCGACCGATGGCGAACCAGTGCGCTCATGTACACGTCTTCGGCTCGCTTTCGGCTCGGTGCTCCTTCTGCCTCACTTTTTTTCCCACACGCGTATCTATAGTACGCTTCTCGACGACCCCTCCCTTTCTACACCGTCGCACACCCACCACCATGTTACGATAACCCGCTATCAAGGAAAATCCATAAGAGTCGCGTCTGCGCCCATCGTACGCCCCGACAACTTTCCCCCGTAGAGTTTTGTTCACCCCTACTGCGTTGCGGGGTAACCCCCACCCCCATACAGGAGCTTCACGCCGACAAGGACACGCGCACTTCCTCTACACAGCACGGAGCTGTGGAAGTTCTTTTTTCGAATCTTTCGAATCGACTCGATTGGGTACACTGAGAATAAAAAATCGTTGATCCGATATCATTGGTGTTGTTGAATGAAATTTCGTTGATTCAATTGTAACATTGGTGGTGTAAATTATCGGATTTATTAGTCCAAACAAAACGCTATTGACTTTAATAACATGATAAAATTAAAAGGCTTTTTTTCATTCAAAAGATATATTGTTAGCCGAGAACAATGTATTATTGAAACTATCTAAAAAATTATCGCGAACAAATTATATAGTTTTGAATGCGTTTTCTGCAACGAACAAAAAAAAGCGTTTCAATTCATAACATGAATATTGATGATTCGAGTACACAAGAAAAATTGAATTTCGCTCGTTTGATTCAGATCAAATTTCTATTGAGTAAATATGTTATTTTATTTTTTTCACAATATTCGATATTGATTTCCAAGTGCATTATTCGTTGAAATATTAATATTTTATTTCGATTGAAAAATATCAAGCAAATGTCTGAATTGGTTAAGAAATTATGCGAAAATAAAATTTGTTTCTTGCGCATTTGGTTGAAAAAATTCAACCAAATGATGGCCGAGCGCCACCGAAATTATAGGTGTGAGGAAACCCGTAGTTCTCGGAGTAACCGCTAGAAGCCGCGCGTGCGCTGGTTTCTCGTAGACGTAGCGCGAACCGAAAATCTACTTAAACGCCGGAGAAACTCTAAAGAGTATCGCTTCTTGGCCTGTGGCTAAGATCAAAGTGTAGTATCTGTTCTTGTCAGTTGAATATCTGATATTCTCTCCATGGATACTCCATTGGATATCTGATATTTTGTCGACTATTATCGTGGATGATCATTCTAATGCTGATTTTTTATTTAAGATTTAAAACAAATTGAAAAAGTTACGTCCCAAGGCATATTCGTTTCGATGCAGTAAATAAATAGTCAATTCTATTGATTATATTTTTGTACGAAATAAAAAATGTATCAACCGCTTCATTATTTCATCTACATATCTACGGATTGTATATGGAATGATTTCAATTGGATATAATTTTATTTTAAGGATAATGTAGATATTCAGAGAACAGAGCTTTTTCAAATAAAATAATATGTTATTTAAATCAATCACATTTTCCAATATTTTATAGTATCGTAACAATCTCATATATCGATGGCACTCCGCAGCAGCACATTTATTGAGATGAAGCAAAATATTTTTTTTATTCGATTGGTTTTTTTCTCAGTGTAGGACACGATTGCCAAATATTTGGTAATTGTCATATTCTCGGGTACATTTTCGCATTCGCACACTTATACGCTTTTTGTGTGCAGTTTATTATAGTATATATGCGGTGTCTCAAAATGACCTGCCATTTTAATTTATTAATAAAACGTATTAGGAGTACAAACGAGTCTCGGCCGTTTTACAAAAGATGGCCCCACCAGGAGGTTATGGTTGAAATTGTCAAATGTAAAACGTCATATCATAAGGTTGGACCAAAGGGGTGACACTCGTATATATTCCCTTAAGGTAGTTCTGTAGGTACTCATATGAGCCAAAAGTTTCGGTCGAAGTGTATAGTAACATCCAATGCCTTTACGATGCTGTTGGTTGTAAATTTTTCTCAGAGCTTGTACCCTCTATATGTCCCACACATTTACACCTCATGCATAAATAGGACTCATACTCGTATATAGAGCGGCGCTGTAATCGTGGCAACAGCTCGATTTTCCTGCAGTCATGGCGTTGAGCTTCCTACGATCCGTCTTGCGCGAAATATTTTATATAATTTTAAAAAAGCGTTAAAATGTCAACCCAAATGCGATACAAAGAAAAGTTTACAAGAAAAAAGACGCTTGCTGAAATTCCTATCGTTTTACGTGTTGGGTATAGGAATCGCGTACAAAAATACCCACGTTCAATTGCAATTATCTCATGAACTAAACGGTGAATCGAATTGAATTTTTGGGTATCAGTCCATGAAGGTCACATCTACACCATACTTAGATTTCAGCCAATTCCTAAGATCTGACCAAAACTACAGAACTACATTAACAATCGGTGGCCCGGTCATTGACGCCACGGAACGCAGCCCAGCATGCGGCGCTAGTAGTCACCCGCGTTACTCCCACTCCGCAAAACGCCTCGTCGCATTATTTCATCAATTATAACCTCCGCAATCTTGACATTTTCTTTGGTTTTCTCCGTTTTCTCGATCTCGATTTTTTACTGGACAATGTCGAAATTTTACAAGGGGTTCTGCAGTTTTGTGTAAAATCAAGTCGATTTCGTCTAAAGAAAAAGTGATTAAATAAAAGAACACTTTCGGGGGTTTTCATTTTTATATTTAACAATGCCACGTCGGGTTTGTAATTTTTTGGTAGAAGGATTTGTGGCTCATCGCAATTCGGCACGGTTTTTCGATTCCATAGTGGACGATGCGTATCAGCACGAAAAACTCTCTTTCCCGTGTAAGGAATACGCCAATAATGTTCTTTTACACGTAATTTGATGTTACGTAACGATGCGAATGCAGCAATATTCTGCACGTCTCAACGCTGAGCAAAAAAAAAGATAAACTGGACAAGAATAAACTATCGAAGTACTGTTTGACGTAATATGAAATTAATTTTATAGTAAATAATTGTTGGTCGTTTTCGTTCAATAAATATTTTTATAATACAATAATACTTCGATATGTGTAAATATCCTATGCCGTCCCTTGTAAAAATATACTGGAATTGTAATGTATTAATAATAAATAATCCAAACGCGTCGTATGCGTCGAATGCAGACGCTGCGCGACCGGAGTGGGGGTGCCGCGGATGACTACTGGCGCCGCTCGTGGAGAGGGTCAAAAGGGGGACACGAAATTCGAGTGTCACCCCCATGGGTTGGACATCTGGCAAGACCATAACCTAGAAATATTAGCGATTTTGTATCAGCATCACATAATTTTTTTCGTGCGAAAATGTCGAGTTCTGAGCCGTATAAGCGTCATTTGCGGAAACTCTTGGGTTTGGCACGAATCTCCCTCCGATAATGCTTCCGATTCCGCGTCTTTGTTTCGGCCTTCCACTACGTTCTTTGTCTTCGACGTCAAACTCAACATTCTTAAACTTTTTAAACCACTCACGGGAACTTCTCTCACTTAAAGCAGCCTCGCCATATGCTTCTACAAGCAATCGATGCGCCTCAGCTGCAGACTTCTTCAAATTAAAAAAGTGAAGGAGAGTTATGATGCTTATTCGGCTCAAAACTCGACATTTTCGCTAATGTTTCAAGGTTATGGTCTTGCCAGATGTCCAACCCAGGGGGCTGGCACCTCGTAACCCTTACCGTATATAAAAATGCTACGCTCTTTGACCGCTTTATTTAGTTCTATCTCTCCCCGTGGCGCTAGTAGGTCACTAACAATATTCCAGTGTTGCCAAGTTAGAAGATTTCTTCCTAGATTCAGGGGTATTTTACCTGGGTTAAGAGAGAAATAGGGGGAAAAAATTTGTAAGAGATTTTTTAGGAGAATTCTGAAGCATGAGGGTATTTTTAGGGGATTATAAATTTCCGAGGTATTTTTTATCAAAACAAGTAAACAAAAACCAACCACAAGTACACCAATTCGGAGTGAACGCAAAAAAACGAATAAGCCCAAACAAACGAAAACAATCATTCAAACCCAAGCGATACAAGCTACGAAACAAAATGTCATTCGCAACGGTCGAGAAATGCACGTTCGACTCACCCCAGCGTTGGTGCTGTGACTTCAAGCCGACAGCTCGTATGTTGAAGCGTTTCAGCTCTAGGAATATTTATAATAATATAAATGACAGCGATGTTGGAACCCTCGAAATATTTCCTGACAATTAGGGCCGAAGTTTAGCTATTCATGCATTAGTGAATTCTTCATTGCAATAAGTATCAATCTGATGGAGATTTCACTCTGTGCTCATTCTGTTCGTTATCGTTTTCGCTTTAAAATGCCGCTTCGTCCATCGTGCTGTCAACATTTTCGATTTTTGGCAGAATTTCAAAGATTGATTTTAGCAAATTTTTACACATCTTTTCAATAAAAATTGAGGGCTTCGGGGGAATTAGTAGTGAATTTGTATTCAGGGGGCATAAATACGTAAAATGGACTTGGAGTGCACTGTCGTAAATGAGTATAAGTTACACTATAGAATAGCTCAAAGTATATACTCGGCTAATAGGTAAAAAATTGTAATAATAAACAAATATATAGATAAATATAAAAGCGGGATTCTTGTAATATGCAAATTCAAAAAAAAACAAATCCCCTCCAAGGCTCAAAAACATATTACTATACCACGATAAATGTTTTTACCGACCGTACGTTTCACCTAACTACAGCAGTTATTTCCATTAAAAAAAAGTATTCATCTTCATCTATAATTCGCACAGACCGCAACAATCAAGTTTCAAAACAAAATACTCAATACATAAGTAGGAAATGCATTTTAAATAACAGCAATTTGACGACATTTGACCAATCGCGAAAATTACCCTTTATTTACAGCACTGTTCAGGCCAATTCCTCAGCGGGGGCTATTTAGGAGACTTTTAGGGGGAACCAGTGATGGTCTAGGGGGAAGCCGCCCGAACCATCTGGCAACACTGCAATATTGTTATTACGCAGGCGCGAGGCCCGCACTGCGTACTTAACCACCCCGGCGCCGAATACGACTATTTTGACTTTTGGAGTTCAAGCCGCGGTGCGGAATTGATGAAATTACCTAAATTATTTATACTCGTGTGCTCGTGCCGTGTGTTGTGCACGGTTGTACCTCAGAGTACCCGCGTAATCCTGATAAGGTGCATTTTTCATCGTACTAGCCGATCCTCGCATTCGAAGCTATGGAAAGCTTCGAATTATATGTGTGCGTGTGTGTATATATGCATAGCCCCTGCGCGCGCATCAGCATTGTTCGAGAACAACTAGCGCCACGAGTGGCAGAGTGAGACACTACAAACAGAGGATATTTTGCGAAACAGAAATTCTAAACGATGCTAGCCCCCTGGTCCAACCTTACGATATGACGTTTTACATCTGACAATTTCAACTATAACCTCCTGGTGGGGCCATCTTTTGTCAAACGGCGGAGACTTATTGGTACTCCCAATATAATTTATTTTAAAAGTACGAATATTTTTCTTTTAATGTAAGGTACAAACATGGAGGTTATGTGTGGACACACAATATCCCATAAATGGCCGCCTCGTCCCTGTTTACAAAGGTTCGCTCTTTTGACGAAAGTTTCAATAACATTTTGGCATAACTGCGAACTAATTTCATTAATGGTGCGTCCAATTGTTTCCTTGAGCTCCGGAATGGTCCGTGGATCGTTGGCATTCACTTTTCCTTTCAGAAAAGCCCAAAGACAGAACTCCAATAGCGACAAAACGCACGAACTTGGTGGCCAATTTACATTGCCGCGGCGCGAAATAACACGACCATGAAACTTCGTCTGCAATAGAGGGCTGACACCGGTAGATAAATGCTGTTCGCAAATTGTCCTTGCCGCACAGTGGCGCTAGTAGTCGTGTGCCAGGCATGTTTATATATGTATGTTGGCCCGGTGTTTCGAATATTTTAAATGAACAAAAGTCTATTGTAGATAACTTTATGAAAACGATTATTCGCGTGTATGATGGATTTGAATCATAATTGAATTGTTCAGCTTAGCATTATCAACTTAGAATATTTCCGTACATAATAAGTATATATTATATAATATCTATATTAGGATGGTCCTTATTTTGGGTGTTTTCGAAATTCCTTGCGGACATGGCAGGAAAAGTTTGCAAATAAATAAATAAAAAAGAACGCGCGCCCTGGAGCATTTAGTTCAACTCAAAGTACTGCCGAGAAGGCAGTGAATTTTCCCATGTCATTTATCATAAGAAAAAAAAACGTAGATCGGCTTATCATAAGCCAATCGACGTTTTTTTTTCTTAAATTCAGAAAATTTGAGGGGCAGACAGCTGTTCGTCTATCTATTTGACGTCGTTTGGCAAAGTTTCGACGGGATCTGAAGAGCCGTTTCAGAAATTTTTGGGTATCTATAATTGTTCTTCCATACCGACCTCGATGAGGTGTCATTTCGTCTTAAGACAATAAATAACGTGGCAATAACGATAGCACGAAAGCCACGGAAGTATCGTATCGTTCGGCTGATCGAAGTATTTAGAGTCGAAGGCCGCCTCATAAGAGCCAACGCTAGGTAGTGCCGATTTCAAGAACTAAAAAGTCGTGACAAAACGCGTTTGCGTTTATCGTATAGGAATAGTAGGCCAGTGTCAGAGGGCTGATACTTTAATACCAGTTGATTAGTACTCTATGTTCGCCACAAAAAAATGGCGCGCAATTTAAAATGTCAGGTTATTTTCTGACAACCTTTTATCCAGAGGCCCGAAAAAGTGACCAAATTCCGTTTTTTTTCTGAGAATAAGTTGGTGAAAATAAAACGCATTTTTTTAACACAAAGATACATATATTGAGAGCCTTTGAACAAATCACCAATAATACAGAAAAGCAACAAAAACATGGCCGCCGGCAGATGATAAAATTTGTTTCGCGGCGTCTGGCGGTGGACACTCTCCAGCTTAAACGGTCTATCTAAAATCTAAAAACCAAACGGGTTATTCAAGTTACCAATTAATACAAGTAGATGACAATCGTCAATTTTTTTATCATTTTTTTCACAACGTGGCGACGAATTGAATCTCGAGCATACAAAATCCATGAAAAAAGTCGTCATTTTTACCTTTTTACATTAAAACATGAAGATCGATTTTTTTTAAGTGAGATCGTCAACGACCTTTAAATGTTTCTCATCGTATCTCCTTTAAATTTGGTAACGATCTATCGAGTGGTTCTCGAGATATCATGTCCACCGACTTTGAAAACGGTGTTTCGAGAAAAATCGCGTTTAAATGTTGAAGTATGGTGCTGCCACCGCTCGCCCGGCTGACTGTCAGAAGCTCATTCAATTTTCGGAATATTCCAATGAAATTTTCAGAGAATCTAGTCATCTAGTATCTAGATGATGCTATCCAATAAAAATATTTTCAGAAAATGAATTTTTTTACCCACCCTTGTAGATGTAGCCCGTCAAAAGGATTTTTCTTCGATGAAAGTCCTCCCGGGCTACTCGAATAACCTCCATAAACTTAGCCGAACGACTTTAACGTCTCAGGTTTTTTATTTTTATAATCGTTTGGTGGTAATTGGTAGCCCAACAAAAAAGTTTGTTGGTCGACCGTTTTCTTATAATTAAACGATATTTTTTTATTTTTTTTATTTACCATGCAATCCATAAAAGCCGAGCTAAATCGATGCAGAATCGTTTGGTGGTCCCAAACATGCTAATCCCGACGTTTGGTAGTTAGTTCCTTAAGGCCTTGAGCCACAGTAACGGGTATAAAATCATGTGTGAATTTTACAATTTTTTTCGTATGAAAAAGTGATCCACTCATAAAATTAATTACACATCTATTTAGTATGAATGTCAAGCTGTTAGAATTTTTTTTTTGATGTACAAAATAGCCAACTACTAATATTTTATTTTGTTATCTTTTTTTAGGCGCTCCGCGGCGTGTCATTTAGCATCCACAATTTTTTACCTAGAACAAAAAACAAAAATTCTCGTCAATCTACATTAGAATACCTAGAGAAGTACGTACGGAATTTAAAAAATATTGTTTTATTCAAAAGTTGTAGGTATTTGAACTTAAGAAATGAATTTTCAGTGAAAAATTTCGTTATAAGTGCTCATAAACTGCTCATGAAATGAAAAGTTTTCGATTAATCAGAAATTCCGTACGTAGTTCTCTGCGAAATGCAATTAGGAACATAACTTTTAAATTTGAAATAAATCGAGTGAAAATTGTTGAAGTTATTTGTCACGCCAATTGAAAAAAAGCTGTTTCCAATTGGCTGAAAATAGATGTGTAATTAATTTTATGAGTGAATCACTTTTTCATGCGGAAAAAAAGTTGAATTCGCACATGATTTTATACCCGTTACTGTGGCCCAGAGTTGGGTGTAATTCTATTTATAAATACGAATACGAATTTATTCACATCGTGATTTTCATGAGAATACAAATACAAATTTATTCATACTTCACTTGTTTGTATTCATATGCATGTATACAAATAAATTCACAAGAAAAATTGTGAATATTTACAAAAAATCCTGTGAATTAAAAAAAAACACATCAAAATTTGCGAATGCAAATGTATTGACAAAAGATTGTAAGTACAAAAAAATTCACAAAATAAGTTGTGAATTTTTTCGTATTTAAGACAAATTAAAATCAAATTAACAATGATTAGATTAAAATTTACACCAAAAGTGAGTTCTTACGTATTTTTAGAGAAAACATTGCATCGAGGCAAAGAAATTTTTGCACGAAAAGTTTTGTTTAAAAATACGTACAAACTCACTTTTGGTGTAAAATTTACTCTAATAATTGTGAATTGGATTTTAATTTGTCTTAAATACGAAAAAAATTCACAACTTATTTTGTGAATTTTTTTGCATTTACAATTTTTCATGAATACATTTGCATTAATAGATTTTCATGTGAATTTTTTTTAATTCACAGGATTTTTTGTAAATATTCACATTTTTTCTGTGAATTTATTTGTATGTTCAGAATATTTGTGAGTACAAATGAATTCGTATTCACACTTGTGAATACGAATTTATTTGTATTCGTATATACAATAAGTAAAGTATGAATAAATTTGTATTTATATTCACATGAAAATCACGATGTAAATAAATTCGTATTCGTATTTATAAATAGAATTACGCCCAACTCTGCTGTGGCCTAAGGCGTTAATTACGCCGATCGAAGAACCGTCTGCGTTAAGACGCAGGCGAAAGAGGGCTGAAGTTGGTCGCTGATGGATCCAACAGAAACAGGGCAGTGATATTTCGATGTCAATATGTTTTCTTGATCGATCTCGTTGTAATAACCCAGGTAGCAATTTCAAAATAGTTGTCTATTAGTTGTCCAAATGGGTACCAAATGTTCGCTTGGAAGTTACCTATCAGTTATCATGTGTCCAACAGTTATCTTTTTGGATGGTTGTTGACTTTAAGATAACTTCCGGGCGGACATTTGGCACCCTTTTGGCCGACTTTTTGAAAATTGCTACCTGGGAAGGCTCAAACGGAAGATAATCGTTCGGATTGGAATCCCAGCGAGCACGGTCTTACATACAGGTCTGGAAACTCCGTTAGTTCACATGGTTCCTTTGCTGAAGTTCGCCGCGAGAGGCGCTGCAATCGAGGAGTCAGTGTGCGAGAGAGACAACAATACTCACTCTCACTCACCAATGCTTGCAGCCGTACTTATCGGAGTTACTACTTGCAAATATTTCTACGTATACGTGTTCATCATCTGTTGTTTTTCCTAACACTATATATGGAGATAGCATTTTATATTACAGCGCAAATGTAATTTCGCGTTTATCAATCATATAATAACAATTATTTATCCCTTATAATTCAAATAATGGCATCTTATAATGGCAATAAGGAAGATTTTTAGTCATTATCGCTCTGCAGGGAGGGGGGGGGGGGGGTGAAATGTACAAAATAACGAGAAAACCAAACCTTTATTTACTTTTTGTTGATCGTTCGTTCATTGGTTTGTCAATTTAGACATCTTTTTTTACGACAAATTTTTTTTTATTTCATATTTTCTTGAAAGACGTTTTGCCTCATGCGCAACCTAATGCAATAAATTATCGCGTATAATAAGATATCCTAACCATGTTTTTCACATGGAAAAGAAAACTTTATCCCGTTAATACATCTTCGAGTGTTAAATCAATCACGTTAACCTTTGAGGAATGCTTCGCAAAACACGTTTCAAGGCAGTGCATTAGATTAAAGAATTTTCAATTGGCATGGATTAACCCGCCACGAGATTTCATATCCACCAATTAAGAAAGAGCAGGTGAGCTATTAGAACTCAAGCAGACCCCTTCGCGACAGATGACACACGCATCATATCTCTTCAGAACTTGCTTGCATAAGTACCCTGAAAGTATGCACGTTATGATTTTATTAATTTATTGACAAACACAGAACATAAACACTGCGAAGTGCAAAAAATTGCATTGAAATCTAAGATTATATTTAAATTTAACTTACGTCGCAGTAAAAAGGAACGCATCAAACGTGATAGACATAAACCCCATAATGTTAGATAAATATATATTATTTAAATTATCACCTGTAATTAATAGTAGCGAAAGAATTGAAAACAATTCTTTGTACTCGGATGATGATTTCGATGATTCTACCGTCGTGCTATGAGAGTTGTTCGTTTATTCTACGGTTACCTACGTTGAGTTAATAAGAAGCCTGCTTCATGAAAAACTAGTTAAAATTAAAAAAAACCTGTCGCGTAATAAACTATACAGTCTATCGCCAGAGGAAGGGTATAATCGTGATCGACAGGGTACTCGATGACATCGTCGGTGTCCCATTCTCCTTTATCTGAAACGGCGTCTAATTTTCGTCGAACTTCGTCACGATACTTAACTATTTTGGGTTCCGATTTTTCGCCACTCAAAGCTTTCAGATCGCTTAGCGATATCAAAATCTGCGGCTCAGGCCGTTCTGTAATGGTACAATTACCATATTTTGGAGGCTTTATCGCGCTATATACTGACAGCAGTTTATATAGCTGCAAAACATTGACAGTTTCACTTTTAGGCTTCTGTAAGCCTTATTGCACTCCGGTACTACGCAGGACTTCGGCATTACTTCGCGGTTACTCGACGACCATATTCAGGTAATGTGTTCGCTGTGAAAACTGACTCCTCGATACTAGCGACACCACGATTTCTGTTTCAATAGTGGAACCACCCCCACCACCCGAATTTCATCGAGTTTCCAGACCTGTATGTAAGACCGTGCCAGCGAGCTTTCCGACCTGTCTTCAACACTGCGGTGAAAACTTCACCTTCACGTTGCCTACACTGATCGATTTTAGGCTAGAGAAAGACAGAGAGCGCGACAGAGCAATCGCAGCCAACTTCCGCGTTGACCGTCCGTGTCTCCTCTGCGCTGCTTTACGCAATAGTCGGCCGCAGGAGCGCCGAAGATTTCGCGTTTAGAAATCCCAGTATAACTGAGCTCGACAAAGAGGACGAAAAATGTTGCGTATCCTGGCAGGACGGGTAAGCGCGAGTGTCAGAGGCGCCGTCGTACCGAGGGCATTGGCCGCCGGTGGACAAAACGTTCGAGCTTCCCACGATGGTCCGACCGAGACCGACGAGGAATTCGACACCAGATACGTGAACTTTTTCAACAGACCCGACATCGATCACTGGGAAATTCGCAAGGCCATGAACGATTTGGCTGGTGAGAAATTCATTTTTTCAATTCTTGTTTTTCTTCCTGACCAGCAACTTATCCATCTACGACTTTCCACAGAAATCAGCCACTCATCCCGCAGTTTATTAACCTTTTCCTACCAATGGATGTCTTATCCCACACTGGCTTGAAAAAATTCGCTCCGAATGTCTGGATTCTCTTAACTTCATCGCCGCGTCTATTTTCAGGCATGGACCTGGTCGCTGATCCAAAAATCGTTTGCGCCGCTCTCAGGGCATGCAGGCGACTCAACGACGTTGCTCTGACGATTCGATTTTTGGAATCGGTGAAGGAAAAGGGCGGCGATCACGCCAAAACGATCTATCCGTACATAATTCAGGAGATCAGACCGGTATTGGACGAATTGGGCATCAGTACGCCGGAGGAGCTCGGCTACGACAAGCCCGAGTTGGCCCTGATCGATCCCGACGACATTCACTAATATCCATCACCCTCCATCAAACTAGTCTCCGCCATAGAAGTTCCAACTTCCGTGTGACGCCGATCCTCCTTTCATTTCAATCGAGCCGTAATACGTCGCGTATCTTGTACTCGTCGAAAAGCGAAGTAGAAAGATTTGGTGTGGAAAAAAACCAAAATTGCGCTAATAAAAGGTCGTAAACGTTGGCGCGAGTGACAAATTTCTTGCCGTCGGGCCCTTCCTTGCCTCGTTAACAATCATTCGCGTCGCAGACTCAAGTGATATGCTCTATATTTTAATGTTTTTTTGTTGTTGTTTTTCGTCCACAGACTTCTTATATAATTTATATAATATTCGAATGAGAACTTGAATTACTTTTTACACAAATAATAATAATATGTATATATATATAACAAAGGGAAAAAATGTGACAAGACTACGACATATTTACAAGTTACATTACATGATAGAGACAACGATAGAGAATCATTATACAAGTTATGGCTATAATGGTGAGACTCGTGGTATAAGAATGTGTCGATTTTCGTTCTCGTTTTTCTCTTCATATGTCCGTCGATCGATCGATGTTTGACTCAAGTATTTACACTTAGCCAATAATTTATGTTTATATTTATAGTCGGATAGCGCTCGGGCAATAAATTAACGCGATCGGAAAGAGAAAAAGTAATCCACCAACAAAGTTTTTCCCACAGTGTACGAATGTTATATCGACGTGTTTTCTTCTTTTTTTCTTTGCGCACGCTCCGAGCGTTCAAACAATACAACAATGATCAATCTAGATAATAAATTATACAATTATCTATAATATTATCAAAAGGAAAAACATCTCGTTGATAATGGTAATGGTACAGTTGGATTGCAAGGGTAACTTGTTTCAATGTTACGCGCTTCCGTCGAGCCGAGTGTCCGGATATATAAGTTTGAGCGCAATCAAAGCATCCTTAAGTACGAGAAACGTGTGGGTATATTTTTTGGTTTTTTAGGTCGTCGAAAACGTTTCGGAAAGAACTGGGCGATTGTACAGAAAGTATTAGGGTGTAAAACGTAAAGGACTCGATCGCGCATATATATATATATATATAACTGTATATGGGGCATTCCATACCAATTCGACCTGGGTCTGACCCTCGACCCCTCAAATCTGGTTCCCGATTTTTCCTATCATTACTCTCACTCTATCAAGCAATTACAATTTTTTCAGATTTTTCAAAATAAATTTGAGCGCGTCATGAATTTTTGAATTTTTTGAATCATGAATCATGAATTTTTTTTGAACACCTCGATGGCCGTAATCGCAAAAGCTGAAAAAATTCCCAAAAATACAGTGTCAGATATACAAAATGTTGGTGTAAAATTCATAATGTCTGGGCTTTTGCTTCAACCCCTAATTAGGGTTTTTGTCAACCATAATAAAAAAAATCGAAAATTACAAAATACACTTTAGAAAAAACAGAGAAATTTTTTTTTAAATCTGGTATGCATACAAAATTTCGAGAAGCAGTCTACAGTAAATTGACCTCTGCTTCTTATTTTATTTTTTTTTTGCTCAAACGCTAAAAAACGGGTTGAAGCAAAAGCCCAGACATTATGAATTTTACACCAACATTTTTTATATCTGACACTGTATTTTTTGGATTTTTTTCGGATTTTTCGATTACGGCCATCGAGGTGTTCGGAAAAAAAATTCAAAAATTCATGACGCGCTCAAATTTATTTTGAAAAATCTGAAAAAATTGTAATTGCTTGATAGAGTGACAATAATGATAGGAAAAATCGGGAACCAGATTTGAGGGGTCGAGGGTCAGACCCAGGTCGAATTGGTATGGAATGCCCCATATATATATACACTACCGTCCTAAAGTTTGGAAAGACTCGCCCCGGTTCCGAGCCACACAAGAAGTTTCATCGCGCTTTTAAAAATGACGATACCTTAATTTACTAAGCGACGTTTCAAAAGGGACGTATTCGTTTCAAAAGGGACGTTTCAGTACATTTAGCTTTTTTTTTTTAATTAGAGTTTTTTTTAACCCGGTATATACTTTGAATGATGGTCGTTTTTTGGCATTTTTTGGGGGTTGCTATTTTAGCGCACGACTCGTAAAAAAATGTTAACCGTTTTTCCCATGAAAAACTTAAAGCGGAGAGTACAAGTTTCAAGTTCGTATTTTTTAAAAAGTTTCGTACAATTTTTTTTCGCACAAATATTCAACTTTTTCCAAAAAACGACCATATTTATAAAATGTAGCCTTACTCTGAAACTACTGGATTTTCGTAAAACTACTAGGAGGGTAAAAAGTTACATACGATCATTTTGGATTTACCAACGAAAAAAAGTTTGCAAATTTTTTTGGAAAAAGCGGTTTCAGTGAGCTCGCGATCGGTTGGACGATTCAGCAATGGCGAAATGTACCATGGACAGATGAATCGAATTTTTTAAATATTTGGATGAAAAAGCCGTGTAGATGAGGTAAGAGACCCGATTTTTTAAGATAAAGAAATATTTCGTTGACTTAAGAAAAAATGTGGAAAATTTTATTTTTTTCAAATTTTTTCAATTTTTTTGTTGCAAATTTTGGAATTTTTTTTATTCTGAAAAAATGTTGGTATATCCAAAATGATTGTATGTAACTTTTTACCCTCTTAGTTTTACGAAAACCCAGTAGTTTCAGTGTTAGTTTTTTATAAATATGGTCGTTTTTTGCAAAAAGTTGAATATTTATGCGAAAAAAATCGTACGAAACATTTTAAAAAACGGAATTGAAGCTTGTACTCCCCGCTTTAAGTTTTTCATGGGGAAAACGGTTAATATGGTTTTTTTCACGAGTCGTGCGCTAAAATTGCAACCCCCCAAAAAAAGCCAAAAAACAACCATCTTTCAAAGTGTGTACATGGGTTAAAAAAATCGTAAAAATTAAAAAAAAAAAGCTTAAGGGGGAAGCCTGCTTTAGAGGCTTCAAAAAATCGATTTTTTTTTTTTTTGCATAAATGTCTTCCCAAACTATCCAAGAATGTGTCCCTAAAATTTCAAAAGCAAATTCAAATTATTTTCGGAGTTACAGAAGAAATAGTGAGCAAGCGTCGAGCAGGTATACGAGCGGCCGGATCGCTCGGAGTGCCCGCGCTCCGCCCCTCGATCTATTGTATGTATTGTACCCATGGTAACTATTGTACGTATCCAAAGGGTTTTTGAAGAGTCTGAAGGGCAACTCTATGGACCAGGAATCGCTGATTAGCATATTATTGCGGTAAGTTCAAGAAAATTACGATTTTTTATATACGAAAACTTTGACGCGCGATTTCTCGGTTTTTTCATTTTTACGATTTTTCCTAATTGGCGGGAAAGATAGGGAAAAAATTAAACATCCTATCGAAACGAGACAAAATTCATTGTATTCGGGATTAAATTCTCTTTTTGTTAAACCTAAAAAACCTTAAGAAAGTTATGATTAACCCACTTTTTAAACAATCTAAAGTGAATTTTTTTTCCAAAAAAATGAATTTTTTTTTAATTTGCGAAAAATTGTTGAATTTCTCACTTTTTGTTGAATTTTCTTGGTTTAACGAGAAGCTATACTATTGAAAATAAAATTTTTTTTGGGTTTTTTGTTTCAAATGGAAATTGCGACCTGCATCTTTCCCGCCGCACGACACATGCACACTCGAGGCGCCTCGGCGAAATGCTTGTACCAGGCATAATATGACATATATTTTAATGAAAAAATTTGAGAAGACTGTTGAAATATATAACAATAAAACCTGAAAGTTTCGTTTCAATCGAATATTTCTTTCCTTCCCAAAAAAATCCTCGAAAAAATCGATTTTTTGAAGCCTCTAAAGCAGGCTTCCCCCTTAACGAAGGTAAATATGTCCCTTTTGAAACGCCGCTTGGTACATTAAGATATCGTCATTTTTAAAAGAGCGATGAAAGTTCTTGTGTGGCTGGAACCGGGGCGAGTGTTTCCAAACTTTTGGACGGTAGTGTATATATATATATATATATATATATGTATATATATATATATACAGGGTGGACCATTTAACGTGACCACCCCAAATATCTCCGTTGCCGTTAGAGTGACGAAAAAAATGTCAGGAGGTAATTTGATTGATTTCGAAGGGCTGATATAGTGGTGAAAAATTCATTTTTGTTAAGGTCATAGTTTTTGCGTTCTCAAGATCATCAATGGTTTTTCAAATGGGAAGATGATTTTTTTAAATTAAGCCGTAGCTGATTTTCAGACGAATCCAACGACCATGATATGATCTTGAAATTATTTTTTCACCAAAATAATTTGGGTTTGGGGTTTGTTTGGGTTTATTTTCGTCACTCAAAGGTAACACAACGATATATATATATATATATATATATATATATATATATATATATATATATATATATATATATATATATATATATATATATATATATATATATATATATATATATATATATATATATATACATACATATATATATATACACTATATATATATATATATATATATATATATATATATATATATATATATATATATATATACACACACACACACACACACACACACACACACACACACAGAGTGTTATGAATCGATAATCCTGCAACTGTCAATAGGTCAGGTCATGTCCTACTACACGCTGGAATTCCAGTTTAGTAAAAGTCCCACGATTTTCGAGATAAAAATCATCAGCTTTTGGTTTTTCGCATGCCATCTCTACAAATAACTTTTTTTGACGCGGTTTTTTTAAAAATACTCTTGGTTATTTGTTTTATCTAAAAAAGTCTTCTTTTTAACCGCAAATGTTTAGGAAACTTTATGAAAAAAGATCTTATGCAGAATTTTCATACAAACCAATTCGAACATCTGACTTTGATAGCCTGCGGTGTAAAAAATGACACTACGCATATCGTGCCAGTTACTTTAAAAAGTTGCTCAGTTATTGTCGATTCATATCACTTGTAGAAATACCATGCAAAAAACCAAAAGCAGATGATTAAAAAAACAACATAAAGCCTAAATCTCGAAAACCGTGGAACTTTTACTAAACTGAAATTCCAGCATATAGTAGGGCATGATCTGACCTGTCGACAGTTGCAGGATTATCCATATACAACAGAACCCTATATATACAGGGTGTCCCTCTTATCTTTCCCACCCGAAATAACTCGGCAATTATCGACGTTACAAAAAAATATTCCAGACAAAAGTTGTACGGTATGAAGGGGGTCATCAAATGGGGGAAGGTCACCCCCACTTTTTAAATGGAATGGTACGGTTTTTTTCAACCATCTTGTGCAGCACCTCAAGCCGCATAAAAAACATCGGAGGGTCAAAGTCGTTCAAGGTTATTCAAGGTCAGTATCGATGATTCAAATCTAAATATCTCGGATCACTACCAAATATTTGATAGTGATCCGAGATATTTGGATTTGTTTTTCATTTTAATAGGTAACCTTGAATGACCTTCAACGACTTTGACCCCCGAATATTTTTTATGCGGCTTGAGGTGCTCCACAGGATGGTTGAAAAAAAATGTACCATTCCATTTAAAAAGAAGTGGAGGTGACCTTCACTGTGCGTCAGCGCGTCCACTGAAATTAAAAAAATTGGTCGCATTGGATGGCTCCCTTCACACCGTACATCTTTTGTCTGGAACGTTTTTTTCTGACGTCGATAATTACCGAGTTATTTCGGGCGGCAGAGATAAGAGGGAACCCTCTATATATGGTAACTCTTTAAATAAATGACCTTGAGAAAAAATTAGCCTAACATTTTTTTGTTGCTATTTTCCCAAACCCAATATAGGCATCGACATGTTAAAAAATGCCTTATTGTATCACTTTTCGCGTACTTCAAAACTCCATAACTTTTTATGGGGGGGGGGGGGGGGTAATTTTCAGCTTCCCCCGACTGAAAAACGGAAAAATGGCAAAAAATGTTAGGCTTATTTTTCGAAAGTCACTATATATATATATATGTGTGTGTGTGTGTGTGTGTGTGTGTGTGTTCAGGATGTCCTCCTCTACAACATATTTCAAGGTCAAGTTCATCCGAGGTGGGGCCTACTTCCTGTTTAATTACAAAAAACTGAACCAAGAATACTCCCAGTTGAAAAATAAGAACCCATTTTTGGTTGCTTTTCACTCCGATCTCCTGGCAAAAATATATCGACGGAGTAATAATACAATCGCGAATACGCGAACTACAGTATAATGTGAAAAAAATACACCGCAACATTGAAACAAGATTGCACACAAAATGATAATACATTTTTGTCTTTTTTTTGTCTTCCTTATCTCAAACGTGGTACAATAATACCTGAATAAAAAAAAATGACTCGGCGTTTAAATGCATAGAGGCACGGTTCGAATGTCACCGGATAACGTAACGTTAGCGATTCCCGCGAGATCTAATCGTTCGTTTGGTTTTCGTTTTTTGGCAGAGATCTATGAGTGTGTAAATATTCGAATTCTCTTTCGAGTGAGTAGCAACGCCTGACTCGGAACCGTCCACCTGTTTTTTTTTTCGTCCCCTTCTCCCTCTCGTTTTGTGTGTGTGTGTGTTTTTCCGTCTTCTTCAAAAAGTCATGTCTTAGCCTATTTGTACCCGTCAGAAATGCTTAATTTTTTGTTTCACTATCGGTGCTAATAATCGGACTAAATCGAAGAGCTATATTTGGTAATCGGTATTACGTCCCAAATGATAAATATTTTACATCGCAATTGTTCGACAACGTTACTTAATTTTATCGTCTAATCGTGGATAGTCGATTTGTATAAACGCAAAGATCCAACCTATTTTCCTTGTTGTGCACTACGGAATTGAACTATTACAGTGACGTTCGGTCCCGAAGTATCCCCCAGACTTCGTGTGAATTGCCACATTCCCGGCGTAATTTTTTTTATAAGCGATAAAAAAAATCAATACAAATCAGAGTTGGGCGTAATTCTATTTATGAATACGAATACGAATTTGTTCACATCGTGATTTTCATGTGAATATAAAAACAAATTTATTCGTATTTCACTTATTTGTATTCATATGCATGCATACAAATACAATTGTATTCACAAATATTCTGAACATACAAATAAATTCACAGAACAAATTGGAATATAAAATTCACAAAAAATTCACAAAAAATTGTAAATACAAAAAAAAGTCACAAAATAAGTTGTGAATTTTTTCGTATTTAAGACCAATTAAAATCAAATTCACAATGATTAGATTAAAATTTATACCGACAGTGGATTCTTACGTATTTTGAGAGAAAACATTGCGTCGAGGCAAAGAAATTTTTGCAAAAGAAGTTGCGAGTTTCAAATATTATATTATAAATATGAAAAAAATCACAAAATGAGTTGTGAATTTCCTCAAGTTGAAGAAAATTGAAATCTAATTTACGACAATTATATTAAAATTTATACCATAAGTGAATTCTTACGTATTTTGAGAGAAAACATTGTGTTGAGGCAAATAAATTTTTGCACAAAAAGTCCGAACCAAATTTTTTTGTAAATTGTAAATTTTAATCTAATGATTGTGAATTTGATTTTAATTTGTCTCAAATACGAAAAATTTACGACTTATTTTGTGAATTTTTTGTATTCACAATTTGTTTTGAATACATTTGCATTTACAGATTTTGATGTGAATTTTTTTTAATTCACAGGATTTTTTGTAAATATTCACAATTTTTTCTGTGTATTTATTTGTATGTTCAGAATTTTGTGAATACAATTGTATTTATATGCATGAGAATACAAATAAGTGAAGTATGAATAAATTTGTATTTATATTCACATGAAAATCACGATGTGAATAAATTCATTCGTATTTATAAATAGAATTACGCCCTACTCTGATACAAATTCTCACTCGTTTGCTCGTCCCATTGAATACGTGTTACCTTTTTTCTCCCCCATTGGATCAATTTTTCGCGCGAAATTGTTTTTCTTTTGCAATTTTTGTTTTGTCAGTTTTCTCATTGGCTTCATTTGCGAAAATTACCATCGGAAGTAAGCTTTTTTCTCGCCATTGCACATAGGGGTGTTTGAGCTAATTAGACGACCAAAATTATTTTCTTTGTTATATATATATATATATATTAGAAATCGTCCCAGTTGGGTAACGGAAAGGGGTCGTCCATTGCTCGGTGTCTTCACCATTTTCAGGTAGCAGTTTATTTTTTGCCTGGGACGAATTTAACCCTTCGCGGTCACACGGGGTCCAGGCGACCCCACGCACGACTTTGAGCCAAAATTACTATGCGTTGTATACAACCAAGGGGGCTACCCGCCTTGCAAGGGTGCTTTGGAGTGTCCTTTGTACGTACCGATTAGGGCCCGACGATTCGCGACAGCAGTTTCGTCGGGGTAGTCGATTTTAAAAAATCGGTCACTGGGGTCATTTTGACCCCCACGTGTATTTTCTTTCGTAAAAAAGTGGTATCTTTTTTTTTCTTCGTGGGATCACTCTAACGCAATGTAAGTATGGATATGAGAACGGTAACATTTTTTTTCTGTCAACTTTATATGAATTTTTAAATGTGAATTCTTTGTGACGTCCGTCTACGTCATTTGAAACTCATTACAATGCTACCTGGGAAACCCTGAAACCATTTACAATGTGCGATAAGCACAGAGTTTTCATTTGTGTCGACTGTGGGGGACAAACTTGATTTATTCACGATTTTTCGATATTTTGTATTTTTCAATATTGTTTTGTATATGTTTCATATATATTGTGTTTACACTATAGTCTCATTATTTTTCGAGCCGCTGTTCCGAACAAATTTCTCATTTTTCACGATTATCGTTCTTTTTTTGACTGCGAAATCGGCCTTTTTCAAATGTCCAAATAAATGCCTTTTTTGAAACGCCCACTACGAAGCCATTTTTTCCTTAAACTGTCATGTCTCAAGAGTATCACCCAAATTTTTTTCACCTCGATAATTGCCAAAGTTATGATTTTTTAAGTAAAAACTGGCTTTTTTCACGCATTGATCCCTTCCTGATTTTTTTCCGCCATTTTAAATGTCGATTACAATATTATACTGAGAATGCCACATTCTAGAAGGTTCAAACTAACACCCCAATTTTTTATAGGCCATTCGGAACAATAGAATCAACGTGGCTCTCGTTTAAACTTGGCTGGGGTCACACGGACCCCAGGTGACCACCTAAGTTGCTGGCCGAGGCTGTGACCTCGAAGGGTTGAGGAACTCTATTTTTGGCCGCCTAATTAGCAGAAATACCCCTATGTGCATTGTTACCATCGATATTATCGAATTTCAATAACGTACTCGATATCCGCACGTTTCCGCTGACCGCAAAAATCATTAAAAATTATGACTAGATGAAACAATAGTACCTAGACAAACGACGTTTCTCGCTTTTTCTCACTGATTTGCGGGAAAGTCAATGATAAACTTGGATATCCACGATGATTACTGGCCATCGAATAAAAATCTACGATTTTTTTGCCTTTCGCTTTCTTTCCATTTTCTTATTTTTTTCGTAAGACAGACTGAGATCGACTCTTTCGCGATCGAGAGCCTTCCACCGGTCGGTGGTTTTTTTTTCTATATATAACGTATTACCTAGATAAAAATACAAATGTCATTACACTCTTGTCGTTTCAATTGATTAGAGACCATGCTTTTTTGGTTTTTTTCGGCAGTATCACGATATCTGTGGCCCGTAATTCTGACCACGCAGTCTTCATATTTAATCCAAAATAAGACTTTTTTCCAAAGTGGTAAAAATTGAAAATCTACCCCGAAGGGGGTGAAACGGGGGTTTTAAAGTTTATATGAGACATATTTTTTGGTCAGATTTGCTTGAAACTTGGTATAAATACACTCCAATACAAATAATTAAACATGTATTTGTTTGGATTTAGTTGGGTTATTTATGCCAACCTAAACAAACAGTTAAGGCGTTAAAACTAATACTTGGCTGTTTACAGGCGCCGAACAGCGAGGAAAACATATAGTTTTCCTATAAAATACATTTGGAAAGTTTCAAGTAAATTTGACAAAAAATATATTGTCTCATACAAACATTAAAACCCCTGTTTTCCCCCTTAATGGTTGAATTTCAGGAAATGCTGAAATACGTATTCAATTAATTGTATTGTCGAGTATTTGCGCCAAGTTTCAAGCAAATCTGGCCAAAAAATATGTTGTTTCATACAAACTTTAACCCCCTTAAGGCTTGAATTTTAGGAAATGCTGAAATACGAGTTCAATTATTTGTATGGTAGAGTATTTACGCCAAGTTTCAGGCAAATCTGACAAAAAAATATGTTGTTTCATACAAACTTTAACCCCCTTAAGGCTCGAATTTTAGGAAATGCTGAAATACGAGTTCAGTTATTTGTATCATAAAGTATTTACGCCAAGTTTCAAGCGAACCTGACAAAAAATATGCTGTCTCATACAAACTTGAACACCCGTTTCACCCCCTTAAGGGTCGAATTCCAGGAAATGCTGAAATACGTGTTTAATTATTTGTATCAAAGAGTATTCACGCCGAGTTTCAAGCAAATCTGACCAAAAATATGCTGTCGCTTACAAACTTTAAAACCCGTTTCACCCCCTTAAGGGTCGAATTCCAGGAAATGCTGAAATACGTGTTCAATTATTTGTATCGTAGAGTATTTACGCCAAGTTTCAAGCAAATCTGACAAAAAAACATGTTGTCTCATACACACTTCAAAGGCCCTGCTTCACCCCCTTAAGCGTCGAATTTCGATTTTTACCACTCTTGAAAAAGATCTTATTTGGTGTCAAATATGAAGGCTGCGTGGTCAGAATTAGAGGCCACGTATATCGTAATATCCCCGTTTTTCCTTTTCTGCCTTTTTCGTTTCTTATCCATTCATCATTCTCCCTCTCAAGAACACGTAACACATTTTTCTAAGTCGTTATCGTTATAATAATCAGCGAAATCTACCACACAGTGACGTACAAACGTTCCAGCCCTTCCGCTCACATTCAGATATACAATATATATTGTGTATTCTCGAGATAGCCGCCGAAATGCTTGAAACCAAGACTCAGCGTTCGTTTCCTTTCGCCAAAAAAAAACACTACCACACCGATTCCACGCCCGAACGAAAAAGAAGTGGTTTTTTTTGGTAGACCCGTTTCGACTTCTCGCTTCGTCCATTGTTTCTTTTTCGTTTGTTTCTTTTTTCTTTTTTTTTTTCGTTACGTCCAAACTCGTTTATAGTCAATATGCACAGAGTGAATTTCATTCCGGACTCGAGATGGTGTTCTGTTGACTGTCCTCGTCCTTAATGACCTCACCGTGCATGGCTTTCGTGAGTACATTGGCATCCTTGAGGGATATCACTTGAAGTACCTGGTGTTCACCGTTCGCATTGATGACGGTCATTGGATGACCCTGTATGGTAACAGCCTCGATCGTCTCTCCGTTACCGGGCTCGACCTTCGGCACCTGTACCATCGGCGTTACGTGCATCGTACCGTCACTCTGGATATTCGCTACCATCGTCTGATACATGCTCGCCGAAACCGGAACCGTTATTACTCCGGACACGGATACAGGATATCCTGTAACACACCGAAAAAAACGACTGTCCTATCGTCTTCACCCACGAGAAACGGTGCGAGGCATTCCGAACGTAGCTTATTACACATCTATGCCACTGCGTTTCACCACCCTCCCGCCGTATAATGCCGTTGTATACTATTTGTTTGTTTTTTTTTGGGATCGTTTTTATGTTATAATTATCAGGATTACGTTATTATAATTATCGGGATTCTCGTGTCAATGTACACAGCCTTGTTGACGCAATTATTGCAATCGTACGAGTCCGATCTGTACACTGGATTATTGTGATTTCTTCAAATGATCAATTGGTGGTGATTGATGGTAAATTTTACAGATATGATAGGGTGTGTTGAAACGAAGGATACATTTTCACCCCTTCAAACAATAATGTGGGTATGAAAAAATCATGGTTGTTACGCATTATTGACTCAGAATTTCCCTGACTTTTTCAGGTGCAAATATTCCAGGGAGTTGACGTCAAATAATGAATATCATTTTTTTATTATAAAAAATATGAAAATGTTAAATATTGAAATTTAAATAACTGAAATTCGAAAAATAATTTGGGTGTAGTTCCGAAAAGCGAGTACTGTCGATTAATTTGGAATTTCGTGTACCCGTGGATTTTGACTCGCTGATCACGAATATGACGGTGAAAATACTCGCAAATTTGATTTTCAAGGTAAAAACTCATAAAAACTGATTTTTTTGAAGTTTTTATTATTTATTTTCATGAAGGTTGATCTGAGAGAAAAATGTTTCCTACAAAAGTTGTAGTCTATGAAAAGATTGATCTTTTATATTCCATACAGTTTTTGTCTAAAACCATTCTGTTGCGAGAAAAATGGGATAATGCTCCAATAAGTACATTTTGCTAAACTCCATTAGTTTCGATATTATCTACTTACGCACTTTACCGCGAAAGGTTAGAGTTTAGTCTTTAAAGTGCATGTTTATTTTTTGCTGTTTTTTCGTTGCTTTTTGGTATTTTATTTTTATTTTTTGCTTTTTTATCTTTAAGTTTGTTTGGGGCTAAAGACTAAACTCTAACCTTCTCGCGGTGAAGTGGGTAAGTAGATAATATCGAAACTAATGGAGTTTAGCAAAATGTACTTATTTCAGCATTATTCCATTTTTCTCGAAACAGAATGGTTTTAGACCAAACCTGTGTAAAACATAAAAGATTAAGCTTTTTATAGGCTACAACTTTTGTATTAAACATTTATCTCTAAGATCAATATGAATTAAAATAAAATAGAAAAACTTTTAAAAAATCAGTTTTTGTGAGTTTTGACCTCGAAAATCAAATGTAAATGTATGGAGCTTTAGAGTAAATTAGTTTTTTTAGAGTAAATTCTCTAGAGTAAATTAGAGTAAATTCTCAATGATTGGCATTGACATCACTTTTTTGTATATAATGAAAAATAATGTAAATATTAAAAATATACAAAAATATTTATTTTTAGTCTTTGCAATTTATTTCAAGACGGTTTCATTTTTCGTAATTCTTGCAAGAAATACATTATAGCAAAATTCCAGAGAATTTTCAAAATTTCCTGACTTTTCCCTGATTATTCTAGGAGGAAAGAAATTCCCCGAGTTTTCCCGGTGTTCCATCTGCGTAACAGCCATGAACATTAAAGCCAAATTTGAGTTCTCTAACTCGAGTACAAGTCGTTATTAATCCCCTTATTTGATTAACATGATGAATTCGGTCTTCAAAGTCAAATTCCAATGACTCAATAACTAATCAATATTTTTCAAATCCGGTTGGAGATTCTCAAAGCTCTAGAAGCTTTTTTTCAAATCTGAATATCATTACTTTTACCGAAGTTATTGGAAAGAATCCATTTTTTGATTTTCCATAAAAATACATGCATTTTTGCAAACCGCTGTAACTTACGTGAAGGTAATATTGTATTTTTTTTAAAGCTTTCGGACTTCGTAATGATCGGTCTTGAGGAATGTTAAATTACAATTCCAATCCGGATTCACGAAATATTAACGCGTTGTACAATTATTGTAGCTCGAACGCCAGGCGCAAATTTTTCGTTTTGCACGTTGAAAAATTATCCACTGCTTAGGCTTGAATCGGAGGGCCCGAATTTAGCATGAATGTTTTTTTTTATACGTAATAACATTGTCCAAAGGGGAATGGGATGAAGACATTTTTTTTCGACACACCCTCATCTGTTTTAGGAGCGTTACAAAATTTCGTTGAATTGACTGTTTTCTCTTTTGACTATATAACATTTGAATAAACGTATTGCAATGTAATTCGCTCGAACTTATGGACATTTTACAGTTGCAGAGTGACAAACGTTTTAAAACAGTACATTTTTCGGCTCTGTCAAGTACAAGTTGCAGAAACGATTCTACGAAATTTAAGGGGTTAGGCCACTCTAGAGGCCGATAAAGTAGGCTTTTTAGGAATGTTTTGTTTTTTCAGAAAAACTACAAAATAAATCGAGATTTCCAAAAAGGGGTGTTTATCGTACATATCAGTGACTGTATACAATAATTTTTTTGAAGCGATTAATTTCAAAATGGCAGCTGTACAGCGTTTATCTCAAAACTGCATTTCTATGTTGGCCGGAAACATAACTCACAAGGAACATCCCTCAGGTGACACAATTCGATTTTGTTGAAATTTGGATATGTTATGAAGCACCGAAAAGTAAGCGATACGTATTTTTTTTATCGGCGGAAAAACGGTTTTAAGGACTGAAACGCACCCTCAATAACGGGGATCTTTTTCGTTTTTCGTCGATAACGTTTTAACGGTATGAGATATTAAAAAATTTCAAATTGCAACAATGTTTATTTTTTTGTGCAGTATACATTGGAGATGAAAACGATAACGTTATCGACGAAAAACGAAAAACACCCCTATTTTCGAGGGTTCGTTTCACCCCTTAAAACCGTTTTTCCGCCGATAAAAAAAATACGTATCGCTTACTTTTCGGTGCTTTATAACATATCCAAATTTCAACAAAATCGAAGGGTGTCACCTTAGGGATGTTCCTTGTCAGACAATTTTCAACCGATTCACTTGAAATGTTGAATATATCTTGGAAAATACATTGTCTATGGAAGTACGTAGAATTTTTTTTATATTGCATAATTAATTTGTTATTAACAATTATCTGACGAAATTTTTAGAAAGTGAAAAATTTGCCTAAAAAATCGTCAGATAATCGTTAATAACAAATGAACTATGCAGTATAAAAATAAAATCCTACGTACTTCCATAGACAATGCATTTTTCAAGATATATTCAACAATTCAAGTGAATCGGTTGGAAATTGTCTGAATTATGTTTCCGGCCAACTTAAAAAATGCAGTTTTGAGATAAACGCTGCACAGCCGCCATTTTGAAATAAATTGCTTCAAAAAAATTATTGTATACAGTCACTGATATGTATGATAAACACCCTTTTTGTAATCTCGAATTATGTTGTAGTTTTTCTGAAAAAAACTCCAAAAAGCGTATTTTTTCGGCCCCTAGAGTGGCTTAAGGCCTTAATTCTCGTGGCCCTCAACTGAATGACAGCCACATCTATTTAATCGAACTGCGTAACAGCCGACAGCCGACCAGTCCTACAAGACGTTTGTTTTTTTTTTTCATTAAAATTGAGTGAAATTTGAATGAAAAATATTGAACGAAAATCAATATTTCTCGAAGAGGCTTAGGAGGGTTCAAATCTACATTGGGATTGATGCATGATGAATTATATCAGATTTCAGTCCATACCAACAAACATTTAAAACGAAATAATAATATTTAACACAGAGGTAGAAATAATTGCAACGTAAAAATGTGATGAAAAAAAAAGTTATACGAAACGTGTCGCAGAGGATTTTAATTGCCACTGGAAAAATTGACTCTCGGAGGCAAGACCTTCGAGGATTTACTGTCCACATAGTACGCCTAAAAAATGCTTCATGGATGACAATGTTGGCGTCGTTTTTAACCGGAAGCGACTTAAGGGGTTACACCTAGTCGGAGTTTTTGAAAAAATCGATTTTTCGTTTTCGACGGATTCTTATAATATAACCTTTCGAAAATATTCTCTGAAAATTTCAAGTCGGTCCGTTGAAAATTGGGGAAGTTATGACCGTTTACAGGTAGGTCCGCTCACCGCTTTACCGTTACAGGTAAAAACTTTAAACACGTTTTTCTCGGAATTACTTTTTCAGAATCGGTGACCAAAATATCTCAAAAACAACTAGACCGATCTGCTTCAAATTTCACGGACATTTTTTGTATATCAAAAGGCAGTCCTTAATCGAAGGATTTTTTTTTCTATCTTAATAAGGATTTTTTATTTTCTATTTTTTTCACCGAAATTTCGACGATCACTTTCGATCGGTGACCATTTTTTCAAAAATCATTATTTTATTGAATCCTGCCATTAAAGACTAGATAATACGGTACAAAAACTAAATTCATTTGGTTTTTTGATTTCAGATGATTTGTTCCCGAGCAGGAGTGATCACTGCGAAGGACCTTTTTGCAGCGGTCTGTGCAATTTACTGTAACTCCGTCGTTTATGAATATTTCCCAATAAAAAAATTGTCACAGATACTTGAAATGATACCCTGCACTAAGAAAGAAAAAGTTAAAAACCTGCGGCCAATTCCCAAAAAAAAAATTCGTTGAGTGTTATTTTTCAGCAACTTTTGAATCTGACTAACAAAATGCTAATTTATCGTCATTTATCCTTCACCAACCCTATACAACTACGTGTATAAGATAGAATAATGAATTAATAACGTGACTCGTTCTGGAAAATTAAAAATAAATACTGCATCTTTTAAGGGGTTAGGCTACTGTGCAAATTACGAACTCTCGTTCGTCGCTTGAGGCAACTTGAATTGAAGAGGAAGGTCCAACGTATGCTGCAGGCATCACAGATTGAAGGTAAACTTATTGTGACAATGATAGAACTGCTAGTAAAACTTTAAACGCGTTTTGGGTGTAGTTTCGAAAAGCCCATGCCACCGATTAATTTGAAATTTCGCGTACCCGTGTATTTTTACTCGCTGATCACGAATATGATAGTGAAAATATCTGCAAATTTAATTTTCAAGGTCAAAACTCACAAAAAGTGATTTTTTAAAAGTTTTTCTATTTTATTTTAATGAATGTTGATCTTAGAGAAAAATGTTTCCTGCAAAAGTTGTAGCCTATAAAAATATTGATTTTTTATGCTCTATACAGGTTTTGTCTAAAAGCATTCTCTTTCGAGAAAAGTGGGATAATGCTCCAATAAGTAAATTTTGCTAAAACTCCGAAAGAATTTCACACGAAAGACCAAAACTCCGAAAATCTTAACACCGTCAAAATAATTCGGCTATGCAAGTTTTAAAAGTTTCAAAATTTTCAATAAATCGACGAATTATTTCAAATTTTTTTTTATAAGAAGTGATTTTGCGTCACTTTTGAAATTTGTCTAGACAATGTTATACGTTCTACATAATTTACAGTCAACTGCGTAGACTTTCGCTGGCATGATCTTGACATGGGGGCCGGGTTGAAATTCCGAACTTTGAATGCGCCGACGGTTTAAAATTCCTAATTTTAATGTTCCGAAATTACAAGGTTCGTCAAGATTATGCCAACGAAAGTCTACATAGTTGACTGTAAATGATCTAGAACGTAAAACATTGTCTAGACAAATTTCAAAATTGACGTAAAATCACTTCATAATTTAAAAAAATTCTTGAAATAATTCGTCGATTTATTGAAAATTTTGAAACTTTTAAAACTTCCATAGCCGAATTATTTTGACTTTAAAGTGCATGTTTATTTTTTTATTTTTTGTATTTTATTTTATTTTTTGCTATTTTTGTTTGGGTTTGTTTGGGTTTAAAGACTAAACTGCACTTTGAAGACTAAACTCCAACCTTCCCGCGGTAAAGTGCGTGGAAAGATAGTATCGAAACTAATGGAGTTTAGCAGAATGTACTCACTGCAGCATTATCCCATTTTTCTCGAAACAGAATGGTTTTAGACAAAGCCTGTATAGAACATAAAAGATCAATCTCTTTAGAGGCTACAACTTTTGTAGGAAACATTTCTCTCCAAGATCAACATTTATTAAAATAAAATAGAAAAACTGTTTAAAAATCAGTTTTTGTGAGTTTTAAACTTGAAAATCAATTTTGCGGATATTTTCACTATCATATTCGTTATCAGCGAGTCAAAAGACATGGGCACACGAAATTGTAAATTAATCGGCGGTATTGGCTTTTCCGAATTTTATTCCGCGTTTTTTGCGAAAACATGTGCTTTAAAACGGTGTACACGATTTCTCGACCTCTGATGAATGGATTGACTTGAAATTTCGTACACTCATTCGGTGTGATAGTAGTTTAGTCTTGACCGACGTTTTTCTTCTTAACATTTTTTTGTCATTTGTGAGTAACAATAATGTCATTTTTTAATCGAAAAAAATTGAAACTTTTTTTTTCATGAATGAAAAACGGTAACAAAAAAGCTCGGTCAAGTCTTAGGCAATCATGGTTGTTACGCATTATTGACTCAGAAATTCTCCCACTTTTGCAGGCTTTCCACACAGGTTTTACAAATCTTCCAGGGAGATTGGGGTCAAATAAAAAACATAATTTTTTTAAAGATTATATATATGAAAATGTTAAATATTAAAATAATAAAAAAAAAACTTAAATTCGAAAATAAGTCAAACACTGTAAAGTAAAAAAAAATATACAGTAAAAGCAAATACAAAAAACTGTTGTTTATTATAAACAGAAATTTTTATGTCGGTGCCAATAAATAATAAATAAATATAAACACTTATCTACAATAGTAATTATGTGGTTGTGTATCGACAAATCAAAAGCAAATATTCAGAGCTCCAGAGTAAATGAGTGTTTAGTTTAAATTTTTTTTTAATGTTTGGCATCAACACCACCTTTTTTGTACATAATGAGAAATAATATAAATACTAAAAATATACAAAAATATTTGTTTATACTTTTTTTTAAATCGGTTTCATTTTTCGTAATTCTTGCAAAAAATAAATTGTGGAAAAATTCCCTGACTTTTCCCTAATTATTCGCGGGGGAAAGAAATTCCTGAGTTTTACCGGTTTTCCATATGCGTAACAGCCATGGCAATATTATCTATTTTAAGGAGAAAAAGACTCGTTTTATTTGTTTCGAATGAACCGGGTCGCCATAATCAAGTACACCGTTAAGCTCTTCGCGTTCAAAGGTCCTTCACGAGATTGTATATTTTTATATTGTATATTTGTATATTATTCATAACCTCTTTAATTATTAATGTTTTAATGAATGTTGGTACACAACTTTGTTAATGTACATACAAATAAATGGCCAAACGATTTTTCAATCATCCTACTTATTCCTTCGAGATTAATTTTTTTAAATGACCCTGATTTGCGGGTCGTCATAGTAGCCTAACGCCTTAAGGCGGGATATACATTTACAACGATCAAAAAATCGATTTCTTTTTTTTTTCTTTAAACGATAGAACTATATATCAGAGTTGGGCGTAATATATGAATTTATTTGTATTCCTGAATGAATTTATTTGTATAACCCAAACAAAGCCAAACAAATAAATTCGTATTCACAAATGTGAATATGAATTTATTTGTATTCACATGCATAGGTACAAATACAATTGTATTCACAAATATTCTGAACATACAAATAAATTCACATCAAAATCTGCGAATGCAAATGTATTCACAAAAAATTGTAAATACAAAAAAATTCACAAAATAAGTTGTGATTTTTTTCGTTTTTAAGATAAATTAAAATTAAATTCACAATTATTAGATTAAAATTTACACCAAAAGTGAGTTCTTACGTATTTTGAGAGAAAACATTGCATTGAGGCCCTCAACACAATCTTTTCTCTCAAAATACGTAAGAATTCACTTGTGGTGTAAATTTTAATATAATTGTCGTCAATTGGCTTTTAATTTTCTTCAACTTGAGAAAATTCACAACTCATTTCGTAAATTTTTTTCTTATTTATAATGTAATATTTGAAACTCACAACTTTTTTTGCAAAAATTTCTTTGCCTCGACGCAATGTTTTCTCTCAAAATACGTAGGAACTTACTTTTGGTGTAAATTTTAATCTAATCATTGTGAATTTGATTTTAATTTGTATTTACAATTTTTTGTGAATACATTTGCATTCACAGATTTTGATGTGAATTTTTTTTAATTCACTTTTAATTTTTTATTATACACTATAAATTTTTTATTTAATTTATTTAACATACAAATTAATTCATTTTTTCTGTGAATTTATTTGTATGTTCAGAATATTTGTGAATCCAATTGTATTTGTATTCATGCATGTGGATACAAATAAATGAAGTATGAATAAATTTGTATTTATATTCACATGAAAATCACGATGTGAATAGATTCGTATTCGTATTTATAAATAGAATTACGCCTGACTCTGCTATAATTGTGGAATATTTTCCCAAAGTTTCAAAGCGAAATTCGAAAAACTTCAAACGTACAGCCCGTCAACGCTGTGCCTCACCGCTCGGATTCGGAGCGGGCGTGAACTTCAAACGCGTTTTTCTCAAAACTGCATGATCGAAATTGGCGTGCAGGATTACTCAAAAACTATTAAGCCGATTCAGTTGAAAGTTGGTAGAAATATTGATAATATTGGTACCTTCTACTTGACGAGAATTATTTTCGAAAAATTGGAAAAAAAATGACTTTTTTAATCCACATTTTACAGAAATATTGCGTGAAATGTTGATTTTTTTTTGTAAATACGTGTCATTTTCTTAAATTTGCATTTTCTTCATTTTAATTACTTCATTCTGACTGAAAAAATGTTTGAACTTTTTTGCAAATCAAAGTCTACGGGAAGCTAGACTGCACGCCGATTCGCAACTCCCGCGGCGACCTTGCTGTGACACTCTCCCACAGCTCCGTCATTTTGATGATGAATTAATTTAAAAAAATTGTTTTGTATACTTAAATATACTATTAAAGTATACCTAAAGTTCGATCATTGTAGAATAATTATTTCTTAGTTCAAAAAATCCCTCAATATTGCTTAGTTTTGTCCTGTCTAAGTGTATATCCCGCCTTAACTGATTCAGGTTATTTTACGTACGAAGATAAATTTTACAAGCAAAAATTGGGGCCGCTCGGAACAATTTTCTCGCGCGCCGAAAGATCACTTTTAGATAGAAATTGAATCGAAACCATTCGGACATATTTTCCTCACTGTTTCTTGGAATAATCTCACGATAATAATCACTCGCAATACACAATCTAATTCGACAATTAACGTTCCAATCGTCGTCGGACACACGAAATACAGAATAATTCAAAAGTACGGAAAACTAGCGAATTACATTACAAATATGTGCCTAAATTGAAAAATCTACGAAAATGTTCACTGGTCAATTGTGTGTCCCGTATATGGTGGCTCCAAAAGGTCACGGAAATCATATTTTGTGAAAATAATAAATATGCACACAAATTCGCGAAGGATGGAAAAATGCATTTGGCAAATTTCTCAAATTGGTGAGCAAATTTTAACAATCCTTTGTCTTAACCCTCATCGGATAAAGGTGGGTCACTCGTGACTTGAACAATACCCTGAAAAATGCTTGCATGCCTCCGGATTTTGCATGAAATTGTTATTAAAAATTAATTTTTTCTGGTCGGATAAATTATAATTATCGAGTAAAGGGTCTCAACAAGGTCCATGAATTTTTCCAGATTTTTTACAGCACTTTAAGTATTGCAAAATTATCGGAAAGCACGAGTGACCCACCATTATCCCTAACGGCGGTCGAAAACACCCTTATCTGATGAGGGTTAAGGTAGAACGAGCGCGCGCTCTTGATTTCTATAGATTTTGTTCAAATTTTAACCAGACATTGTTCATATCATAATGCAGGTTGGAGTGACATTTCCGAACAGTCGACTATTCAGATTGGGAGATAATGAGTTTTAAAATTGCAACTTTTAACACTGCAGGGTCTGCATTGACCGAAAGTCAGGTCACATAATTCGTCGTACAATTCTATTGTCTTTATAAATCTTGAAAAAAAATTATGTTTAGATAGCAAACTAGTCAGGGAAAGAGTGAAAAAAGTTTGGATTGCCTTTACTATTCACTTTTGCTAAAAACGTTCAGTAAAGACAGAATAATTATCCGCAAAAAATATTTGTCCCCTGTAATAAGAAGACATATGGCAACACCGCAGAACAGTATTGTTCAATATTTCGAGAAAAAAAAATTATCGTGTTCCTAAAGCTAAAAACTTTTGTCAAAAAAAAATATTTGCGATATAAATATTAATATTTTATATTGTTTCTGTTATCTTCATTAACAAATAAAAGTGTTGGTTAATTCATAACTGATTAAAAACTTTGTTCGATTAAAAATTACTTCAAAATAAAAATTTGTGTCAGTATTATTTTAAATATGCCGCGCAAACTTACGTCATTGGATACGTGAGCGATGCGGTGTCGCCACATGTCTTCTTATTATAGGGGACAAATATGTTTAGCGTTAATTATTCTGTCTAAATTTCAATGCAGAGCCTGCAGAGTTTAAAGTTGCAAATTTAAAACTCATTATCTCCCAATTTAAATAGTCGACTGTTCTGAAATTTCACTCAAACACGCATAATGATATAAACAATGTGTGGTTGAAATTTGAACAGAATCTATAGAAATCGAGAGCGCGCGCTCGTTCCACCTTAAGAGCCTGTTTGCGATATTTGCAGGGGTTTCGGCTAAACGAGAAGACAAAACACTAAATCTACGAAATTAAGGGGTTAGGCTGCCGTGAAAAGTTCAAATAAATCGACAGTCGCTTGAGGCAACTGAAATTCAACAGGAAGGTGCAACATATGGTGCAGAAATCGCAGATTGAAGGTAAACTTATTTAAAGGTACATTTCTGTACGATTGAAAAATGATAAGAAAAAAAACGCCCGGTCAAGTTTTAGCCAATATTATCTATTTTAAGGGGGTCGTCGAGTGTGTCAGATCAAAAGAAGAGAAAACGGCCTTGCATGACTCCTTTGAAGAAGAGGAAGGTGTACTCTATGGTCCAGGCATAGCAGATTGATGGTGAGACCATATTTTTTTATATGAATTATGCACAACAACTTTCAAACGCGTTTTTCTCAAAACACGATTTTTCCGAACTGCTGCCATGATATCTCAAAAACTATTTGATTGATTCTGCTCAAATTTATACAGCATCTTTAGTACATATATAACTACAAGTTGAACTAAAATAATTAAGATTGCTTTGTTAGTTTTCTTTTTATCAGCTATATAGACCCCAAAAAAAATACGAAAAATTGAATTTTTTTTCTAAAGCGTAAAAAAAATATTTTTTTTTGGAATTCTAACTTTATTTTAGTTCCATGTAGAGCCTCAAGTCTCACGATTAAAATTGCGTTTGGTTTTTTGATTTCAGATAAGCAGAACGGCCGAAATCGTGGCAGCAGTGGAGCACCTCTTTTTATATGTGTTCCTGTTGGGCGGTGTATCTCCGACTATATTCTATATAATGACTTCAAAAAATTCACAAATATTGTTTAAATGTTAATAAAAATGATATACAATTTATAAATTATTTTATTTTAATGGTTCGTCAAAAAAAATTCCCCAAAAAAGCATTAAAAAACGGCCTTCACACTAGACGACCCCGTTAAGCCAATATAGCCAATATCGCCAATACAGCCAATATTATCTATTTTAAGGAGAAATAAACTCGTTTTTTTGTTGTTTTAGTTCAACGGGGTGGCCAAAACTTGTTTACGACTTCTCTGATTGTCAATATTCGTGAAATTTTTTTGTTTTATTTTTTGCTTCATTTTGTATTTTATTTTTCGCTTTTTTGTTTGGGTCTGTTTGGGTTTAAAGACTGAACTGCACTTTCGTGAAACTTCGTACGCAACTTTGTCAATGATCATACAAATTTTTGCACCTTTTCGGTCCAAACGATTTTTCGCTCGTCTTCCTCATTTCATCGAAATGAATTTTCTCAAATAACCCAGATTTTCGGGTCGTCACAGTAGCCTAGCCCCGTAAATACAATAATTTCAAATTCACCGAGTAACGTTGCCCTGCACGTGTGGGCGTGTAAGAAACATCGCAGGTCCTTCGCGAAATTCAGCACAGCTCACATTGCAACACGCAAAACTGCACGGACAGTCACAGTAATCGATTTTTCCCTCACAGACAATTAATGTATCATTGATTGTAGTTGGTTTCCGCCACCGCGAATGAGCTCACAAAGAAGTTAACTGTGCGATCGGAATACCTCGATGCTCTCTTCACAATACATTCGTTTTTCTTCATCCCCTACGACAGACTGGCAGACCAGTGAAATCCAAACACACATAAATACAAAAAAAAAGACGAAACGAACAAAAAAAAGACGAACACGATATGTCGATAGAGAATTATAATAATCCAGATATCGACAGCGCAACTTGTCACTTCCCGTTCAACAGTCGTATCCAATCTACGATGCGCACTCCTCACACGCAATACGCGACGCGATCGCTTCAAAACATTCAGTTATCGAGTTTCGCATCGCGAAAGCCGCAGCGATAACGTCAACGAGCGCCAAATCAAGATAATCCCACGACATTTTTCTATTTCGACAATAATTAACAGTCTTTGGCATCCTGCACTATAAATTAAGCAGACCTTATGCAAAACAAACGGTAAATTCACAATTAAAATAATAATATACGAAATAATAATTAAACGAAAGCAAAAAAAAACGAAAAAAAAAATCCAACGTAAAATAATCTATGTACAGCCGCTTTATTGGTTTTCGCCTTGATTAAAAGTAAAATAATCGGTAAATAAGGGTGCAGTGACGGGAGAAAGAGTATCGCGGGCGAGGTTGGCACGATTTACGTCTAATCCATATCCGCCGTTTCTTCACGTGACTTAAATCATGATTTAAAAAAGTTTTAAGAATCCATTTACCGATCCACAACGCACGTGTGCGCTTTCGTTATTCCTCGAATAACTTCCCGACGAAGACGCGACAAATATTCATCGTCTGTCTATCCCGTAAGAACAGTTTTTTTCCACTATCATTGTCTACCTCCTCGCCGGATAAGATTTTACTCACAATTCATTGGCGTCTTGTTTTATTGTTTTAAATATTATGTACATACGGATACACTTAAATAAATGCCGTTTCGTTTAATTCTATGCGTCTCACTGAATCGCGGTGTATCGGTTTGAACCTTTTGCCCTTTCGATTCGTTAGCAAATTGCCTTTTTTTTCTCTTCTCGTTCCTTTGTACTCACGAAATACTTCAGTTCGCACGCGAGTCTTTATTTATACAGAGAACATTCATTGATAAGCTCTGGAAGAGCGATCGGTTTTTGGATTGCACTTTTTTCATTCTTTTTTTTTTGTTGCTCTAAGCCGACATTTCTTTAGCTTGAAGTCGATAGGAACCGCGACGCGTAGATGTGAATTTGATAATGGACTCTTAAAAAAAAACAAAAAATTAAAAATGAATCAGTTCCTAGCTCCTGATAAAATTGTTGTATTTACAGTACCAAAAAAAGATCAACTACTAAAAAAAAGAGAGAGGGAGGGAGAGAGGGAGAGAGAGAGAGAGAGAGAGAGAGAGAGAGAGAGAGAGAGAGAGAGAGAGAGAGAGAGAGAGAGAGAGAGAGAGAGAGAGAGAGAGGGAGAGGGAGAGGGAGAGGGAGAGGGAGAGAGAGAGAGAGAGAGAGAGAGAGAGAGAGAGAGAGAGAGAGAGAGAGAGAGAGAGAGAGAGAGAGAGAGAGAGAGAGAGAGAGAGAGAGAGAGAGAGAGAGACGGAAACATCGCTTGTACTTCGTTCAACGAAAGTCAACAACGAATAAGACTTTATCTGTGTATTCGGTCGCTGCAGGCAGCATGCAAAAAAAAACAATAATGATGAAGGGAGGATCCTGAGCCAGTTTATCTCTTCTTGTTTTTCTTTTCTTTTTTCTTTTTTTAAATATGTATAAAATTCACTGCTCGAGTAGTTCCTGGCCGGCGACGGTGCAGAGCCTATAGAAAACTGTTTTACCGTGTCCGTCTTCTCCCGTCAATATTATTTGACCGTCTTGGCCTAAGGTCGCCTCGGTCACGCTGTTCAAGTCGACAGCGACGCTTCCTTCACCGCCCCCGGAGACTTCCGCGAGCGCTTGAACTTCGCCCTGACTCGTGTGAATCTGAAAACACCGGAAGAAAATAAGAACGATTGACAAGTGTTCTACGATGGAGGAGAATTCTGGCATTTAAACGTTTTTTTCGATCTTCTAGCGGGAAATCTTTGCGAGTGCATTTTTGTCACAAACGCTGGACTCGTCACTTTAGTGATTCGCGGCTAAATGTGGCTAAATGATAAAAAGAGAATTCTACCTCCTCCAGAATTTTTTTATTTGGAGATATTTTAGGGGACACACCACTGTGACGGGTTAAAAATCTTTTTTCTTCTTTTTGGCAAAGTATACATGTTCAAGAATGTGAGAAAAAAGTTGAAATATTGAAAATTTACGAAGCTACGGGCGATTCAGTGTGAGCAGGTAGCGCAAAAATTTACGCGTGCTAAATATTCGATGGCGTTTTTCTCGAAACGACTTTTCTCGACCTGACTGAAATCATAACTAGCTATAATGGTCCGAATTTCGTTTTTCAAATAAGAAATTTCCGTAATTGCCGTAGCTACCGATGTACGTAGCCATTTTATTTCGTATTTTTCTAGCCCTCAAATACGAGTTAAAATTTCGCCAAAATTACACTTTTTTTAAACACGCATTTTGTAATTTTTATTTCCAAAAAACGACCACGTACCAGAGTTGGGCGTAATTCTGTTTATAAATACGAATACGAATTTATTCACATCGCGATTTTTATGTGAATATAAATACAAATTTGTTCATACTTCACTTATTTGTATTCACATGCATGCAATACTCTCACAAATATTCTGAACATACAAATGAATGCACAGAAAAAATTGTGAATATTCACAAAAAATTGTAAATGCAAAAAAATTCAGAAAATAAGTTGTGCATTTTTTCGTATTTAAGACAAATTAAAATCGAACTCACAATGATTAGATTAAAATTTACACCAAAAGTGAGTTCGTACGTATTTTTGCACAAAACGTTTTGTGCAAAAACGTCTTTGCCTCGGCGCAATGTTTTCTCTCAAAATACGTAAGAACTCACTTTTGGTGTAAATTTTAATCTAATCATTGTGAATTTGATTTTCATTTGTCTAAAATACGAAAAAATTCACAACTTATTTTGTGAATTTTTTTGTATTTACAATTTTTTGTGAATATAATTGCAATCACAAATTTTGATGTGCATTTTTTTTTTAATTCACACGATTTTTTTTAAATATTCACATTTTTTGTGAATATTCACCATTTTCTCTGTGAATTTATTTGTATGTTCAGAATATTTGTGAATACAATTGTATTTGTATTTGTGTTTATAAATAGAATTACGCCCAACTCTGCCACGTACAACGGGAAGTATATATCTGTACAGATAAAAAAATACGTCCTGACCGATTCATCAACGCCAAGCCAAAACCGCTGAAGCTTGTTACATGAAATTTGGAAAGTAGGGATTACTAAGAAGGGATTATCGAAATTTAACCCTTAAGGGAAGAAAAGGCGTGGCAAAGTTTGTACAGAAATTAAAAAAAAATCGGTCGGGTTTACCCGAAATTTGGTATTCGTGCTTTTTGACACAAATTATGAAACACGTATTTCAGCTTTTGTGGAAATTCAACCCATAAGGGGAGAAAGAGGGTGGCAAAGTTTGTATGTAAAATAAAAAAAATCTTGTCAGAAGATTTACCTGAAACTTAGTATTAAAGCTCTTCAACACAATTAATAAAACACGTATTTTAGCGTTTTTCGAAATTCAACCCCTAAACGAAAAGGGGTGGCAAAGTTTGTACGGAAAATAAAGAAAATCGGGTCAAATTTGGTTGAAACTTTGTATAACTGCTCCTAGACACAATTAATGAAATGTCAGCGTTTTTAGAAATTCAATCGTTAAGGGGAAAAGGGGGTAGCAAAGTTTGTATCGTACGAGAAATATCTGTTCAGATTTACTTGAAAGTTAGTATTAATGCTCTTCCACGCAATTCTACGTGTTCCTCAAGGGATAACACCCTTAAGGTTTTTTTGCTTAAAAAATACTTCGGATTCATAAAAACAATAAGAAATTGGTCCTGTATCGAAAAAAATTGTTTGAAAGGTTTAATTATCGATTTTGCCGCAGCGCCTCGGACTTCTTTCAGGCGCCTCGTACAACTTTAAGGGGCCAGTCCACTTTGAAAATTTCAAAAAATCGAAAGCAAGCAAAACTTGAAGAAATCGACGATGATGAGCAATCAGAAGGGATTTTGTACGGTGCAGGAATTTCCGATTGAGTTTAGGTAAGAGTTTTTCATAGTATAAACTTCAAACGCGTTTTTCTCGAAACAACATTTTCAAAATCTAGCTCCATCGTATCTCTAAAACTAATCAACCGATTCTCTTGAAATTTGAACCACACATTGTAAACATGATTCGCAACAAGATGACCCTCGATGGTTTTTAAATTTTCATTTTTACTCTTTTTTTTTGCGAAAAACTGCGAAAGAAACGCGTTTTTAATTACTTTTTTCGTTTTTAATCTGCCATTTTTTTTTATTTTTTGATAAAACTTTATATCCGAGGGTCATTTTGTAGCTGGTGTCATACTGAATCTAATGGACTTTGATTTGTTTTGTTTCAGACAAGCCGTTGCCGAGTTGTGATGGAGCTACCTAGCCCATCTATTTTTGAGGCGTTACGTTGAACTATAGTTTTTGTACTTAAAAATGAATAAAAATGAATTAAATTTTTTTCAAATGTATTTCAAGACTTTATTTATCAAGCCCCACAACTTTTATATTCATATCTTTTATAAAATCCTCAAGAAAAAATCGCGAAAATAGCCTTTTTTCGTGCCTCCAAAGTGGACTGGCCCCTTAAACGCGTTTTTCTCGAAACCACTTTTTTCAAACCGGGAGGATTACTCGAACACCTTTGCATGGATCGATTTTAAATTTTGATAGTAGCTTCACAATTACATTCTCTATGGGAGTACGTAGCCATTTATTTTATTAAATGTAAACTTTTTTTTTATAAACAATTTACTGCTTATTTTTTGGGCAATAAATCGATTTATTTCTTTCAAAGTGCGCCAAATACTGCGCGAATCGTTGGAATAACTATTTTTTTCATTTTTCTAACTAAACGTGAACATTCGTTAAGGAGCTATACCAGTGTGACATTTAAAAAAAATCGATTTTTTTGCCTTTTTCGACAGTTTATACTTTCAAGAATATCATCATCATTTATATAATTCATATCAATATAATTTTATCTTGTGAAAATCGATCGTTAAATCTTTAAACGCGTTTTTCTCGAAATGAGATTTTTCAAATTTTGCTGACATTGTAACTCAAAGAGCGTCTATCCGATTGATTTGAAATTTGAACTGAGTACTCTTGAATATGTTTACTCTACAATGACGTAGGATATTTTTGATTGGATGAAAATTGACAATTTGGTATTGAAAAAAACGACCATTTTGTTAGGTTTTGATATTTTTCGAAAATCCTACGTCATTTTACAGGAAACACCTTCCAGTTTAACGACATTTATTTCCGGTTTCAGCGACTCAATCGGCCGGAATCATGTCCGCGGAACTTTTTTTTTGGCGCCTTCGAAGGCAGCGCATAAGTCGCTTGGATCTCAACATTTTTCTATGAAAAAATCATGTAATATAGGTCAAATATAGCCAAATATATTCTTAATTTTCCGAAACATTTAATTGAGTACTTTTCTTCCAAAAAATTCCCGAAAATCACCAAAATTTTCAGCGTTCACGCTGGTGTAGCCTCTTAAACAGTTTACACATGGAAAATTTGAGTTATTACAAATTATTTTTTCATCATATGTTAAAAATATAAATTGTACAAGTTGCGATAGGATTGCCTTAATAAAATACCCTTTTTCCAAACCTCAAACAAATAATCTATTAAACGAAACGAAAATCGTGAAAACCGACTCTTTCGGCTCGTCACAGCGGTGTCCTCCCTCAATGTCCACGGAGACATTAAATTCTCAAGAGGCGAATAACACGTTTACCGAAACCGTTTATTCGCGCCCCGACAATCAATAAATTCTTGATCGAATATTTCTAGGATAAATGTCTACTTACGGTCGCGACGCCTTGAACCTGAGCGGTCGTTCCATCGGGTAACGTGATAATTGGATTGCTCGGATCGACCTGTATTATCGAGACCGTGCCGTCCGCGTTCGTTATCGTTTGCAACACGGCGGTTGGATACTGCGCCATCTGCGTGTAAAAAAAACACAGAATAAAGGAATAAGACGAGCCTCGAGTTTGTCGAAAGTGAAACGCGACGATAAAACAAACAGACGCGACGTAGAAATAACGGCACTCAATAGCCGTTACGAAACTCAATTAAGGGAAACCAAACACCCAAAATTGTGAAAGAAAATGGCGCATGTTCGGCAAATAGGACGTGATAAACTTAATGTTTTTCCTTCTTCTAATTTAGTAACGTTTCATGAAACGTCGTGAGATTATCGATCGTAGATGCGGAGAACGAGATTGATGTGACGAGAGTAGAAAATGGCGGCTTTTCGGTTTCGATTTTGTACGAATGTGAAAATATTCGTGTCGAATTATCGAGCGCTTGTGTTTTCGAATTTTTCGGACATTGATCGTGTCACGTGGACACGTGGATGGGAATAAGCCGAGAAAAATTTCGTCCGCAGTGTTCCGATCGATAATTACGATATCTCATGCACTCCGCCCACAAGCACCTGAGCAGTGGCAAGAGCTGTGGGTGACGCGGCTATCATTTGAGCCGGTGAAGAGTTTCCCTTAGATGAACCCGTGGTGCTGAGACGAACGACTCCCACCGTCTGTTGCTGCTGCGCTTGTCCCTGTTGACCCGAAGGCGTATGGGACGAGTGAGGAGTCTGGTGCTGTATCAAAATATTCGATTTGTCGTCGTCCTCGCTGAACGCAGGCAAAAGATCTTCTCTTCCGTGGAAATTGTAGCAATTTATAACTATTTGTCTCAATGCGTGAGTCCAAGAGATCTGCGGAAGGAGAGAAAGAGAGAATGTAGAGTCGCGTGTATTTTTAACTTTGTATGCGACTCGTGTGCGAATAGAGAAAACGGAAATGGGAATCGAGAGACGGACAGGACTGTTCAGGAGAGATATACACCTAGATGGTCGAGGTCGAGGATTTTGAAGCTATGAACATTCCGTCGACCGTAGAAGACCTACGCTATGGGCCTGGTATCGATGATTTCATGTAAGTTGACAAATTTCATGATTTATTCATTCCCAAATTTTCAAACGCGCTTTTCTCAAAACGTTTTTCAAATCGGTACCCGAAATTTCTCGAAAACCAATGAACCGATTGCCTCGAGGGTTTTTGTGGTTATTCTATACACCATTATCTAGTACTTGTCATAGGATTTTTTTTTCTTCCGTTACTTAGTTTTTGTTTTATAGGCAAAATAATAACTAATTTTTGGCCCAAAAATCACTATTTATGTTCAAACGTCCGCCATTTTGTCATAAATCGATATTTTCAAAATCGGCTATGACAAGTACTAGATTATAGTATCTAATTTAATAATCTTTTTGGTTTTTTTTCAGATGATTTTTGAAGAAACGCCAGTGGGTACCGTATACGCAGATTCTTTTACGACGCTCCAAGGATCATACAATATCCTTGCATATTTTTGATATTTTTAAATAAAGGAAATTGAACATATTTTTGAATGTATATACTTTTAGATCATTAAAACCCCATTCCGAACTTTCACATAGTTTTCCTTGAAAAAGTTTACAAAAATGACACTTTCTTCCGGCTCCTAGATGTACATCTCCCCTTAAGGCGGGATATACATTTACAACGTTCAAAAAATCGATTTCTTTTTTTTAACTATAGTACTGTATATGTAGAATATTTTCCTAGTTTCAAAGCGAAATTCGATAAACTTCAAACGTTACAGCCCGTCAATGCTGTGCCTCACCGCTCGGATTCGGAGCGGGCGTGAACTTCAAACGCGTTTTTCTCAAAACTGTATTATCGAATTTGGCGTGCAGGATTACTCAAAAACTATTAAACCGATTGAGTTGAAAGTTGGTAGAAATATTGATAATATTGGTAACTTCTACTTGACGAGAATAGTTTTTGAAAAATCGGAAAAAAACTACTTTTCTAATCCACATTTTACAGAAGTGTTGCGTGAAATGTTGATTTTTTTTTGCAAATGCGTGCCATTTTTTTATTTGCATTTTCTTCATTTTATTTACCGTCACATAGAAACTATACATGTTCTGACTGAAAAAATTATGTAATATAGGGCAAATATAACCAAATATATTCTTAATTTTCCGAAACATTTAATTGAGCACTTTTCTTCCACGAAAATTCCCGAAAATCACTCAAATTTTCAGCGTTCACACTGGTATAGCCCCTTAAAGTATACCTAAAGTTTGATAATTGTAGAATAAGTATTTCTCAGTTTTAAAAGTCCCTCAATATTGATTATTTTTTCCTGTCTAAATGTATATCCCGCCTTAAGGTCATCCTATCGCCAGGCTTGAATGCATAGGATTTTCATTTTTTTTTGAGCTTCCTTAAATATATCAATAATCGTCTCTGTAAATTTTCAGGGTCGGTTATCGACCTAATTACAGAGAAAAAAATATTAAAATTGCGTATTTTTGTGAAGGAATTTCGAGACGACAAAAACCCAATTTCCGGTCGCTACAAAAGTGTATATAATAGTGGGAATCCGTCAGATTCTTAAAAATAATCAGATTTACATACTTAAGGCCTTAGGCCGCAGTAACGGGTATAAAATCGTGTGCGAATTTAACATTTCTTTTCGTGTGAAAAAGTGATTCACTCATAAAATTAATTACACATCTATTTAGTGTGAATATCAAGCTGTTAGAAAATATATATATTTTTATTCGATGACAATGAACTGACAAATAACTTCAACAATTTTCACTCGATTTACTTCGAATTTAAAAGTTATGTTCCTAATTGCATTTCGCGAAGTACGTACGGAATTTCTGATTAATCGAAAACTTTTCATTTTATGAGCAGTTTATGAGCAGTTATAACGAAATTTTTCACTGAAAATTCATTTCTTAAGTTCAAATACCTACAACTTTTGAATAAAACAAAATTTTTAAAATTCCGTACGTACTTCTCTAGGTACTCTAATGTAGATTGACGAGAATTTTTGTTTTTTGTTTTAGGTAAAAAATTGTGGATGCTAAATGTCACGCCGCGGAGCGCCTAAAAAAAATAACAAAAGAAAATATTATCGGTCATTTTGGACATCGAAAAAAAAAAATATTTTTTCTAAAAGCTTGATATTCATACTAAACAGATGTATAATTAATTTTTTAAGTGAATCACTTTTTCATACGACAAAGAAATTGTCAAATTCGCACATGAAATTTTTTAGTTATTACAAATGATTTTTGTCGCATGTGTTAAAAATATAAATTGCACAAGTGTGAAGCGATAGGGATTGAGCTAACGACTGAAGCGCATGCGAATAGGATAACGAGAGAGCAACAGGTAGATAAGTGGAAGCGCGCGGAATAAATCGACGAACCTTTTGTTTCTCGTCTTCTGATCGCGCGTCCATTCGTACATTCGCCCATGGCAATTCTTTGGGCCACCAGGGTGGTCTTGTGCTCTCTCTTCCCCAACCAGGCTTACCCCTGCCGGTCGAATACTTGAGCATCAGAGGTATGAAGGCTCTGAGCTGTGCCTGGGTCATTTTCTCGACCGGTGTCGGTATGCCATCGATTATCAGAGGTGGCAACTCATAAAGCGACGGATCGTCCTGCACCGGCGGCGGGGCCTGTTGGGCCAGAGCACTCTCGAGCTCATCCATTATCATACTCTTCAAATTTTTCACGACGTCCTCGAGGGGCTTCGCACCGAACACTTTGTAACTACTATTTGGCTTGCCCGGGGTCGCCACTAGTACAACTGCCTGTTGGCCCACCCTCGTCGCAAACTCGTCTATTGTTTGCTGAAACATTTTCAAATACAACGTTAACCGATCGTCCTCTCTACTTTGATCGTGGAGGCCGAAAAGTAGCTGCTTTCGTGCTCGTGTTCCACTCACTTTGAGTTTCCTTAATAGTCTATTTTGATGCCTCTTCCTGTTGCTAGGATTAGTCTCGAAGCTGTGTGGGCGTTTCCGCTTTTTCGCGGAAACTATTGCCGCCGCTGCAGCAACACCAACGGGTCCTGGATATCATTGCAACTGCTATTATCGCTCTTTGGTACGGTATGTCAGTATAAAAACATTGCGACTTTTATATATAAATATACATGTGCATAGAGGGTGTCCCTGTTACGAATGGATAATCCTGCAACCTTCGATAGGTCAGATCATGTCCTACCATAGGCTGGAATTTCAGTTTAGTAAAAGTTCCACGGTTTTCGAGATAAAAATCATCTGATTTTCGTTTTTCGCATGCCATTTCTACAAATGATAACTTTTTTTTACCCGGTTGTTTTTAAAAAATACTCTCGCTTGTTTGGTTTATCTAGAAAAGTCTTTTTAACCTCAAATGTTAAGGCGAGAAATCCCTTTAGAATTTTCAAAAAATCGATTTTTTTTACATATTTCGAAAGTATGATACCCAAGGAATATACTGACCAAAGGAAAACTCGAAATATTAAATATTTGCGGAGTTATCGCATATAGTCTAGAGCGCGGGGACAGCATGCGGTCAGGTGGCGAGTCATATCTTGAAACTTTAAACGCGATTATCTCGAAAGTACTTTTTCAAAAACTGCTCGTGTTGTAGCTGAAAAAGTTATCGACCGATTTGGATGAAATTTTGGGAGGTTTGTTTGGGTTTGTTTGTTTGTTTGGGTTATTCTAGCAGAAGCCCGACTTTCTAATATTTACCAAATGTACTACACATATAATGCCGATTACTTGAAAAAATTGCTTAGTTACTGTCGATGCATATCATTTGTAGACATCCCACGCGAAAAACCAAAAGCGGATGATTTTTTTTTAAACAACATAAAGCCCAAAATCTCAAAAACCGTGGGACTTTTACTAAACTGAAATTCCAGCATTTAGTAGGACATAATCCGACCTATCGACAGTTGCAGGATTATCCATTCATAGCAGGACCCTGTATATATCTTCGAGTGTAAATCTGAAATTATTATCATTCCATTATTCAGTTCCAATAACGAATTCTAATTCAATTCAGAAACGTTTTTGTCTTACACTGACATTAAAAAAATGGGTATGACTGTATAAAATTGAGGAACAGCGTGCATAGATGTTAAAAGTACAGAATTCTTTACGTTGAAAAGATATTGTTGAGGGGTTAGGCTACTGTGATAATTAAATAATATCGATAGTCGTTTGAGACAACTGAAATTGAAGAGAAAGGCCCAACATATGGTGCGGGAATCGCAGATTGAAAGGTAAACATGATTACATACAGATGATTGCAACGATAGATCTGCTTAGGAAACTTTAAGGGGGAATATACCTTTGTGATTTTTCTGCATTTTTTTATTAGCTTAAAAGGCCCTTTAACTATCCAAAAATGATATTCAAAAGGTTTTATGAGGGGTCCAGGCATCGAAATTTCCATGATTTTACTGTACTCAAAACTTTAAACGCGTTTTTATCGAAACTATTTTTTAGACACTGGCGTATGCGTAGCGCCTCGAGTTTTCAATCGATTTACTTGAAATTTTAACTGTAGCTTCTTGACAACATTTTCTAATCCATTACGTAGGATTTTTTCGATAAGTTGAAATTAAAATATTTTATGATCGATATTCGATCAATTTTTTTTTATATTGAGGGGGTCAGTCCACTTTGAAAATTTCAAAAAATCGAAAGCAAGCAAGACTTGAAGAAATCGACGATGATGAGCAATCAGAAGGGATTTTGGACGGTGCAGGAATTGCCGATTGAGTTTAGGTAAGAGGTTTTCATAGTAAAAACTTCAAACGCGTTTTTCTCGAAACAACGTTTCCAAAATTTAGATCCATCGTATCTCTAAAACTAATAAACCGATTCTCTTCAAATTTGAACCACATATTGTAAACATGATTCGCAACAAGATGACCCTCGATGGTTTTTAAATTTTCATTTTTACTCTTTTTTTTTGCAAAAAACTGCGAAAAAAACGTGTTTTTTAACTTTTTTCGTTTTTCATCTGCCATTTTTATATTTTTTGATAAAACTTTATATCCGAGGGTCATTTTGTAGCTGGTGTCATACTGAATCTAATGGACTTTGATTTTTTGTTTCAGACAAGCCGTTGCCGAGTTGTGATGGAGCTACCTAGCCCACCTATTTTTGAGGCGTTACGTTAAACTTTAGTTTTTGTACTTAAAAATGAATAAAAATTAATTGAAAATTGATTTTTATTGTATTCCAAGACTTTATTTATGAAGCCCAACAACTTTTATATTCACATCTTTTATAAAATCCTCCAAAAAAAATTGCGAAAATCGCCTTTTTTTCGTGGCTCCAAAGTGGACTGGCCTATTTTTTTTTAATCAATATTTTGAAAAACCCCTACGTACTGGACTAGTTTTTTATATCTACTTACAAAATGTTTTTCGTTTTTTGTTCTACCTTGAAAATTACGACCTGTGCGAATACGCCCGTAGAGGACTATGAAAAAAAAGAGTTTTCTTTCATCGACTACTGCGCCGCCATTTTGTTTCTAAATAATGTAAAAAAAATTATTTTGCTTTACGATTTGTACTAATATGTATAAAAACCGAATTTAAAAATGATGTTTCGTTTTTCTTGAATAAATTGTCAATAATGATCCATGATATTGTCCTCACTATATTCCCCCTTAAACGCATTTCTCTTAAAACTATGTTTTTCAAAACTGTGTACACGATTTCTCGACATCTAATGAACGAATTGATATGAAATTTTGTACACTTAGTGTCATAGTAGTTTAGATTTGGCGACGTTTTTCTTATTAACATTTTTTTTTTCATTAGTCATTAACAATAATGTTTTTCCTCGAAAAATCGAAATGCAAAATTTTTGTTTTGTTGATTGAAACACGATAACGAAAAAGCTCGGTTGAGTATTCGCCAATATTATCTATTTTAAGGGGAGATATACATCAAGATGGTCGAGGTCGAGGATTTAGAAGCTATGAAAATTCCGTCGACCGTAGAACACCTACACTATGGGCCTGGTATCGATGATTCCATGTAAGTTGACAAATTTCATGATTTATTCATTCCCAAATTTTCAAACGCGTTTTTCTCAAAACCACGTTTTTCAAATCGGCACCCAAAATTTCTCGAAAACCAATGAACCGATTGCCTTGAGGTTTTTTGTGGTTATTCTATACACCATTATCTAGTACTTGTCATGGGATTTGCTTTTCGTTACTTAGTTTTTGTTTTATAGGAAAAATAATAACTAATTTTTGGCCCAAAAATCACTATTTACGTTCAAACGTCCGCCATTTTGTCATAAATCGATATTTTCAAAATCGGCTATGACAAGTACTAGATTACAGTATCTAATTTGATAATCTTTTTGGTTTTTTTTTTCAGATGATTTTTGAAGAAACGCCAGTGGGTACCGTATACGCAGATTTTTTTACGACGCTCCAAGGATCATACAATATCCTTGTATATTTTTGATATTTTTAAATAAAGAAAAGTAAACATTTTTTTGAATGTATATACTTTTAGATAATTAAAACCCCAATCCGAAATTTCAAATAGTTTTCCTTGATAAAATTCACAAAAATGACCTTTTTTCCGGCTCCTAGGTGTATATCTCCCCTTGAGGAAAAAAAATACCCAAAAAAATCAAGTACACCGTTGTGCGCCTCACGTTCGAAGGTCCTTTACGAGATTTTTCACTTCTTTAATTATCAATATTTAAAAATGAAATTTGTCACACAACTTCGTTAATCTGCATAAAAATAAATGTCCAAACGATGTTTCGATCATCCTACTCGTTGCTTCAATAATCATTTTTCCAAATAACTCTGATTTTCGGGTCGTCACAGTAGCCTAATCCCTCTTCTTCCTTTTTTTCTTTTTTTTTTCTTTCCTTCGTCAAATAAAAACGTGCCGTCATAAAGCATAAATTGGATAGAAAAAAAAATGCAAAAACAAGGATAACAAACGTGGTAAAACGGATATAACGAAAGGAGGATGCTTTTGCCAGTAAATTTTATCCAAAATCATATTGTCTATCGGAGCAGTGCTCTTTGCGATGACGTTGAAGTTTGCATAGTTTGAATACAACGAAAATGATTTTTCTTTTATTCTTCAAATTTCCTTTACGCAGATTTGCGCTACGAAAATCGCGCACACGTTCCTCAGGATTCTTATGTAGCGATCTACGACAAATTTGCAAAATTCGATTTTGAATAATGAATATGAGAAATTGTAAAGAACTTTCGTTGCGTTCCAGCGATGCAAACTTCTATCCTATTTTTGCGTTGATATTGCAAGAGGAATATTTTATCGAACGAGCTTCTAAGCAACTTTGAAGATGCCGGATAAAGTATGAACGAGTGAAGAAGCGAAAGGTGAGAGAGAAGGATGGGTAGTGATTGAAAAAAAAAATATATGAAAATCACCATGAGTATCTTTTATTTTCCAACCTGCAGCCACTAACTGGGCCGTGACATCATCGTCCATGGCGGCAGAGAGGAGATCGCCCTCTTCGTAAGCGTCCGAGCCACTGCTCGGCTCCTCGTCGTCGTCGTCCGTAAGCCTGTCCATTCTGTCCATAGGACCGGATTCTGTGCTAGGTAACGATACCATGGCTCTCCGTATCTGGCGATACTCTCTTCGCCTCTCGTATATTGCAATGACCCACCAAAATCGAGACCAAGCTCTACGTTCGATCCTTCCGCATTACCTCCGCCTGCTTGTCGATAAAATTCACTCGTTAGTCAATAAACAATTTCTATGCTCGTCTCTCCTCAATCGCAGAGAACGAGAGAGCACGGATATGACGATAGCCGGTCATTTTTCATGATGTTGAAGTTTGCGTCGTTGAAATCCAGTGGAAAACAATCTTTCTGAATTCTTCCAATTTCCACATTTTTGCAGATACTTATTTAACAATCCACAAAAAAGATTTGCTCAATGAAAATAAGGAAAATAAAATGTAAGAGGTTTCTTTGCGTTCCAACGATGCACGCTTCGACGAGTAACCAAATGAATATTGAGTATAGAATTGTCCGTATCGGAAACAGTGCGTAACGTATCAGTAATATATTCTTCCCAGCACGAATAATGTGATCTATGCCTGAGATAAGTCAACGCAAACGCGCAGGAAATTTCAAACATACAAGTATCTCTCGTAGCTAACGCTTCTCGTCTCGCGATCTCGGTAGTCGAAAAATCACTCCGAGTTCTCCCCGGGAAGCGTTACCTAACCGCAGTGGTTTGTGCAGACTGGAGGACGCAATTGGAGTTTCCATTGCATTGACCATTTGAGACTCGGGAAAACTGTATTTCGCCGTACATTGTTCTTTCTCTGAGTTTGACACTCGTACGACTACATACTCAACGGCTTATACACGAATACATACTCTACGGCTCGTACGAGAACGGCTTTAAACGTGTTTGGAACCCGATACTCAAGAGCTCGCACGCGACAGCTCGAATCATTCGCTTATAAGCGAAATGCGCAATATCGACGCTAGTAAGAGCATTGATATCGCACGTGGGGAATGACGTTGGATGCACGTTGCAGGCTACCAATGAAATGTTTGAACGGGAAGAGAAAGAAATGGAATCATCAGGAGAGACGTTCGGGCTAGCTATGTAGAAATCCGCTGGAAAAGTATCAAGGTATTCCTTTCACGGTCATACTTCGTCAGGGCATAAGGCCCTTCAGAATCGTCAGTTAAATTACAGTCGCGCTTGATAATAAGTCACAATAAATTATTGTACATAAAAATAACCTACAAAATTAGTAGATTCAAACATTTTCTCTGCAGTCTACGAAAATTCTAGTCACATTTCTCCGAGCTTTATCGTTAATATTTTGGCCTTAGGCCACAATAACGCGTATAAAATCATGTGCGAATTTAACAATTTTTTCGTATGAAAAAGTGACTCACTCATAAAATTAATTACATTTTTTTTTCGATGTACAACAAAACAGATAAAAGAAAATAGAAGTCGGCCATTTTGTACATCGAAAAAAAAAAAATACTTTCTAACAGCTTGATATTCATACTAAATAGATGTGTAATTAAATTTATGAGTGAATCACTTTTTGATACGAAAAAAAATTGTTAAATTCGCACATGATTGTTATACCCTGTGGCCTAAGGCCTCAAACACTCAGTGATCCCCTGTTATTATTGTTGTTATTCTTTTACGAATTTTTTTCGACAAATATTCGTTACGAAAATCCCCCACCATTTTGTGAATCACTTATTTAGTGATCCGAGGTTGAAAACTGTGAATATATTTTGTGAAATCACAAAAATGCGGAAATGAAAATATAACGAGGAAATTTCGTTGCAAACTTCGAGATCGTTCAATCCACAAAGCAGTATAAATAAGACGATTTTCAGAGTCGTAATTTTTCGTTAAAAGTTCGGTAACTTGAAATATTACCATAATGGGATGTACTTTAATTGACTATGGGCGAAAATCATGTGAAATATTCGTGAAAAGAATACCTCGAGTTACCATTGCCAGACTTGTGAGTCATCCCCAGTCCCTTCTGCCCTTTGGTACGAGGGTGGCCCCCTCCAATGCCAACCCTACCTACGTTACGAAGGCACGGGGTTCGTACATCCCAATATTCATTTCCCGATCTATCGCCCGTTTCCCTCCCCTATCGAAAACGCACTCCCCGTAATATTCCGATACCCGGCGGAAGGGGGCGTCCAACGAAAACATACGCACTTTCCAGCCACGAAAAAGGGGGGACGAGGTTCCGAGCGGAAGCGTGTTTTTCCTAACCCAATTATTTCAATCGAGCCCATCGGAGTCTCGTGAAAATTGGCCATTATCGACGAATACGGAAAATCGAGCGATTGGCGCTCGCGTATACGTGAGTTCGACGAAGCAGAGGCAAAAATGCCGAAAATGCATCTCGTGGAGGACGTACGGTCATTCGTGTTGACAGAACGCGAGGGGGATCGCCTCGAGGAACCGCCGAAGATGAAAGGCAAGAGGCCGGAAGTTGAGGCTGCCGAGCGGCTCGAATCGGCCACGAAAATGCCCATTTCGAGTGACAGCTCGGCGCGTACGAATTGACAGGCGACACGCGCGAGGAAGAGTTGCGGGAGTCGAACTGAGAGAATGCGAGAGAGGGAGATAGGAACGGTGCGCAACATAGGTAAGGCAAACTCGACCGCGCGTTTATTCGAAGAGACCGAAGCCGAAGTTACGGCGGGGGGCAAACGTAAAATGCGCAGGGCAACACACGCAAAAGAAGACTTCGGGAGAGCGCGAATGCGAAATACGCCGGGGGATAGTAAAACGTAGCGTGCGCGCAAGAGAGAGCGATATATAGAATCCATGGAGCAGGCCCAGTGTAAATCGCGAGCGGTTGCGTACGCACCTTGGTTAGTGGATATTCTCGTGGAATAGAGTGTGTTGCGAGAACGATAATAGAGTAGTCTGACCCCCCTCGTGTTTCAGGCCTCAGCCGGGAAGCGTTCCAGGACCTGCCGACTGATCGCCTTTTTTCCCCTAACCACACACACACAACAAATATACACACGAGACGAAAAAAAACACACACCACGCCCTTAATCGCACAATCGCCTTAAAAAAGCGTTTTTTTTTCTCGCTTTTATTATTTTCTCCCGCTCTCGCGCGCTCGCGTTCTCGTCGCGTCTACTCTCCGGGCTCGTTTCGCGTCTCACCGTCGCAACAGCAGCAAGTATTCTCCGTCTCGAGAGGCCCGCCCCGAAAAAATTTCACTGAAACCTCGTGCTCGCGAGGTAGGAGAGCCACGCGTCTTTAAAAGCGCGTTTACGTGCACGATAACGCGTCGAGGAAGGCGACAGCACGCACAACATCCACCATGGGCACCATGGCGAGATTCGCCAGCTAGGCGCGTATCGATCGGTTACGCGGGCCTCCATCTCCACCACAACAAACGGCGGGCCAGTGGAGCGGCCATTTTGAGCGAGCCTGCGCGTTCGTGCACGCACTAAGCAGACGATACGAAACAATTTTACGGAGCGGAGGAAAAAAAAACGAACGAAAACACCCACCGCACGCTTGGAGAGACGCTATCCTCGAAACGATACGGGGCGATTGTTACGGCGTACGCGAGAGGGAACTCTTTTCTCTCGTTACAAGGCTCGCGGACTCACCCGTTGCAAACGTGATTATAACGCGTGTGTGCCGTAATACGACGGGCTCGACGGACGGAAACACCGTACCCCAACGCCGTGTATATACGTATAGGAACAGAGCATGCGATAATTTCATTGGCCGAAAGTTTTACTACACTCGCGTGAAGCGTCATGGCGGACGAACCAGTCGTGGACTTTCCATTGGCGCCTGAAACACGTGACTGAATACTCGATGCTACTGAAAAGACGATTCGCCAATCGAAAAGCGTGACTCTGGGATCGCTTTGTCTCTCTCGAAATCACTCGAGTCGGCCAACCTAACCTCGACGGGGAAAAAAAACGCCGCGGCGTTTAGTTTTACGGTTGGAGGAGTCAGCTTTTTCGGTGAGCAGATTGTCGATACTCGTAGATTTCCGTCTCGATTTTGATGGCGTGCGCGCCGATTTTTTTTCTCACGAGAGTTTCGGCGAGACGAACGTTTTTGAGGGCCGGGGATCGGAGCTCCCGCGCTTTGAGGATGGGATGAAGCGGCGAATTGAGAACTCGAGCTCGTTTAATTCGGAGGTCGGAATGAAAAAAAAGGATTATAAAGGAATGAATCGCGAGGACGTGGGAGGCGGGATTGATTTTTGATGATATTAACGCCGTGCGCGATATCGTAATTCATAACCTCTAAGTTTGGACGTTTCGAAAGAACGTCGCGTATTTAACTCGTTACTTTAATTATGTCGGGTAATTAGTGATACTGATTAAGTGTCCGGGTAACGAGTGAAGAAAATAGAAAGAAAAAGAAAATGGTGCCGGCAAATTGATTTTTCGTCGGGTGTTGGCGTCATACGAGAGGCATTTGCAAAAAAATCGAAAATGCGTTTTACTGTACTGAATCATCAGAACTTTGTACTGATTCCAACGGTACCAAAAACGCATTTTCGTTTTTTTTTTGTGGATATTTCAAGTTACCGTACGGGGCTTTTACATGAATTGTAACCCGATTCGTTTATCGTGGGTCGCTGGAGACCCAAGCCATTTTTCTTCTGTTCGGGTTCTCAGAAACCGAGTGGGGAAGAAATCCCCATCCTAAAAAAACTTTAGGACACAGGAGACAATGTACTGAATCGCATACCTTTAGTATCGATTCAAACTGCGTAGCGAGCAAACAGAGTATGTGTCGGGTTGTAAGCGACCCACGATAACCCTAACGTTGTACGAAACTGTTTTGACTGCCAAGGTAAGTTTTTTTATAAAATTTATAAACATTTCCGAAAGTTTATGCATTTTTTAGTCATTTATTGATTTTTCAGCTTTTATAGCATGTCTCATTGCGAATCCCGTCAACTAAGTAGAGTTCTTTGTCCACATAATGAAAATCTCAATTATTTGGACGAAGAAAGCGAAGGAGAAATCGATTATGTACACGAAGAGGCTGAATCATCGGACTACAGCGTCAAATGTAAAACGCCGATTTGCGATGAACATCGATTTTCTTGCTGCGAGTATTGTTTGTGGTAATAAAACCTTTAATTTTAAGGGAAAAACATTCCTTGTAACTTTTCAAATAATTTTGATGATTTTTCAATAAATATATTTAAAAATATATTGGAGTATTTATTGAATCTACAAATTTCCACCTTCGGAAAATGCTGTAGTTGGCACGACAGACTTGAGCATTTATTTTATTTCTATCGAGTTCATGATTTTTTTCGTTAAAGTATCATTCTTAAACTTTAATATGCAATTTGGTTTTTTCCAATATCTCAATTTGTTCAGCAGTTGTGAATTTTTTAGTGAAAGCCTGCATTTTCGGGACGTGGGTGTGTTTGCGATAAAAAATAATATATTTATTAATTTTTTTGCAATCTGCGTGGTCTGCCCTTAAAGTAGAAGTATTCAAGAGTGTTCAGGAATTTTTTTAGATTTTCTGAAAAAATTCGACCACTGATTCGATTTTCTGAAAAAATTCGACCACGTAGGTGCGCTTCGTATACGCTTTGTATACGCGTCGACCAAAACTTTTGGCCCATACGTACCTACAGAACTACCTTAACCCTTCCTTGACACACTGGATCATTTAGACCCACACGAATTTGAAATGCCTACTTTCCTAAAACTGGAATTTTTCAATTTCTTACAATTCAATTTTATACTTTCCGAATTTAATTATGCGGACATGTTGAGAAATGTTTAAAGTGTATCGCGGATTTTTTAAAATAAAAGCCGACCGAAGGGTTGTTGAGGGCAGGCGGATGAAGTTCTTTCCGGGTCAAATTGACCCAGTGTGTCAAAGCTGTGGCCAAATATAAGTGTGCCGAGGGTTAACAATTGACGCAGTGATATGTAGATGACAGTTGTTCAAAAATTTAGAAAAACTTACGAATTTTGTGAAGTGTTTTTTTCTTCTTATTTCGGGATGAAAATAAAGGATGAAGATAAAGCTTAAAAACGCTTAAAATCTTGGCTCCTTCAGTAAGGGAAAAGCTTCCACTAACAAGGAACATCACTCAGGTGACACCCTTCGATTTTGTTGAAATTTGGATATGTTATAAGGCACCGAAAAGTAAGCGATACGTATTTTTTTTATCGGCGGAAAAACGGTTTTAAGGGTTGAAACCACCCCTTAATATAGGGGTGGATGACCCCTTATTTTTTTTTGCAATGACACTAGTGGATTTTTCATTGCTTCGGATTAGAAGAATTTTTCTGCCTTTTTTCGAGGGGTGGTTTCACCCTTTAAAATCGTTTTTCCGCGGATAAAAAAAGTACGTATCGCTTACTTTTCGGTGCTTTATAACATCGAAATTTCAACAAAATCGAAGGGTGTCATCTGAGGGATGTCCTTGTAAGCGTAAAAAGCGTGGAAGATAGCACACACACATATGATAGCTAATTACATTTGGAGTTTCAGAAAATCACAAAAAAGAAGCTTACTCGATATAAAAATATTTAACAAAACTTAAATTTTTCAAGGAAATTATATTTTATTGAAAAATTGGTTATTTCCGTTTTCTTACGTAGAATATCAACATTTAGTGTTGAAACCAGATCAGTAGATTAGATTAAGAAAATAAAATATACAGTTTTGATAAAATCTTTTTACCGATTTCTATTCAACACAGTCAGGAGAATTTTCTTTCCATATTTCGCATCTCTCATTCTAGTAAGCTAATGGGGATAGATGGGATTGAAAAAAAATATCGATAATAATAGAAACGTGCGGTTAATTGCTAAATATACATTTATTCATATTATACAAATATAATCAATAATATTAAATGTATAAAAGGTTGTAAAGCAGCTTTACATATCACATCTGGTTCGGGTGTAATTGAAAAATAAAACAATATTGCAAAGACATTACACGACGAAAGTTCTTTTCTTCCCGCGACGAATTCCGCGTTCGCCAAGAACCACACGGTTTGATTTTATTTCAATGCGTAGACACTTTTTTTTTGTTTCCCTTATCGTCAAACGTATCCAAGCATTTGCGCACTTCGAGAGCGTTCGCGTCTTTGACGCGAGAATGTGCGACGAGCGAGACGTTTAGCGAGAATTTTTGTCTCGGCCGTCCTAGGCCCAGGGCTTATTCTTGTTGCATAATTTTCCAAACCAGCCAGGGTCGCAGAGGCAAGTGTTGTCCTGTTGGCATGTGCCGTTCCTACACGCTCTTGTGCACGCCGAACGTTGCGGCGAACGCCGACCGATCTCGCAATGATCCCCTTTGAAACCGGTGGGACACCTGCACACGTTGTTGCCCTTGCATTTGCCTCCGTTCAGGCAAGGTATAACGCATTTGGCTGGAGAACGCGACGAAGAAAGTGAATTAATACGGCAATCTCAGAAACCGTAGACTTCGGCGTACCGCGCGTGCAAAGTTTCTTTGAGAAATCGCCTTAAGGGCATGTACAACGTCAACATAACCTCACAAATTTTTGAACCCAATTTTCTCATAGATAGTTACATTTTTTAGGAAAAACAAAGCATTAGAATCTGGAGAATTCTTTGACGCAAAGCTTGATGATTTCCTTTTGCCCTAAATATGATTCATCTCTGAGAATTCTCTGTTCGAAAATTTCAGCTATCTCTCTCGCTCTCATATGTCACGTGGTAGATCTTCTACTTCGCCTTAAGGAGGTACGGTGATGACCATGCTCGTAAACTTAGAGTCTATATCACGCCGCAATACCGCCACGTTTTAGATATATGTATATGGCCTATTTTTCGAGAAATATTTTAAAGTATTGACTTTCGAGTTTCCTATTATTTTTATAATATGTAAACAACCTTAATAATCTACTACTCGACTTCAGTAGTACGCCATATCGTTGACGTTTAGCATCGGCGCATTTTCGGTGGCTGTCATCGGTTCCACGCGCCCGGCTTATTATTTTTTATAGCTGGTTAACATGGAGAATGAAAATACTGTGGAAGTTTATCAAAAGAGTAACGGGATTGTACCTAAAGTCCAGTTTAGAGACAAATGTAGATTCTGACGGACAAGAATTAGAAAATGAAAAGATAATATTGCGATTGCAAGTAAAAAACGTCGCGTTGAAATTAACCTCAATGTCCAATGTCCAATCTGTCCAAAGTCAAACCATATTTCATCGATTGTTATGTTATTTTTCCCTTTCCCAATTTTCACAATATTTGCAGATATGAAAAGGAACGTTTATTTTATATGACGGTTCTCCCATGCTGAATTTATATATAGATACGTTGTATAGGTACATGTCGCCAGAAAAATTGAGATGCCTTTACTGTACGTAAAAGAACTTCAAGTAAATATCGACGAAAGGCCCTTTATAATCCATTAAAAAATGTACGGCTTCGCACAATCATGTTTTTAATTCGCGTTGAAAATGACCGATAGACGAATCAAATTTGCGCGGGTATCCGGCGTTGCCACACGTCGAGCAAGATGGCTGCTGTTATGTCACGAGAAGTCTCGCTCTCCGAAAACTTCGGTTTTTGCGACTTTATTTCTAAATCTATTGCTTATTTCTGCGGTGAGCTTTCCAATTCAAGGTGCCTTATCGATCACAAAGATTCAACGAACGCAACCATCAGTTTTTTTACGTGTTTCTTGGCTCCAAGTAGCACAAAAAAATCGATATATGAGAGGACAGGCACATTTTGTCGTTTATGTGTGACTAATTCACCAACTTTAACAATTAATAACTCGGAAAGTGTACGGTAAATCTCGTGGAAACTCCGCATACGCATGGACGAAGGTCTCGACAATGCTATAAAAAAAAATCGGGTTTTTATCTTGAACTCGCTCTAATCACCGTACCTCCTTAAGGCCTCAGGCCACAGTAGCGGTTATAAAATCGTGTGCGAAATGAACAATTTTTTTTTCGTATGCAAAAGTGATTCACTCATAAAATTAATTACACATCTATTTAGTATGAATATCAAGCTGCTAGAAAATATATATTTTTTTTCGATGTACAAAATGGCCGAGTACTCGAAACTTCTCGAAACAGCTTTTTTCCAATTGGCGTGACAAATAACTTCAACAATTTTCGCTCGATTTACTTCAAATTTAAAAGTTATGTTCCTAATTGCATTTCGCAGAGAAGTTCGGAATTTCTGATTAATCGAAAACTTTTCATTTTATGAGCAGTTATAACGAACTTTTTCACTGAAAATTCATTTCTTAAGTTCAAATACCTACAACTTTTGAAAAAAAAAAAATTTTTTAAATTCCGTACGTACTTCTCTAGGTATTCTAATGTAGATTGACGAGAATTTTTGTTTTTTGTTCTAGGTAAAAAATTGTGGGTGCTAAATGTCATGCCGCGAAGCGCCTAAAAAAAACATAAAAGAAAATATTAGTAGTCGGCCATTTTGTACATAAAAAAAATTCTAACAGCTTGATATTCATACTAAATAGATGTGTAATTAATTTTATGAGTAAATCACTTTTTCATACGAAAAAAATGGTTGAATTCGCACATGATTTTATACCCGTTACTGTGGCCTAAGGCCTTAATATCAGAGACAAAATAGACTGTAATCTGATGCTGTTGAAGTTTGCATCGTTGGAACGCAACGAAAATGAATTCTTTTTTATTGATAACAGTTTTTTTCGGCCGATTTAGGATATGAACATTTTTCGAACGTTCGTCCATATTTTTATTACAGATTTAGAACCTCAAGTTTCGAATAATAATTAGAATGAAGGAATAAGAAAAAAAAATCGTTCCAACGTTGCAAACTTCAACATCATGCAGTCTGGCAAAAACGATCAGACTTGTCGAAGTTCGCGTATAGCGTAGTATTTCAATATTAATTTCATACTCAAGATTTGACTACCCGCTGTTAATGGTGTTATCAATATATCTTCTTCTCTCCTAAAAGACTGTAGGTAACGATAATGAAGCAACAAGTGTGGGATTGTAAAAACTCGCCAGGGCATGGAAGCGACTCTAAAAGAAATTTTTTTTTTAATTACTAAAGAGGGAAGATCTTTTAGGCAGCCGAAAAGAAGCGAATTAAAAGAAAAATGTGTCGAAACTATTGATTCTACATAATTAAAATTTTACGTACATATCGTTAATAAATTAATATTAATAATAAATCTTATGATTTTTCAGAAAAAAATATTTTTTTCAAGCATTTAAAAAAGACGGCTACATGACACTTGCTTCAGAGACGGAGCTTCCGTGAACCTCGTGCAAGATAGCTCAAAAACTGTCAGATCAATCATTACGAAATTTCGCACACTTCGACATAACACAATTACCGTCTATGGGAACCTAAAGTTACTTGAAATTGTTTAAAAAACAACTTTTTCATCGACAAAGCCTATAATAAAAATTTCACGACCAATAGAACATTTTTTTAAACACGTACCATTTTGCAAATTTTCACTTTTCTTTGGACTTTTTAGGTTCACATAGAGCGTATGGATCTTAGAAATGTAAGACTTCTTGGTTCTGATGTTTCAGATCAATGCACCAGGCGCCAGGTTGTACACTGTGGAAAAACTCAGACGACAACGACTCTGAACCAAGTGTCGTGCATCCGCCATTTTTTAATTTAAAAAAACGTACATAAAATTGTAATTATGTAGAATAATTTCGACAGAAAAAAACTTGAAAATTCGCTTATTTTCGGCTGCCTGGAAAGATCTCCCCTTAAGCGGTCTGCATAGCTTGGAATTTCCAAAATACGATTTTGTGTCGGAAAATACTGTAAAAATCCCACAAATTGACCGAGTTATGACTATTTTGCGTTTTTCTCAAAACTATGTTTTATGAAACGGTGTAAGTCTTGTCTCAAAATCTAGTCGTGTGATTCATCCAAATTACAACAGTGCATAGTTTATAATATTTTCTATCGTACGATTGGACGATTTTTTAGTATGTTTATCTATTTATTCAAAGCAAATGATTAATGTTGTTTTTTTGGTCCAAAATCGATTTTTTTCTGCACGTTCGTAATGTCTAAAAATTTCTAAGTAGTATCCGGCCATACGAACGTTTTTTTATTTTGCTAGATACATTTTTTAATGTTTCATTTCAGTTCATCCCAGTTGCCATTTGACTATCTATAAACTCTAGAAAAAAATATTCAAAATCGACCAATTCTTCGATTAAAATCGACCCAAGCTTATAAATTCGAATAAGTTTAGGGGTATTCAGCTTATGAATATCCATTGCAAGAAAAAAGTAAAATCGTTCATTTATCGATTGAGCTTTACTTACAAAATTCACAATGCAGTCCGAAATATCCTTTCGGACATTCGCAGGTGTCCTTCTGAATGCATTTTCCGCCGTTGAGGCACTTGTCCGTACAGATCCCTAGAATTCAAGCACATGTATAACAATACTTTTCTTTCGATTTTTTTTTCAGATAAAACCAAAGTATAAAACAGCCCAAAGAAAGGCTAAGATGGAGGGTCTCGGGCGTGGAGCGCTGCGTCTGTCCAGCTCGTTTTCCGCCGCAACTTCGGCCACGAGAGCCGGCAAACTTCTGGACAAGATAATACGAGTGAATCATGCCGGTGAATTGGGCGCCGACAGAATTTACGCTGGTCAAATGGCCGTCCTCGGTGAGATAAAATGAAAGTAAGAATTCCAATGTGGAAAGAAGCGCGGGCTTAATTGACGAAATTTTCGTGCGAAAAATGCGCAGGCAAGACACCGGTGGGTTCGACGATTGAGCACATGTGGGACCAGGAGAAGAGGCACCGTGCCAAATTTGAGGAATTGATACAGAAGCATCGCGTGAGGCCAACCGTTATGTTGCCACTGTGGAACGTGGCCGGTTTTGCGTTGGGAGCTGGTACAGCCATGTTGGGTGAAAAAGCGGCAATGGCATGCACCGTGGCAGTCGAGACCGTCATAGTCGAGCATTACAACGATCAGTTGCGTACCCTCATGGAGATGGAAGACAAGGAGAAGGGAGAAACCGATCCGGAATTATTGGAGACTATTAGAAGATTTCGCGACGAGGAACAGGAGCATCACGATACGGGAATTGATCACGGGGCCGAACAAGCGCCATTTTATCAAGCGCTCACCAACGTTATCAAAGTCGGCTGCAAGACGGCGATTGCCATTTCCAAAGTCGTCTGAGATTATAATCTCTTCCTCGTAGTCGCGTAAACAATAATTCGCTTCTCACGACGTTACAAAAGTATTAAATTATGTTCTCCCGTTTACTACCCTAGTTCCCACACGATAATTGAGTTTAAAAAAATGTTCGGTTTTTTTTAGAATTGATCTTTTGTGATAAAAAGAAACGGGAAAGGTCTTGTTTCCACAATGTTTATCTCTACAACGCTGCAAGTCCGTTTTTCAACTTCACAATGACTTTATCTCTCATCCGTATAAACTCGGCAATCCAACAACTGTACAAGAGTCTCAAGTTTGCAATATTAAACCTCTATAACGATCTAGCCTTATAGAGTTAAGCAGCATTGGAGGCTGTCAATACTTGGAGCGGTGACCGCTTGCCCGTACACTGGTTTGCGCGTCAACCTCTGAGCGGGAGGCAGTTTGTCCGAGTTTCTGATGGTAATACAACTGAAACTCACCCAAATATAGCCGCCTGTATCGGCCGAGGTTTTCCGCAGTTTCCCTGGGCCCTCGTGCAAATGCGACACGGTAGTGCATTAGGAAAGAGTAGCTGCGGTCAACACTCTGGGGGGAACTCTGGAAGGAATGGAAGGAATAAAGGAGGGGGTGGTAAAAGGGGAAGGACCCCGTACCTCTGAGGAATACATATAAAAAAAGTTAAAAATGATGTTCTAACTTGAAAACTATGAACTTTATCAACAAATTTTTCCAACAAAATTTGTTGGTTTTGAGCTAACAAATTTTTTGGTGATAAAAAAAGTATGTTTCCATTTGAAAAAAACATGTCGGCCATTTTAACGCCGCCATTTTTCATTTTGGATCGACCAATTTTTTTCTTCAAACGTCCCCCTTTAACCTCTAAAACTTTTGTTATACACAATATTTGATCCGAGCAATATTTTCCGAGAAAAATCAGGTGTAAGATTAAAATGGGACACCCGGTATATAATAATATAAATATACATTGAAGAAGATATTTTACATTCTCTATTAAACTTCATAAAAAATAGGCCATAAAATAATATTTGTTAATAAATGGTGTCGTTGGAAAATTATAAAAGTTTATTATGTTATGATTGATTATTATGCTTTCTAACCGTTTCCAAATGAATATTACTCTTAATTATGCCAACTAAATATGGTTTTTTCAGCGATAGGTAGGTAGTAAAAGCATTGACAGTGCCCTATGTCACTCACTCTGCTCAATAGTGGTTGATTTCATGTTATTGAAAAAAAAAACATTGAGTAATCACAACACACACAAGACTTTTTCTGTCGTTAATCAATTATTAACGACATTAACGCACAAGCGTGATACGCTATTATACCCCTATTTCACCCCTGGAGAAGGGTTAAATTTTCTCCCACTTCGCCGTATGAGCCAAATTCGTGAATTTTATACCATAATAAGAATACGTTTTCTTAGCGACTAAAAATATGTTTCATACATTTGTCCACGAATGTTTTGATTTTACCCGCGATTTTCAAGTTGAAAAGCCTTTTTCCCCCTTCGGAAGGGTCACAAGTCAAAGATCATGCCATAAATCGGAAGAATGGGCGATTTCACCTACAGGGTGACATCATTTCTGCTGTAGACTGCAAAAAACATCCTTTTCTCTCAAGTGTTGAAACATAGTCGCTTGGGCGTTAATGGGCTAATATATCTTCTTCAATTGATACACCTGCTTTTGTAGCTATTGTATAGTTAACAAGAATCTTGCCGAGTTGAACGTTGAGTACTCAAAGTTCTTGTAGAGTTGATACATTATAGAATTAATGCATATTGCACATCCGTCATTGTACGTTGTAGGGATAATCATAAGGCTAGATCGTTGTAGAGGTTCAATATTGCAAACTTGAGACTCTTGTACAGTTCGTGGATTTCCGAGTTTATACAGATGAGAGATAAAGTCATTGTAAAGTGGAAAAACGGACTTTCAACGTTGTAGAGATAAAAATTGTGGAAACCCTTCCAAAAAAACAGAATGTCAAAAGGGTTTTTCTTTGAAATGATTCTGAAGATTATTACAGACAATTATTAATTGCCTTATATCACGGTAATTCAAATTGTAGATGTTGGCGCGAAAAGCCACGCTATCGGCGCTGGCGCTTGTGACGTCACCGTTCGAATGCGACCGAACAGGTTATGTACACGGCTTACGCGCAAGTGGGCACAAATGTGAAATTTGGTGTCATTTTACATCGGAAAACATCTAGAGCATTTTCAAAAAGTCGAAAACTAGTTTAATTTTCGTGCAACGATGTGTGAAAGTGGATTTGTGAAAGCCAATTCGAGTAATTTGCCGACCGTGGGTTTTTAGGTTAGGAGTTTTGTGGGTTTTTAGGTTAGGATAAATTGTGTCACTTATTGTCGCTACGTATCATAAGCATATTGAGAAATACGTATTTAAAAACAACTATTTCACTACAGTTTGTGTTATAACACGTTTACACTTTCATCTAACAAGGGGAGTGCCAAGTATGATACAAACGGATTTTGATGGGTCTCAGCTATATTGTGAGGGCACTCCCCCAGAGTACCACGCTAAAGGGATTCTTTCTAATGCGCCCTGGTTTTTGAGAAAAACGACGCCAAAGTTTCATGCGCCGCTCTTATCCCCGTAAATTATGCATATCGCCAAGCGTATGAGTGTGGCGCAGCGGCAAGGCGCTCGGTTGGCAACCCAGAGTACGGGGTTCGAATCCCGCTCGCAACTTTTATTTATTTCTTTAAAAAAAAAGTTTCTCAATCGTTCGTGATTTTAATGAAAATGATTGATTGGGCATACTTATCTAATTTTCTAATGAAATTATTTTTACAAACGCATCGAAACAAATATTATTCGATACTGTGTAGTTCGTTTAAATAAAATTACGATCACATAAACAAAAAATCAATATTAACGCTAGAATAAATGGTCAGGAAATAATTAACACAGTATTCGCTCATTATTTAATTTATTGCGCGACACTGACCAGACACTCTACGATCGTATCTTCGTCGACGAAACAGTTAAAGTTACTCCACCCAAGTGTACCCCGCTTTGTCAACCGTGTGATGTTTATTTTTACCGTCAGGTAAAAATATTTATTAAAAAACTACAAAATGCTCCGGAATTGTTAAAAAATAACAGCGAACTCGCTTTACGGGAGGACTCGATACGAATACATTCGTTACTGTTGCATCAGTTCAGCGCGCCAGTATTTATTCCAATGATTAAATATGCCTGGTTTGCGTCGAAATGAATTGATGAAAGACCAATTTTTAAAATTTTAAACGACCAGTGTTTTCCGGTATCGCTGCTAAAAAATCCGTGTGCCTGCAAAGAGGTAGCATTTATTATATGTGCATGGTGCCGCAATAATAATCTGTGCTTTCAGTGTTTCTATGATAATTATCATTCGGAATTTTGTACACCTCTTGAAGCTAGCGACAGCGAATAAATGACATCGCGCAATAAATTAAATAATGAGCGAATACTGTGTTATAGTTAATTATTTCCTGATAATTTATTTTAGCGTTAATATTGATTTTTTTGTTTATGTGATCATAATTTTATTTACACGTATTACACAGTATCGAATAATATATGTTTCGATGCGTTTCCGGCGTTCGAACGGTGACGTCACAGAGCGCTCAATTAACTTCGGATGCTCACGGCACGTTTCAGCCGAGCCGAACAAAACAACCATTTCAAAGTGCTATATCGGGGTTAATGGTTGAAAAAAAATATTTTGCTTCAAAAACCGCACACGATCTTTACAATGAAAAAAAAAAACATTTAATTACCCAATTCATCGAATAAATTATAATTGTTTGTTTACCTCCCTCGCAGTACGGTCCTTGAAATCCAGGCGGACACGAGCAGACTCCTGGCGCCGTGCAATTACCTCCGTTCATGCAATTCGGGTAGCAAAGAGCCTTTTTGCAATGCGGAGGCCCGAGATAACCGTCGGGACACGGACCCGGATTGGGCTCTGCAAATACGTTAAATAATCATCGAGTTGCAACAATTGATGCGTCGAATTTTTGAGGATGCTCGAAGTACGTTCTTAAGGGGAAAGGGGCGTTCCATCGATAAATATTCAGGGGTTGAAGTAATGGTTCTCTACGTGGTCAGTCAGAAAAGACTTTTTTGACTGACCACGCAGCCTTCGTATTTGAACCAAAATGAAAACTTTTTTCAAGAGTAGTAAAAATCGAAATTCGACTCTTAAAGGCCAGATGTCCTTGAAAGATACCATGTTTTATTCGCTTTTCGGTGCGTGTAGATAGTAGAGCAGTACTTCAACCCCTTACCTGGGGTTAAGATAACTTTTTACTGGCAAAAGTAAATAAAAAACTTGGAAAAACTTTGAATTTATGACAACTGTAATGTCGACAAAATAATTCTGACAAAATTCAATTTTCGGGGCCGGGTTGAAATTCGGACTTTAAACGCTCCGACGGTTTAAAATTCCGAATTTCAATGTTCCGAAATTCAAGATGGGGCCGGGTTGAAATTCCGAACTTTGAATGGTCAAAACGCTCAAAACTCCGAAAGAATAGTACCCCGAAAGATCAAAACTCCGAAAGAATTTTACATGAAAGACCAACACTCCGAAAATCCTAACACCGTAAAAATAATTCGGCTATGGAAGTTTTAAAAGTTTCAAAATTTTCAATAAATCGACGAATTATTTGGATAATTTTTTTTATTACGAAGTGATTCTGCGTCAATTTTTAAATTTGTCTAGACAATGTTATACGTTCTACATCATTTACAGTCAACTGTGTAGACTGTCGCTGGCATGATCTTGACATGAGGGCCGGGTTGAAATTCCAAACTTTGAATGCGCCGACGGTTTAAAATCCCTAATTTTAATGTTCTGAAATGACAAGGTTCGTCAAGATTATGCCAGCAAAAGTCTACACAGTTAACTGTAAATGATGTAGAACGTATAACATTGTCGAGACAAATTTCAAAATTGACGTAAAACCACTTATTAATAATAAAAAAATCTTGAAATAATTCGTCGATTTATTGAAAATTTTGAAACTTGTAAAACTTCCATAGCCGAATTATTTTGGAGGTGTTCAGATTTTCGGAGTTTTGGTCTTTCGTGTAAAATTCTTTCGGAGCGTTGATCTTTCGGGGTAGTATATTTTCGGAGTTTTGAGCGTTCTGATCATTCAAACTTCTGAATTTCAACCCGGCCCCCAATTTTCTATTTCGTTGTTCAAACGAACTTGGATAGTTTTTTTTTATTATGTCACGTTAAGACGGCAAAAGCTTGAATTTTCTACAAAATCGTAATAACAAATATGATACTCGTATGTATAAGGAGATTATGAGTTTTGTGCAGTACAGTAATTTCCAAATCTAGCATTCAATAAAAATAAATAAATCGTTATCGTTTACAGCGTTCATCTATACTACACGTCCAATTACTGGCCGTTGAGTGCCCATTTGCTGGTAATTTCGTCCATTCGCCGGCGATTTAATCATTTCGCCCATCCTCTAAAAAACTGTCAATACGTAATCGGATTTTTATTGCAATTGGCTATATATTATTTATAGTCCTCAAATGGGTTAATAATCTTCACAATAAATAAAATCTTTACAGACTAATTTTAATAAATATCGACGTCACAGTCGCCTCACGAATGTGAAAAAAAAAACATTCGAAAGTGTTTTTTCTCAAAACAGCATTTTTGGCGTTGACAATTTTTCAGTAGATGAGCGATTTATCAATTCCTGCGATATTATTTGTTGCAATTATTTCGAATATTTTTTTCTATCACAATAATATTTTTGTTTTTTATATTAAATTATATTCAAATTAAATAAATTATATATTAAATAAAGTATATTTAAAAAAAATAGTTTTCATAATATTTCCATTATTCAGTCAATTTGACTCCTACAGGCTGCTGATGAACACTCAACGTCGATTAAAAAAATGTTTTTCATGTCTTCTAATGTGCAATAAAATACCCTACAAATTTCCAAACGATTGGTCCAGCAGTTGCGTTGGAAAAAAATCCCGAAATTTTACGTCATTTTCGACCATTTATATGTACTTCCCCCCTTAAGATTTTCATTTCAGTGCGTTCGACTGGAACTCTCGGGGGACCGTATCATTTTCGAAGCCTATTGAGCATTCTCAAAATTCTCGAAAAAAACAAACAGCCCGCAACCTCGGTAAAAATTTCTCGTGTGGTAAAAACGCATGCGTCTCATTTTCCGTAAAACCGCGTAACATCGTGCATCGAAAAAAAAATTCAAACTCCAGGCAGGCAACGAGAGATAGAGTAGAAAGGGGAAAGAGAAGATTAATTTTCATCCGCTCGTTTGATGCTTCGAAAAAAAAATCTCACTTTCTCCTTCTAGCTTTGACAATGTCTCGGAGCGATTGAAAGCCCATATAAATTTCGAATTCGCCTTTTGAACGGCGTAGAGTGAAAACAGTTGCATGCATCAAAACTGATTGGTGATTATTACTGGTGATACAGAACTGTATGTGTGAGTCGAGAAGTGGTGATCTTGGCCGCGACTGACGCACTCACCGCGCACGGCGCATTCTTTTCTTAAGCTGAGACGTAGCGGTGTCCCGTTCAAAGGTTTACCCTTGCGCGTCTCGATCATCAGGCCAATGCCGAGCTGCGCTATTCCCGAACTGTTGCCCGAGCAAGGTAACAGTACAGTGAATTCTGGAACGAATTGAAACACGGTTTACAAAAAGTCGTAACAACCCCTTCAGGTTTTAGTAGGTTTTGGCAACTCGCCAAAGAGGAGCAGGGCTTGCAATATCCGCCAATTTTTTAAGGCCTTAGGCCACAGAAAGGGTGAAAAATCATGTGCGAATATAACCATTTTTTTTGTATGAAAAAGTGATTCACTCATAAAATTAATTACACATCTATTTAGTATGAATATCAAGCTGTTCCATTCCACCCCAAATCGGCCACCATTTAGCTTTTGCATCTCCGATTTTCGCCATAATTTTTTGTCTTTTAGTATCTATTGTGAAAGGTCTCCATGCCAATTTTCAGCTTTTTTTGTCCAGCCACTTCCGAGATATGAATTTTAAAAAAACGGTACTTTTTTTTAATGCTCATAACTTTGCGAAAAATGATCCGATTGGGATATTTTTTTTTTTTCAAATTTTCGTTTTTAGACGCACTTTTAGAAAAAAAATGGTACAAAATCATCAAAACCATATTTCCATAAGATTTTCTAATTCTAAATATTAAATGTTGATTTTTGAAAAACACGTAGCGATCGATTGTCTTCAAATTTTTCCTAAAATTACTGTCGCTCATTATGCAAATTTTAAGCCCGGTATGTTAATGGGATAACGTTGGGATCCATGTTTTTTCGAATTTTAAAATTTTCTTGTTTCACTTATATATGTTAAAAAATATCTGAAATCAAAATATTTCACATCAAAGCTACTCTCAAGGATTATCTGACACGTAATGATTATTAATTAGTTTACAGATTGATTACAAGCAAAAATCCAATGCTTTTCTACACGATGTGCAGAGAGAATCATCCTTACTCAAATTATATAAATTTTGTTGAGTAACAGAAGCTCGTCGAAGACTTTTCTTAACTCTATGATTTTCTATTTGCAAATGATTACAGCACAAATTATATATCCCAAAATTTGACATGGCACAAAAGTTCACAATAAGTTGTGCTTCAAAAAATATATCGTGATATTACCCAAATTTTTTTCTTTAAAGCAAATTAGTAGAGGTTATTCACAGGACACACTGTCAACACGTGATTGAAAACAACACTGAATTCTGGTTCTGAAATGGAGCCGTAGACAAGAAAGATACTCAGCCACTAGGCTATGTTAACGAAGTTTTTATTACCGACCGTAGTTAAAAGTTGAAAATCATTTTAAAAAGCGCCAACTTTTGAACACATATTAACTAAATTGTTTAAAATAAGTTTTGTTCTTTAGATAACAATGATCATCAGGTACATCTACTCTCCATACACATGAGATATTGACTCAATATCAAATTGAATAAGAATTAATACAAAAAACTTATGTTGTTATATATTTAACTAAAATAAAAAGGTCATTGTCCATTAAATTATTAAGACATCTATTCAACTTCATAGATGGCAATAACCATTGCCCATAGGTCTGAAAAAAATGATTATTATGTATTTTTAGTACGGATTACTAAAAAATAAAAATTTTCAAATTCGTAAAAACATGGATTCTAACATTATCCCATTACCGTGTCCGGCTTAAAATTTCGTAATAACTGCTCATAAACTGCTCATAAAATAAAAAGTTTTCGATTAATCAGAATTTCCGTTCGCACTTCTCTGCTAAATGCAATTAGGAACATAACTTTTAAATTTGAAGTAAATCGAGTGAAAATTGTTGAAGTTATTTGTCACGCCAATTGGAAAAAAAGCTATTTCGAGAAGTTTCGAGTAGTCGGCGATTTTGTACATCGAAAAAAATATATATATATTCTCTAACAGCTTGATATTCATACTAAATAGATGTGTAATTAATTTTATGAGTGAATCACATTTTCATGCCAAAAAATTGTTAAATTCGCACGAGATTTTATACCCGTTACAGTGGCCTAACCCCTTAATCATTTCGGCTTTCTAGACCAAAGGGTTACTGGAATAGAGGATGGAGAAGGGCATTCTGCTGTGACAGACTGACGCGACGAAATTATAGGGGTTCCCAAGGGTCGCTGCGAAACCTCAAAAATGCGAACAATCCCTAATTACTGGGGTAATTGTATATTTATTTTCTTTCAAATGACAGAGGCGCATTCCAAAAATTCATAAAATTCAATAGCAGCCAAAAAAATGATTGTCTGTATTGGACTTTGAAAAAATAACATTTCGTTTTTCGAGGTATTCCTTGCGAATGTTTAACAATTAGGTCAAACAACAGGTAAAAAAAATTGACCTTGTATTTTAATAAATAAATTTTCATTCTATACATCGAATAATAACCAAAATCTTCATTTGTTGTTTATAAAGTGAAGTATAGATATTAGTATAAAATGAGTTAATATTTATACTTTACTTTATAAGTAACAAATGAAAATTTTATTACAAATGACAAGATACAAAATTATTATTCGATGTATCGAATCAACATTTATTTATTGGAATAGAAACTCAACTTTTTTTTTACCTGTGTAATTGATTGTGACTTATTTTTATTAAGGGCCCAGCTCATGCCCTTACAAAATACGGCCCTCCGCAAAAGGAATACCTTAAGTTAAGGGAATTTTTAAGTAAATGGGGCAGTTTGGGACGAAACAAATTTTTGGCATCCGTCCGAAACTCAGTCATGAAAAATAGCAATATATTTATATATCTATATCTTGTGTACCTTTTGGCCTTTTTGGCACTCTGCCACGAGTCTTGATTGTTATCGACGGAGTTTTTAATATCGTCTCGTCGAAAGATTTCAAACGATAAAAGTTGTAATAGTACTTCTTTACGCCAGATTTCCATGTGAAGTTGACGTACGAAACTTCACTCGGAATTATCGGTAGTTTGCTCTCAAATTCAGGATCCAAGAGATACGAGAGCACTCGACCTTCGGTGATTGCATAAATTTCCATCTCCAGGCCTGCAATTTTATAAACTTTTTTAATATGAACATCACTCGAACGTGCAGAGATACAGGTGAAAATCAATTATTGAAGCATAGGCATAGCGGGACGAAGAATTATTAAGGGGCTACATCTACATAGAGGCCGGAAAAAATGACCAAATTCTGAAGAAAAAAAATTCTGGGGGTCAGCTGGTGAAAAGAAACGTATTTTTTAACACAAAGGTACATATATTGGGAGCCTTAAAAAAAAGACAAAAAAAATAATGTAAATATGGCCGTCGGCAGACAATGAAATGCTTTTCGCGACGTTTGGCGGTGGACACTCTCCGGCTCAAACGGTCCATCTGAGATCTAAAAACCAAACGGGCTATTCAAGTTAACAATAAATACGAGTCGTTAACGATCGTTGATTTTTTAAGGGGCTATACCAGTGTGACACTTTCAACAAACCGATTTTTTTTGCCTTTTTCGACAGTTTATAATTTTACGAATATCCTGTAAAAATTTCAAGGCCGTATCTCTATTATTTAATCCTGCAAAAAGCGATAGTTCAATCTTTAAACGCGTTTTTCTCAAAATGAGATTTTTAAAATTTGCTGACCTCGTAACTCAAAGAGCAATTATTCGATTGAATTTAAATTTGAACTGAGTACTCTTGAATATATTTACTCTACAATGACGTAGGATATTTTTGATTGGATGAAAATTGACGATTTGGCATTGAAAAAAAACGACCATTTTATAGGCAAGAAAACACACTTTTTTCATAACTACGCCAAAAAACGCCACGAACTTTTTCCTTGACCGGCCGGCAGTGTATATATATACACTGCCGGCCAAAAGTTTGGATACACTAGTCAAAACTTTTTACCGCACTAAAAGTTAGATAGCGGACTCAAAACTAAAGACAATTCAATTTCCCAAGTGGCGTTTTAAAGAGGACACATTTACCTTTATTTTGCCTCTTTAGAACTTTTTCTACGATTTTTTTTCGTCCTGGTACGCACTTTTGAAAGTGGCCATTTTTTGGCTATTTTTTGGACGCAAAAAATTAACTGCAAAGTTAGTGGAATTTTTTTCCTCGATTTTTCCCATGGTAAACTTAAAGAGGATATCAAACCCGACATTTTCGATTTTTTTCGCCCCAGTATTGCATTTTTAGCTAAAAATGGCGTCATCGAAGAACTATAGGGTGTCAAAGGAAATGTCAAGAGGGTAAAAAGTTGCACGGCTTCACACTGGAGTGGCTAGAATTTTTCCAGACTTTTTTATGGACATTTTTTTCACCATTTTCAGTTGGAACTTTGAGAGTGAAGTGGCTCCACTTGGAAATTATGGGGTCTAGGCACGTCAAAAATAATGATTTCGATGTATTGAGTTGGAGGCATTACTTCATGAAGACTCATGTTAGACGCTAGCTGAACTTGCAGAATCATTAGGAGTTGATCACACAACAGTTTCGAAACGTTTGAAAGCATTAGTAATGATTTATTAAAAATGAAGCATTAATTTTTACGAAAAAAACAGCGATCACTTATTCAACATCCCAATATAGATGAAAAAAATAAAAACTTGGTAACCTTAAGGGGCTATACCAGTGTGACACTTTCAAAAAATCAATTTTTTTTGCCTTTTTCGACAGCTTGTACTTTCAAGAATATCATTATCATTTATATCATTTATATCAATATCATTTTATCTTGCAAAAATCGATAATTAAATCTTTAAACGCGTTTTTCTCGAAATGAGATTTTTCAAATTTGCTGACATTGTAACTCAAAGAGCAATTATCCGATTGACTTGAAATTTGAACTGAGTACTCTTGAATATATTTACTCTACAATGACGTAGGATATTTTTGATTGGATGAAAATTGACGATTTGGCATTGAAAAAAGCGACCATTTTATAGGCAAGAAAACAGACTTTTATCATAACTACGCCATTTTGTTAGATTTTGATATTTTTCGAAAATCCTACGTCATTGTACAGGAAATGCCTTCCAGTTTAACGACATATTTTTTCCTTTTTCGGTTTCAGCTACTCAATCGGACGGAATCATGTCAGCAGTGGAGGAACTTTTTTTTTGGCGCCTCCGAAGGCAGCGCACAAGTCGCGTGGATCTCAATATTTTTCTATGAAAAAATCATGTAATATAGGTCAAATATAGCCAAATATATTCTTAATTTTTCGAAAAATTTGATTGAGTACTTTTCTTCAAAAAAAATCCCGAAAATCACCCAAATTTTCAGCGTTCACACGGGTATAGCCCCTTAAATGTTCCATTAAAAAAAAATACTTCTATCGTATATCGTCAATCGTGAACGCACCGAGAACGATGCTGTTCGTTCTCGAAGTAGCATTGTCCGTATATGCAAGAATCACCGTAAAAGTTCTTGAACCTGCTGTTTTACGGCTAACGGATATCCGGTCTTGTATAGACGAGAATCGAGATACGTCGGCTTTAAGACCAAAGAATGAAGCTTCGCGAACAATATAGCGAGCACTATCGCAGGGCTCTGCAGGACTCGATCGCACGCCGGACGCAAGCTACACAGTAAGTACATTATTGCAAATCTCATCTCGAAGCACTGAAAGGAGAGAAAGATAGATACCGCGACGATAGCAAACTTCTCGTATCTCTCTTGGCAAATAAACGCTTTGAGGCGTATATCAAATCGTCAAACAAATTATCACGGCCGATAAAAATAATATGACGATTTTAAGTATTATTTTGACATTTCGATTTCTGTAAAAATGCATAAATTCTGGGAAATAATGTGTGCATTTGCACACATTTGTATATATATATTTGCAATTGAATAATAGACACCCAAAAAAAATTGAAATTTTATTTTTTTAAATTTTTGTTAAAAATGTTGGCGAGAATGAAAAAAATTGAGTGCTGACCAAATTTTAGCCCTTTATATTAATATTTAGAGGTCCCTCATCGCGATTATCTATTTCCCATTCATTTAACATGGTAAAAGTTTTGTTTGCCGCTTCTGAGCTTTATAACTCGCCTACGGGTAAACACACGGAAACGCCCAAAGATATTGTTTACAGAAAATGTGACGCTCTACAAAAAGATCCTTAGTCTTCATAGGATAAATTCACTCGTTCAATTTTTATTCAACATTAAAGTTGAATTGATGATAAATATGATTTTATGAGATTTTTTTACTTTTGTGACAAAATTATTGATTTTTTTTGTTGTTTTTCTGATTCATATTGAAAAGTATTGTATCCTTCTTAAATTATTCCCTAGATATTTATTTATGATGCTATGGGCAATTGAATTGGGTTAAAGAATAGATTTTTGTACTAATGTACTTTCAAATAAGAATAAATTTAAATTTATTAGGAATTTTAGAAACTATCTCGGGAATAATTTGAAAAGGATATAATACTTTTTAAGATGAATCAGAAAAAAAAATTTTTAAATCAATTATTTCGTCGTAAAAGTCCTTGACGTTGAATAAAATTTGAACGAGTGAATTTATCGTATGAAGGCTAGAGACCTTTTTTGTAGAGCGTTAAATTTCCTATGAAACAATATTTTGGGCATTTCCGTGTGTTTACCCGTAGGCGAGTTATAAAGCTAAGAAGCGGCAAAAAAAACTTTTACCATGTTAAATGTATGGGAAATAGCAAATCGCGATGAAGGACCTCTAAATATTTATATAAATGGCAAGAATTTGGTCAGCACTCATTTTTTGTCATTCTCAACAACATTTTCAACAAAAATTTCAATCGAACATTCAATCGAATATAATCGAACTATTACGTATCTCATATTAAAATAAAAATATTCATACTTTTCAAATAAATAATACGTTTTATTAATAAATTAAAATATCAGGTCGTTTTAAGACAGCCTTTAGGTGTAAGCCCTTAAACGAGCCCTTAAACACACATAGGGTAAGAGCACCAGTACCCAGCCCCTAACCAGTAGTCAGCCGATCCTATACTTTAACATCGGCTCTCTATATATATATATACACAGAGTGTCCCTCTTATCTCTGCCACCCGAAATAACTCGGTAATTATCGACGTCACAAAAAAATGTTCCAGAGAAAAGAAGTACGGTGTGATGGAAGCCATCAAATCCGACCAATTTTTTTTTATTTCGGTAGAGGCGCTGACGCACAGTGAAGTTCACCGCCACTTTTTTAAATGGGATGGTACATTTTTTTTCAACCATCTTGTGGAGCACCTCAAGTCACATAAAAAACAATAGGGGATCAAGGTCGTTCAAGGTCAGTATCGATTATACAAATCTAAATATCTCGGATCTCTACACTGAAAAAAAAATTCGATCATACATCCAAAATTCAGTTGGTTTAACAAAATTGTATCTATAAATACGTTAAACTTGATTTTTGATTGGCATAACAAAACAGTATAGTTGGGCAGTAACCAAAGATACATTCAAACTATCTGCTCATTTAGCATGTCTGAGCAACTGTTAAAACAACAAAATTTCGAGACAACAAAATGCATTTTGCACATTCAACGATTCGTTTTTCTCAGTGTACCAAATATTTGGTAGTGATCCGAAATATTTAGACATGTATCATCGATACTGACCTTGAATGATCTTGAACGACTTTGACCCCCAGATGTGGGGATTGTCTGAGGGACGGAAGGGAGAGGGGTACAACTGGCCGTCCTGGCCTGAGGGGGAGGGAGGGGGGCTTACCTCAGTGAGACGCTTATCTGAGGGAAGGGATTCTTTTCCACGGTAATTAAGGGAGACTTTGTCCTTGAAATTTTCAAAAAATCAATTTGAGCTGAACATGAGCAGCTAGAAGAAGAGGAGGGATGCCTCTATGGACCAGGCATTGCCGATTAGCGGTAATTATAAACACATTACAAAACTTCAAACGCGTTTTTCTCGAAAACGCGTTTTTAAAAATGGCTAACATTCTCCTGACCGCTGTAATTAACATATCGACCTGAAATTTGGAGAGCATACTCAGAAAATATGTCTTCACGGAATGACGGATCGTTTTTTCGATAGATACATTTTTGCATTTATTATTTATCTTTTTATGCGAAAAAAACGCGAAAATTCGATTTTTTTTAAATTGCCGCCATTTTCCGAAATTTGTACTAAACGAAAAACCCATCCGTCATTGCATGACCAAAGGGTCACAGATTGATAATATGCTTTGAATTTGTGTTTCAGATCAACAAAGAGGGGGCAGTTATGTCAGCCGTTTACCTCCCGCGATTTGAGGACCTGTTTTCGCGGAGCTGCAACGGCCGCCATTTTGGTTTTTTTTTTATTTTTTTAACGTTCTGTATATCATAAATAAAAGCAAGAAAAAAACCGCACTCAAAAAGCTTTACTCGTTTCCTTTAAAAAAAATAAAATGTAAAAACCTGAAATATGGCACTCCAAGGACAAAGTTTCCGTTAAGGATAATTCTGGTTCCGTATATTCTTGATTTGACCGTGGGCCGCTGTTGGGCGCCATTTGTAACGCCCCGAAAAAACTCAAGAGAACTGTCCGAAAAAATTCGGTGCGCTTCTGAGCCAGGACCTTTCGATTGCCGGTCAACTGCTCCAACCACTGAGCTACGCCAGCCCGCTTACCACACCTTTCTCGGATAGTCTTCATATTCGTAATGCAACGTCACAATATATATAAAATGTAATGTGAAGTGGCAGACTACTTGTTCGGCGCTGGGTACTGTTGCTCTTACCCTATGTTAGAATATACAGTACAAAAAAGGGACAAATCTTCGAAAGGAAATAGAAACTTGACTATAATTGAATATGCCCCACGAAGTAATATTAAGCCCTAGGCCACAGTAACGGGTATAAAATCATGTGCGAATGTAACAATTTTTTTTCGTATGAAAAAATGATTCATCATAAAATTAATTACACATCTATTTAGTATGAATATCAAGCTGTTAGAAAATATGTTTTTTTTTTCGATGTACAAAATGGCCGACTACTCGAAACTTCTCGAAACAGCTTTTTTCCAATTGGCGTGCCAAATAACTTCAACAATTTTCACTCGATTTACTTCAAATTTAAAAGTTATGTTCCTAATTGCATTTCGCAGAGAAGTAAGTACGGAATTTCTGATTAATCGAAAACTTTTCATTTTGTGAGCAGTTTATGAGCAGTTATAACGGAATTTTTCACTGAAAATTCATTTCCTACGTTCAAATACCTACAACTTTTGAATAAAATAATATTTTTTAAAATTCCGTACGTACTTCTCTAGGTATTCTAATGTAAATTGACGAGAATTTTTGTTTTTTGTTCTAAGTAAAACATTGTGGATACTAAATGTCACGCCGCGAAGCGCGTAAAAAAGATAACAAAAGAAAATATTAGTATTCGGCCATTTTGTACATCGAAAAAAAAATTATTTTCTAACAGCTTGATATTCATACTAAATAGATGTGTGATTAATTTTATGAGTGAATCACTTTTTCATACGAAAAAAAGTTGGTAAATTTGCACATGATTTTATACCCGTTACTGTGGCCTACCGCCTTAATATATCACGTAGCTACTGAATGTTCCACCCACATTTTTGTATATTTTTTATTCACGCATAAATCAGATATATTTGCAAACCAAAAATTCCCCAAGGTTGGAATTCAGGATGCTAAAAAAAGTTGCCTACAAAAAACTTCCAAAACCTGTTCAAAGTGACTCTATTTTACGGTATTCCTTTTTAACCCTGTATATCACCGTGCGACAGTTCCGTAACAAACCGTCCAAGCCCTCACAATATCACATATAGACATTTGAACCTTTTTTAAATCGATGTCACACGACGGCTACAAACCGTTCTATGGGTTTTTAGCGCAATTCATGCAAACGAGGCGACATTAGTTGTATGCAAATTTGTTCGAAGTTCACTTAAAGCGAAATTGCAAGATTCGAGTGTGCGTAAAGTTTGCGAAAATCGAAAAAAATGTAAAAACGACAATCGATGTGTAAAAAATGTTCCATACATCATAAAGGAATGTTACGACACAATGAAATATGTCTGGCATACTCCCTTTATCGCTTTATAACTAGCCCCTGATTAAACTTTTTTAAGCTAAATAATAAATGTTCTGTTATTTATTAAAACCTAACACGGAGTGACCTATTTTTCAGTCATTGCGGTGTTCAGTCATGAATGCTGAATATGCTTTCTTAAATTTCCAGCATTTATTTCATAATTTTATAATGAAAGTATGTTTTTCATGATCCTCACGTTAGCTTCTAAAACTGACGTATCAATTATTAAGATTTTTTAATAATTACTGATGACATTCTCTCCGTTCTTCGCTTCCAATTTAAAAATGCGTTAACTGCATGACCTAGCGGGACATTCTCAGACTGGCGTTTTAGATTTACAATGATATTATCTATTACTTGGCAATAAATCTCGATCGTCCAGTATTCTTCTGATTACGTATCGGCTGGCAAATTTAATGTATTGATTTTGTCCACAGTCGACCAAATTGTGAAATTCGAATATCTATTTCATTTGCATAATGAAATAACTACTTTGAATAACAATTACGAAATTACGACGAAAGAAATAGTTCAAGTTTTATTGAATTATTTATTTATGCTTGTTTGGGTAAAATAAAAATAAAATTAATTAATTATTTGAATGCAATTATTTTGGATCAATTATTTTCGCGGTAAACAACTATAACCTCATCGTTTATCAATGTTTTTTAATTCAAATAAATATAAAATTGGACAGCTATGCAGCCCATGGAAACGATGGGGTTGAAGTTTGCATCGTTGGAATGCAACGAAAATTCTTTTTAATTTATTACTTTCATCATTATGCAAAATCATACTTTGCGGATAAAGACTGTAAATCTCTGAATCAAAATCCTAAAAAATATTTGCGTGATTATCGTAGCTCAAATCTGCCGGAGGAAATTTGGAAAGTTAAAAAACAATCAATTTCGTTGCATCCCAACGATGTAAACTTCAACGTCATTGGAAACGTGTATTTCCGAGAGACTTCTAAACAACGTATGTGAACATTAATAATTATCAACAATTAATAAATTAATAATTATTTTTAAACAATTAATTGTTGAAAAAAAGAATGTATCGAAAGAGCCGATAACCAACGCGTGACGGATATTTTGCCGGATATTTCACGATTTAGCCTTTGAAAAAATTGCTGAGAAATGCGGATCTTCGACCCGATTGGAGGCACACAACGCGTCATTGAGGAGAGTCCGAATATGATGATTTTGAATATGAATGATTTCTTTTTTTCAGACGTAGATACATTAAAAAAAGTTCAATTTAATCGTTTTCGAGAAAAACAAATGAAAATCTAAACAATTTAGCAGTCTTCTAAAGGGTGTATCAAAATGGACTGACATTTGAAATTGCGTGCCATTTTTTGTGGCGAACATAGAGCTTTTTGTGGCGAACATGGAGCACCAATCTTTGAACACTGACATCAGGAAATATCGAGATTTAGTCATGGAGAATTACACGATCCAGCAGCGCATAGAAATTGTTATTTGCTGCATTGTTACTGCATAGTTATTGCAGACGAAGTTCCATGGTCGTGTTATCTCGCACGCGGCGATGTGAATTGGCCACCAAGATCGTGTGATTTAAGGGGCTATACCAGTGTAACACTTTAAAAGAATCGATTTTTTTTGCCTTTTTCGACAGTTTATACTTTCAAGAATATTCTGTAAACATTTCCAGGCATTTCTCTATGATTTTATCTTGCAAAAATCGATAGTTAAATCTTTAAACGCGTTTTTTCGAAATGAGATTTTAAAAATTTGCTGACATTGTAACTCAAAGAGCAATTATCCGATTGACTCGAAATTTGAACTGAGTACTCTTGAATATATTTACTCTACAATGACGTAGGATATTTTTGATTAGATGAAAATTGATGATTTGGTATTGAAAACAACGACCATTTCATAGGCAAGAAAACAGACGTTTTTTTCCATAACTACGCCATTTTGTTAGATTTTGATATTTTTCGAAAATCCTATGTCATTGTACAGGAAATACCTTCCAGTTTAACGACATTTTTTCCTTTTTCGGTTTCAGCTACTCAGTCGGCCGAAATCATGTCAGCAGTGGAGGAACTTTTTTTTGGCGCCACCGAAGGCAGCGCATAAGTCGCTTGGATCTCAATATTTTTCTATGAAAAAATTATGTAACATAGGTCGAATATAGCCAAATATATTCTTAAGGGGAGATATACACTTAGATGATCGAAAAAATAGATTTAGAAGCTATGAACATTCCGTCGACCGTAGAAGACCTAAACTATGGGCCTGGTATCGATGATTTCATGTAAGTTGACAAATTTCGTGATTTATTCATTCCCAAATTTTCAAACGCGTTTTTCTCAACACCACGTTTTTCAAATCGGTACCCAAAATTTCTCGAAAACCAATGAACCCATTGCCTTGAGGTTTTTTGTGGTTATTCTATAGACCATTATCTAGTACGTGTCATAGGATTTTTTTCCGTTACTTAGTTGTTGTTTTATAGGCAAAATAATAACTAATTTTTGGCCCAAAAATCACTATTTATGTTCAAACGTCCGACATTTTGTCATAAATCGATATTTTCAAAATCGGCTATGACAAGTACTAGATTATAGTATCTAATTTAGTAATCTTTTTGGTTTTTTTTCAGATGATTTTTGAAGAAACCCTAGTGGGTACCGTATACGCAGATTTTTTTACGACGCTCCAAGGATCATACAATATCCTTGTATATTTTTGATATTTTTGAATAAAGAAAATTAAACATATTTTTGAATATATATGGGGCATTCCATACCAATTCGACCTAGGTCTGACCCTCGACCCCTCAAATCTGGTTCCCGATTTTTCCTATCATTACTCTCACTCTATCAAGCAATTACAATTTTTATCAGGTTTTTCAAAATAAATTTGAGCGCGTCATGAATTTTTGAATTTTTTTTGAACACCTCGATGGCCGTAATCGGAATATCTGAAAAAATTCCCAAAAATACAGTGTCAGATATAAAAAATGTTGGTGTAAAATTCATAATGTCTGGGCTTTTGCTTCGACCCGTTTTTTAGCTTTTTGAGCAAAAAAAAATGTTTTAAATAAGAAGCAGAGGTCAATTTACTGTAGACTGTTTCTCGAAATTTCGTATGCATAATACCAGATTAAAAAAAAAAATTCTCCGATTTTTCTAAAGTGTATTTTGTAATTTTCGATTTTTTTATTATCATGGTTGACAAAAACCCTAATTAGGGGTTGAAGCAAAAGCCCAGACATTGTGAATTTTACACCAACATTTTTTATATCTGACACTGTATTTTTGGGAATTTTTTCAGATTTTTCGATTACGGCCATCGAGGTGTTCAAAAAAAAATTCATGACGCGCTCAAATTTATTTTGAAAAATCTGAAAAAAATTGTAATTGCTTGATAGAGTGAGAGTAATGATAGGAAAAATCGGGAACCAGATTTGAGGGGTCGAGGGTCAGACCCAGGTCGAATTGGTATGGAATACCCCATATACTTTTAGATAATTAAAACCCCAATCCGAAATTTCAAATAGTTTTCCTTGAAAAAATTCACAAAAATGACCTTTTTCCGGCTCCTAGGCGTATATCTCCCCTTAATTTTCCGAAACATTTAATTGAGTACTTTTCTTCCAAAAAATTCCCGAAAATCACCCAAATTTTCAGCGTTCACACTGGTATAGCCCCTTAACGCCATTGGACTTGTTTCTTTGGGATTTTCTGGAAGGCAAAGTGTATGCCAATGATCCACATACCATTCCGGAGCTCAAGGAAGCAATTGGACGCACCGTTAATGAAATTAGTCTGCAATTATGCCAAAATGTTATTGAAAGTTTCGTCAAAAGAGTGAACGTTTGCAAACAGGGCGCCCATTTATCGGACATCGCGTTCCACACATAACCTCCATGTTTGTACCTCATATTAAAATAAAAATATTTGTACTTTTCAAATAAATAATACGTTTTATTAATAAATTTAAATGTCCGGTCATTTTGAGACACTTTTTATAAAAGTTCGCGAATTTGGCCGCAGTAGATATCCGTCGCCGTCCTAACGCGCTCATTGACATCAAAATTCCAGCTCAATTCGCGATTCTTTATAAAAACCATGTCGAACTATTGAGACTTGAATAATTTTTTACCCTCGAAGGTTCTTTCTTAATTTTAATTTCTACACGTTCGGCATCGTCAAAAATCCGATCCTGCAAATTTTATCTGCAGATTTATAATACGAGTCCTAAAAAAGGTTGTAGATATCTTCGCAGCCCAAATTATTGCAAAAAAAGTTCAATATGCTAATTTCAATATCGTCGAAAACAACGGCACGAGTACGATTCCCGAGTTGCCAAGATTTGACGTTGCATTTAGGGTTATCGGGTCAAAATAAACAAAATATGAAGAGTGGCAAAATTTAATATTTCGCTTATTTTGCGTTGAAATTACGATGTTTCGTTCGTTGTCGAAAATGACGATTTTTTCGAATTTGAACATTTCAAGAAACATCGGACAAGGTAACTTGGAAATATATAGTTTCGACAGTGTCTCAGAAGCCAGAAATGTGTTTAAATACCACTATTATGTTTTCTTCGCTTATAGGTGCGACTAGACAAAGAGTAAAGTAGTTCTTTTAACCCTAGAATGCCACACTTATTTTTTCGGGACATACTTGCCACCCTCGGGTTTGTGGGACCCCATTCACATTTTCAATCATAACTCCGAGTAGAATAGTCGGATTTCGATGGCTTTTTTTTAAATAGATAGCCAATGAGTTGAGAAATCTGTCTATGCAATGAACGAATCGTCAAAGTTAAGAACTTCTGAGATGTACATGTTTAAACAAAAATGCCTCTCGAGAAAAGCGAAAAAAATTAATGTTATGTTTTGTTTGGGTTTCTCAGACTCCAGTTAATAGCTAGGAGTCCGAAGAGGGATGCAAAGTATACAGTTCATCCCTCTTCGGACTTGTAAGGCTCCAAGTTTTTGTTAAATATATAGATTAGTAATTTGGTGTAGTAATTATATGGAACAATTCTTATTGTTATGAATAAACAAAAATATGAATAAATAAAGCATTATAATCTCGAAATTTATATTGAAAATGATATAAATGCTACGTTTAGTGTCCTAACCCAAAGAAACCCAAACAAATACTTTTTGAAGCCCGCCCGGTCAGTTTCCATTATTTGTGATAAAATAAAGATATCGCATCCACGTGCCAACACCAATCTTTGAATTTCGGCGTATTTCCCATCACCGCCAAACGCGCTCATGATTCCTTAAGGGGTCTTCTCACTTCAGACGCTAAAAAAGGCTATTTTCATGATTTTTTTTATAGGTTTATATCATAGATATTGATATAAAAGTTTTTACCCTTAATAAATACACTTTCGAAATATATTTTTAATAATTTGTTTATTTATTTAAGTCACTATTTATAGATGAAAATGGTAGTTGAAAAAATGTCCTAAACAAATTATAGGTCTGCGCTATTGATGAAATCTCGGAGATGAATCATTCGAAACAAAATAAACAAACGATTTTAGATTCAGTGTGTTAATGGCTATAGCGCATATCATACGATGTTTGATAAATGCAAAAATAACAAAATGGCGGACTTTCCAATTAGTAAATATCAAAATTCAAAAAAGTCCTTGATATGCGCTATAGCTATAGTTGTAAAGAATATGTGGTTAAAATTTCATAAGGATCGGTTCAGTTGTTTCGAGAAAAACGCGTTCAAAGTTTGGGTTACATAAATACATTTAAAACAAAATGTATTGTATTTCAAAAGTGTATTTATTAAGTGTAACAACTTTTATATCAATATCTATAATATTAACCTATAAAAAAAAGCATGAAAATAGCCTTTTAAGCGTCTAAAGTGAGCAGACCCCTTAAGGGGCTATACCAGTTCACTTTTACAAAATCGATTTTTTTTGCCTTTTTCGACAGTTTATGCTTTCAAGAATATCCTGGAAAAATTTCAAGGCCGTATCTCTATGATTTTACCTTGCAAAAATCGATAGTTTATTCTTTAAACGCGTTTTCCTCGAAATGAGATTTTTCAAATTTGCTGACATTGTAACTCAAAGAGCAATTATCCGATTGACTTGAAATTTGAACTGAGTACTCTTGAATATATTTACTCTACAATGACGTAGGATATTTTTGATTGGATGAAAATTGACGATTTGGCATTGAAAAAAACGAGCATTTTATAGGCAAGAAAACAGACTTTTTTCATAACTCCGCCATTTTGTTCGATTTTGATATTTTTCGAAAATCCTACGTCATTGCACAGGAAATACCTTCCAGTTTAACGACATTTTTTCCTTTTTCGGTTTCAGCTACTCAATCGGCCGGAATCATGTCAGCAGTGGAGGAACTTTTTTTTGGCGCCTCCGAAGGCAGCGCGTAAGTCGCTTCGATCTCAATATTTTTCTATGAAAATATTATGTAATATAGGTCGAATACAGCCAAATATATTCTTAATTTTCCGAAACATTTAAGTGAGTACTTTTCTTCCAATTCCCGAAAATCACCCAAATTTTCAGCGTTTACACTGGTATAGCCCCTTAATGTATTCCAAAAGTGTATTTATTAAGTGTAACAACTTTTACATCAATATCTATAATATAAACCTATCAAAAAAATTCATGAAAATAGTATTTTTTAGCGTCTAAAGTGAGAAGACCCCTTAAGCCGGAACGGCAAATTTTTTCCACTTGAATTCTCATTATTCCGGTTCAAACATTAAGAAACAACGATCAAAGCTCGGCGTCTCGTATATCCTCCTATCTCCAAAACGACGCACCGAAGGGAAACATCAGTTGCGATTACCGAACATGTCCTTAAAATTGCAAATCCGCATACTAAAAAAAAGCATCGATAAAACGCTCGCGCCTCCTTCGTTGAGCCTTGCTCGAAGTAGCACTGGAATAAAAAAGACGAGGGATTTTCGAAAGTGTCCGTCAACCCTGTTCCCCCGTGGCTTACCGCTAAACATTTTGATCTGTTGTTGATCGATCCATAGGGATATATCACCGGAAGGTTTGTGACCGTTGCCGGGACGATGATGCCTCGCGTTCGCCCGATCGGCGACGAGAATGAGAATAATCGCCGATCCAGTGGCCAGAAAGGCCGAGGCCCATGGCATCGTGACACCGGGTGATCCTATCGTGAAAAACCACCTTCCTCTTATATATACGCGTCCTTACTGCCTCCGAGTATTATTATTCACCGGACGAAATCACGTCGCGCCACACGTTCGCGATCTCGACTTAATTTAACCGACTCCCAATTATAATCACGAAGTAATACGATATATTTGATACACGATGAAAAGTTCCCGAGAGAACAGGGACTCGTCTCGAGTATCACGCACTGTTCCCGATCCCGTTTTGCGCCAACGACCGATCGCGAAAAACCGGCGAGACACACACGAGTGTATGCGTTGCAGCGAACCTCCGCGCTTTGCGGCTCTTATGGGTGCCCTGTGTGTGTTTGTGTGTGCTTTCTTTATATGCTCTTTTTTTCTTGCACCATATATAACGATCCAGGAGGAGCGAGAAGGAGAGAGAGAGAAAGAGAGAGGGAGAAAGAACCCCTGAAGGATCAGAGCGTGTGTGTGTCGTGCCCGAAAGAGCTGCTGCGCACGAGATCGAACGTCCGAGCCGCTTCGCTGCGGCTAAGTAACTGACTGACTGACTGACTGACTCAATGAGAGAGAGAGAAAAAAAAGAGACCTCTCACGTTCTGTCCTCGCTTTTCCTCTTTCTCGCACTCTCTCTCTCCCTCTCTCTCTATCTCTCTCTTTGTCTTTTTCTCTCTCTCTCTCTCTACACAGCCGCTTCTCTCCTCGGTATATCTTTTCGAAGAGTTCTCTTCGCACGCCGCGAGATCCCTATCTACACATTGCCGGCTCGCAATATCGGCGTAAGGGTGCGTGCACAACAGCCACCGTAGATACGTCATCCCAGACTAATTTCGCGGTGATGATCATTTTTATTCAATTGGTCCGCGAGTTCTTGTTGATTTTGAGTATCATCTTCATCCAATAAGGCTTGCAATGCGTTGTCTGCGAACTTTTTCGGTGGTTTCCCACGATCTTCGTTTCTCACGTCAAAATCACCACTTTTGAATTTTTTGAATCACTCGAAACAATGTGTTTTACCAAGAGCGTGTGCACCGTAAGCTTCGACAAGCATTCGATGCGATTCTGCAGCAGTTTTCTTCAAATTATAACAGAAAACCAATACCGTCCGCAAATCGTAGTTCGTAGGCACAAAACTCGACATGTTTGAGGTTATAGAAAAATATACCGGTGTAGGGAACTTGGGTTGTTGTGTGTTGAAAATCTTCGTCAGCTGTTAGAGGAAGATGATGGCGCTGCAGAAGCGGCCTTACGGTCCCTAAACTGATGGCTAGCACCATCTATAGGGAAATTCCGGTTTCATACTTCTACACCTGGTATTTAGTATATCACGCTGTTAGAAAATATAAATATATTTTTTTTTCGATGTACAAAATGGCCGACTACTCGAAACTTCTCGAAACAGCTTTTTTCCAATTGGCGTGACAAATAACTTCAAAATTTTTCACTCGATTTACTTCACATTTAAAAGTTATGTTCCTAATTGCATTTCGCAGAGAAGTACGTACGGAATTTCTGATTAATCGAAAACTTTTTATTTTATGAGCAGTTTATGAGCAGTCATAACGAAATTTTTCACTGAAAATTCATTTCTCAAGTTCAAATATCTACAACTTTTGAATAAAACAATATTTTTTAAATTCCGTACGTACTTCTCTAGGTATGCTAATGTAGATTGACGAGAATTTTTGTTTTTTGTTCTGGGTCAAAAATTGTGGTTGCTAAATGTCACGCCGCGGAGCGCCTAAAAAGAAGATAACAGAAGAAAACATTAGTAGTCGGCCATTTTGTACAGCCGTGAAAAAATGAACATATATAAACATGTATAATTATTTATACTCATATATAATATTATATACAATTATATATGCTTTAACATGACAACATGAATGATCATACATGTAGATATATTACCATGTATAGTATTTATTTTTTCTAGATGTGGACCATATATGCCCATATGTGATCATGGATGTTCAAAAGTTGGTACTCTGAACTCGTATATGAACATATAGTTCTATATATGAACTCATATATGATACAACATGTACTATATATTATCATATATAATCGCATTTGCCCCCAAAACCCATGTATGAGCGTTTATAATTGTACATGAGACCATTTATATAAACCTATATATGATGGCCAAACTATTTTGGTGTCATATATAATCACATATTTAATCGTAATTATCCGCAAGAACCTTATTTGAACGTATATAATAACGAAAACATATATGACCATGGATATTATTCCATATATAATACCACATTAATGAAAGATTATACGAAGAATCTTTTGCGATACACATGACAATATAATTTTTATAAAAATACAAAATCTGTTTTCTCGTAATTTCTTATTTATGCGTATGTATGCAAATCCATCTATGACTGAACATGGTTATATATCGTTATACGCAACAGTATATGAGTATATATAATGATATATGATTACATGTGATCATATATGGATATATATTACTATATATGATTATATAGAGACAAATTTCGCTCATGATAATTTGTAACAAGATCATTCATGATTATTTATGTTTATATATGGCCACTTTTTCCGATGCATCGAAAAAAATATATATATATATATATATTCTAACAGCTTGATATTCACACTAAATAGATGTGTAATTAATTTTATGAGTGAATCACTTTTTCATACGGAAAAAATGGTTAAAGTTGCACATGATTCCATACCCGTTACTGCTGCCTAAGGCCGGTAACGGTCAAATGACTTAGTCAAATGACTAAGTAAAAGAAAGATGAAGTTTGCGTGGGCGGGATAGGCAAAACCGCGACGGAAGGGCCAGGGATCTTGAGGCGGCATTGTTTGTGACATTTGTGAGCGCCGTCTACAGCCACTTGTTGCAAACTGCAGATACGTTGACGTCAAAAGCGTTCCGTGATACTAGTGCTTAAAAAATTATTGAAAAAGGTAAAAAAACCATCGTGGGTTTTTCAGATTCGTGGAATAACAAAAGCAGCTGAAATCTAGAAGCTACTTACAGTGTCTCCGTCATGTTGCAATGGCGAAAAGGATTGGTATTGGGCGCCAGTGAGCAGCCATCTTTAGGCGCCAGTATTTACGACTGGACTTTCGTCTGTTTCGCTCAGCACTACATGCTGATCTTTGGTTCAAGTATTTGTGGGAGACACGATCCCAGGCAAAAGTAGAGAATACATATCCTGACGGGACCTAGATAGGAACAAAGACCAGCATTGGGCCGCGAGGAAGAATTTATCAAGCACAGTTGTCAACTCTTCTCTATTGTAGGCGTCCAATGTTTGGGGTCTGGAAGACTGTGACAAGATGGATATCATACAACGCTGCTTTTGTAAAAGGCTACTTGCGATACCGAACTGCACTCCAGAACACGTACTGAGACTAGAAACAGGAAGTTCTACTATCACATCGTCAGTACTGAAAAGGACTCCAATGGTTCTAGTAAAAATGCTCGTAATGTCTCCGCAGCGCCTTCCGAGAACATGTCTCGATCAGCTAGTTACTCTACACATGTCAGACAAATTATATCGAAATACAACTGGTACTCATGTTCACGACAATTATTGAGCAAAGCGGGAAACAGCGCACATTGTAGAAAATGTTATGCCAGCTGTGATTATGAACCACATGAACTCAATCATAGAAAACACAATACAAAAACAATTCCGGTCAGACGCGATGAGAGCAAAGCGGAGACAGCGCACATTTCAGAAAATGTAACGCCGGCTGTGATTATGAACCACATGAACTCAATCATAGAAAACACAATACAAAACCAATTCCAATCAGACGCGATGAGAGCAAAGCGGAGACGGCGCACATTTCAGAAAATGTAACCCCCGGCTGTGATTATAAACCACATGAACTCAATCATAGAAAACACAATACAAAAACAATTCCATTCAGACGCGATGAGAGCCTATCGGTCATCGTACCCCCCTGTGGAGAAGCAGATAAACAATTGAATGGATTCAAATATGAAAACTATATTGGATCCTAGATGCCCCTCCTGTTTAAGGGATTACCCCCACTTGCGATTTTGAAAAAATCGGTTTTTTTATTGCATTTTTTTGAAGTATAAGTATCCGGGCCCATACTTCTGTATGGGCCCGGAATAGATGACTCTAGTTTACAAAAAAAAATATTTGCTTCGTGTAAACTGAAATTGAAACTTTAAACGCGTTTTTCTCAAAATGGCATTTCTGAAGTCGGTGACCAAGATTACTCGAACACTAATGAACCGATCTTCTTGAAATTTTGCAGGCTTATTTAATACATAAAAATGTAGTCTTTAATCGTTCGATTTTTTTTTCGAAAAAAATGGCCATTTTATAGCCAAAAAACGGCCGTTTTTTTTCGTAAAATCGAACCATTAACTTTGACTATCCGCCATTTTGTGAAAAATGAATATTTTTTAAAATCCTTCGATTAAAGACTAGTTTATACTTATATTTGACTAAATCCATCCGCATTTTTTTCAGATGATCCACTTCGCCGCAATGTTGGTGACCGCAAACCGTGTGTATAAAAACATTATTTCATTGACGGCCATTTGCCACTAAACAATCTAATATTTTTCAATAAAAAAATTACTGAAAGTTCTTCAAGATGTGTTCTTTAAGATGGTATATTGATCGATTAAAAAAGTTTTGTAGTTTTCTTTAAAAAAATTCATGAAAAAGGTCTTTTTTGCGCTACAAGTGGGGGTAACGCCTTAATACATGCTTGTAGAATGCCCAACATATGATCCCCTTCGAATCCAATATCTCGAATCATAGAAATTTCCTAGCATATTGGAGGATATATTTAAACTTAAATTAAAACTAATAGAAGCTGTAGCTGTAGAATATAGCTGAATATATAAATTTTTTAGAGAACATAGCTGATTATATTAAATTTCAGAGAATATAGCTGAATATATAAAAGGCGACACTATCGAATCAAAATATTTATGGAAAATGCAATTTTTTTACTCACCTAGGTGGATGTAGCCCGTTAAGCCTACAGAGTTCACTCTATAGCTATGCTGTCCAGTTTGCTACGGACATATGGGTATGTGGAACTAGAAAGTAAACACAGTTTAGTACATTACATGTAATTACACTACAATTGTGTAGTAGAATCTTGCAAACATTTCCAAAAAGTTTCCTTCATACGAAAGATGAGTAGCATATTCTTATTCTGCTTTTTTTCATAATCGAAACAACTGCCAATTAAAAGTGTTATAATTCTTTTAGTAGATGGATCCCGAGTTTCGGATAAAAGCTCGTAGGAAAATAACCAATACAAGGGTCCAATTTTTATCGCCGTAGTAATCTTTTCAAAAGACTCCCATGTATTCTCAAATGTGTTTGGTTCAAGTTTTTTTCGCATGGTCTTAAGGAGAGGATAATCGGAGCTTAAACGCCGATTAAGGTAGGAGGAAACGGCTATTCGAGCGCGAAGCTGTCACTTTGACTCGAACGATCAAGCAACACACTGGCCTGTCGAGTCTCTCTGCTCACTATATAATTTGCTCAGTATAGCGAATTGCGGCGCTTCTTTTCGGTTCTCGGCGTTTGTAACGTAATTCCGACTAAACAGGCAGCAGCAGGTTGAACGCCATTTACTTCTTAGTGTATTTTATATGAGAGGATTAATTTTGTTAACGGAGGATAATTGAGAATTTGATGGATGTCTCGATTGAACGCCATGATCGATAGAAATGGATCAATGATGAGAATCCTGCACGTGAGTATGAATATTTTTTTCGACGTAATATTCTCATAAAAGATTATAAGAAGGCGGTAAATGTTTTCCGAAAAAAATCTCCGCGTCTTCGTAAACGAATAAAAATCGCTTATTGTCGAATTCATAAAAAATAAAGTTGTATCGGTCAATGTGCTTTCGAAGCTAAATAATACAGCATTGCTCATCGAGTCTAATGATCTAGAAAATGATTTTCTTCGAAAAATCACCATCGCTTTGCTGATGCTCCAATATCCATTTTCACCATTTTTGTAGTGAATTTTCAAAATTCCTATGCGTTGCTCGATCGTGTAATTCTCCATAATTAAACCTCAATACTTCCTGATGCCAATTGTCAATGATTAGTACTCTATGTTCGCCACAGAAAAATGGCGCGCAATTTAAAATGCCAGGTCATTTTGGGACACCCTTATATTACTATTTCCGGAGTTCCAACCTAGACGCTTGTGGGTTTTTTGCTTATTACCCTTTCCAATTGAATCCTTCCCTATCACTCCCTAACCCCACTTCGCTGATTTAACTCAACTCCCGCTGCGTCCACAGCCGTCTTGAGGTATTTCGTTCACGAACCCTAATATTTAACGATTAGCTGATTTTCGTCAATGATCAAGTAAAAATACATCTTAGTATTCTGCTGGTAAAATTTCAAGCCAATTAAGTTACTGAACTTTTGACGAAAAATTACGACTCTAAAAATTGTCTCATTTATACGACATTTTATGAAGATGACACGCTGGCCACATTTCTATCGAATAATTAATACACGGAATAACTCTAGATGCCCGATATAAACTGCTGAGCGCGTGTAATTTTTTTTTAATCATTCCGTAACAATAATAAAAACAGAGGTCACCGAAAATACATTAAAAATATTACCTATAAAACTTTAAAAAATGTGACTAGCATAAGAATTTTCGTAGTCGCGATTTTTCAGAGAAAAGGTAAAAATGTCTAAATCTACTAAATTAGGGCCAAATTTTTTATTCCAATTTATCATACACTGAGAAAAAAAACCAATTGAATCAAAAAAATATATTGGTTGATCCAAATAAATGTGCTGCTGCGGAGTGCCACCGATATATGAGATTGTTACAACACTATAAAATATTGGAAAATGTGATTGATTTAAATAACATATTATTTTATTTGAAAAAGCTCTTCTGTTCTCTGAATAACTACATTATCCTTCAAATAAACTTATATTCTATTGAAGTCATTCTATATACAATCCGTAGATGTATGGATGAAATAATTAAGCAGTTGCTACATTTTTTATTTCGTACAAAAATATAATCAATAGAATTGATTATTTATTTACTGCATCGAAACGAATATGCCACGGGACGTAAGTTTTTCAATTTGTTTTAAATCTTAAATAAAAGTGAGCATTAGAATGATCATCCACGATAATAGTGGAGAGAATATTAGATATCCAATGGAATATCCATGGAGAGAATATCAGATATTGAACTGATAAGAACGGATACTACACTTTGATCTTAGCCACAGGCCAAGAAGCGATGCTCTTTAGAGTTTCTCCGGCGTTTAAGTAGATTTTCGGTTCGCGCTACGCTTACGAGAAACGAGCGCGCGTGCGGCTTCTAGCGGTTACTCCGAGAACTACGGGTTTCCTCACACCTATAATTTCGGTGGCGCTCGGCCATGATTTGGTTGAATTTTTTCAACCAAATGCGCAAGAAACAAATTTTATTTTCGCACAATTTTTTAACAAATCCAGACATTTGTTTAATATTTTTCAATCAAAATTAAATATTAATATTTTAATGAATAATGTACTTGGAAATCAATATCGGATATGGTGAAAAAAATAAAATAACATATTTACTCAATAGAAATTTTATCTGAATCAAACGAGCGAAATTCAATATTTCTTGTGTACTCGAATCAACAATATTCATGTTATGAATTGAAACGCTTTTTTTGTTCGTTGCAGAAAATGCATTCAAAACTATATAATTTGTTCGCGATAATTTTTTAGATAGTTTCAATAATATATTGTTCTCGGCTAACTTTATATCTTTTGAATGAAAAAAAAATTTTTATTTTATTATGTTATTTAAGTCAATAGCGTTTTGTTTGGACTAATAAATCCGATTATTTACACCGACAGTTTTACAATTGAATCAACGAAATTTCATTCAATAACACCAATGATATTGGATCAGTGATTTTTTTTCTCAGTGTAGGGTACAATAATTGGTTGTGGCTTAGTTTTATTAAGCGCCACTGTAATTTACCAATGATTCAGTATAGCCCTGCTTACGCCCCCGCAAAACTACGGCTCTCCGCGAAAGAAGTACCTTAAGGTATAACGCATTTGCCGTAGGCACGGAGAAACTGGAAAACCCGGTATCGGCGACTCGATATTTTTCTGATTCTCTGGTGCACAGACGTTTTACTCAGGTATCAACACGAAGGTCTCAGGGGTATCAGCCTTCCGTTTACTGGTTGATGGGCCAGCCGGTGGATGGCCAAGCGGTCACCGCTCCTAGTATTGGCACAATGCTGCTTAATCCACAGGTGTCGGTGATTTTACTGTTTATTTTTCCCATCCCAAACGATGTGATGGACCTTATTGAAACCTCAAAGGACAAAAATGACTAGCCGTATGGACGTCGAGAAAAGGTCAGTATCCTTTGACATTCATCGGTGCAATGCTCCACCCTCCTTAACATATTAATCTTGGCAAGGCAGTTACTCATGTTCTTACAAATGCCTTTTAAAGCAACATGGATCTATTGTGATTAATGATTGCGATGAAAAAAAAATGCCTTGAAAATTGGATTTCTTCGATATATATATTGGTTCGATGGAAGTAGAGACTGGATCCTACGATAGCGCGAGTATGCATGTATAGCGGCAAAAGAAGCAAATCTCTCGACAATCTCCCGCTGCGGCTCTACTATGAGAGTAAAAGGGACGTTCTCAATCTGTCCAACTTCCAAGCCTATCTCTCTCTCTCTTTCACTCTCCTCAGCCTCTCAGCGCCTGCTCTCTCTCTCTCTCTCTCTCTCTCTCTCTCTCTCTCTCTCTCTCTCTCTCTCTCTCTCTCTCTCTCTCTCTCTCTCTCTCTCTGAGCGAAGGATACTTCCATCTTTGTTACCTGTCAGTTCCGACACCCGTAGACGTGCCGATTTTTCACGCCACTAACGATTTCTCACGCGAGAACGGTTTCACGTCTTCTTCTTCTTCTCCTTCCTGTATTCCTACCTGCGGCGTGAGGCTTCGTCTCGGAGAGTTTCTTATCCCTCGAGATGATGCCTGCTCATCGCGGAAGATAAATGAATACGACCATCAGCCGCGAGAGCTTATTTATTTTCGTTATTGTCATCCATTAAGCCCATATCAAACTGTCGTCGAATTCGTGATAAGTTAATTTCCAAAGCCGAGCAAAATGGCAGCCTTGTGAGCAGTGCCAGATTTATACTTTTCTTAAGTATAGGCCACTTGATTTTGTGCCGCCCTTCCAATCTTAATCACTTGTATTTACTTAGGCCGTTTTAGGTGCCTCTAAAACCCGCCGCCCCTTAAGGGGCTATACCAGTGCGAAGGCTGAAAATTTGGGTGATTTTCGGGAATTTTTTGGAAGAAAAGTACTCAATTAAATGTTTCGGAAAATTAAGAATATATTTGGCTATATTTGACCTATAATACATAATTTTTTATAGAAAAATATTGAGATCCAAGCGACTTATGCGCTGCCTTCGGAGGCGCCAAAAAAAGTTCCTCCACTGCTGACATGATTCCGGCCGATTGAGTAGCTGAAACCGAAAAAGGAAAAAAATGCCGTTAAACTGGAAGGTATTTTCTGTACAATGACGTAGGATTTTCAAAAAATATCAAAATGGCATAGTTGTAAAAAAAAAGTCTGCTTTCCTGCCTATAAAATGGTCGTTTTTTTCAATGCCAAATTGCAATTTTCATCCAATCAAAAATATCCTACGTCAGTGTAGAGTAAATATATTCAAGATCACTCAGTTCAAATTTCAAGTCAATCGGATAATTGCTCTTTGAGTTACAATGTCAGCAAATTTTTAAAATCTAATTTCGAGAACGACGCGTTTAAAGATTTAACTATCGATTTTTGCAAGATAAAAAGATAGAGGTACGGCCTAGAAATTTTTACAGGATATTCTTGAAAGTAGAAACTGTCGAAAGAGGCAAAAAAATCGATTTTTCAAAAGTGTCACACTGGTATAGCCCCTTAAAGTCTGCCGCCCCTAGGCCGCGGCCTATTCGGCCTATTAGCAATTTCAGAACTGCCTGTGAGGTCAATCTGTAAATACGCACTCCCTAACATTTTTATTCTCTTGCAGCTTTTACATCTTTAGAGTTCTAAGATCCACACGCTTTATGTGAACTTAAAAATAAAAAGAAAAGTTTTTTTTTCATTTAAGAACGTACAATTCCGTCACTCCCTGAACATTTATTTCGTCGATGAACTTTGAAACATCACTAAAGTTCGCAGCCTTATAATTCCTATCGGCGGAGGAGGAAATAAGAGGCAGCTGAAAATGAGCGAATTTTTCCATATTTTCTTCTGTCGAAATTATTTATTCTGAATAATTGAAATTTTAATAATTGAAATTAATACATTCATTAATGTTCCAGAAAAAAAAATTGTATTTAAAAATGGCAGCAGTACGACACTTGGTTTAGAGATGGTTGCCGCCTGAGTTGTTCCACGGCATACAACCTAGCGTCTAGTGCATTGATCTAAAACATCAAAGACAAGCAGTTTTAGATTTCTAAGACGCACACGCTCTATGTGAACCTAAACAATCGAAAGAAAAATGAAAAATCGAAAGATGGCACGTGTTCGAAAGTTTTATTTTTCAAGTTATACAAATTTATGTATAACTTGTTTATACGCATGTTATACATACTTATGTTCTCCAAAGGCATGACAATTTTTAAAATAGCCGATCCTATAGTTTTTGAGTTGCACATATTGTACGAGACTAACAAAAATGTGGTTTTTAGGAAAACGCGTTCAAAGTTTCAAGACTCAAAAATGTGACTAAATGACCTACCGATTAATCCGCGATTCCGGGGCCATAAAAGAGTCCCTCATCTTCTTCGCGGAGTTCATTTTCGGCCATAAGTTCTTCTTTACGTTATAAAAGGATCTTCTCCCTTAGCGAGTCTGCATAAGCTTGGCGCCAAAAAACAGGTCGTCTCTCAATATTTTCGACGATGAGAGCATTATTTTAACACACAATTAATACATAGAAAAAAGACTAAAAAATAAACTTTAATCATTCGTTATTGACAAATGAAAAAACATATTGGAAAATTACCCGGTCATACGATAGAAAATGTTATGCTCTGTCCAAATTTGAAGTGAATCGGCCGAATAAATTTTGGTACACTACTTACCCCGTTTTATAAAACCAGAGAAAAACGGAAAAGGGTAAAAGCAGGGGGGCAGTTCGCCGTGCGCAGTGGACGATCCTACGTTTCACAAAAACCGTCCCACCTCAGTTACTTTGCGGAATTCATACCAAATCTCAGCAAAGTTAAAGTTAAGACCTCCAAGTTACGCAATAAAATAGTCGTATTCCTTAAAATGTAAGTTTTACGCCGACTCCTCGATAAGCCTCACAAACCATCATTTCTGCAAAGCAGTTTGCAGAAAGCAAAATGGCGTCCACCTGTGCAGGCCGCGACCGCGGCGCTTCGGGACTTTATCTTACCAAATTCCCGTCTCCATACGAATATATACGCGATACTATTTATACACCATAGTAGATCGGTTCGAGCTCCTCGGGTTTCGCAATATGTACTGATATTCTCCCAGGAAACCGCTTGTAGTCGCGTAGTGGTCCTCGCGTCGGTTTCGCGGACAAGATAAAGCGAGAGAGGCAAAGATCGTTCTCCGTCTCGCGTATGAGCGCACGAGAGAGCCTCGTGTGTGCGTCTCCCGAGTGTGTGCGTCTCCCGAGTGTAGCCCCCCCCCCCCCTTGCCGAAGGAACCAGTTTTTAACGCCAGTTCGCCGCCCGGCGGACTATCTCGCAGTTATACGCTTGAATCTAAAAGGGCTCGTCAGCTCAGCACAAACGCGAACTTTGCGTCTCTTGCGCGCGCCACTTGTCGATGTACGCTTGTACATCACACGTGTGTACAACGAAAATACACTCGTATATCCTTAAGTATACTCGGTCTTCTTGCGACCCGAGCAGGAAGACACGAAGTCACAGCTCGCACATGTGTCTGTGTTACATATACATGCAGAACGAACCGACCTTGTTCTCACGACGTATCGTCGTCGTGAACGAGTTGTAATAGGCAGGAGCGCACGCACTGCCCCCTACTTATGGAAGTGAATCGTCCTGCAGCCTCTTAACGAAATAAAAAAAGGCGCCTCGACTCTTCTTCCTGTATATGACCATTGGGATCCTCCTCTCACCCCCGATATGTATTGGGTGTACAAATAAGTCTCCGCCGTTCGACAAAAGATGGCCCCACCAGGAGGTTATGGTTGAAATTGTCAGATGTAAAGCGTCATATCGTAAGGTTGGACATCTGGCAAGACCATAACCTTGAAATATTAGCGATTTTGTATCAGCATCACATATTTTTCGTGCAAAAATGTCAAGTTTTGAGCCGAATAAGCGTCATTTGCGGGAACTGTATAACCCTTCTTTACTTCTTTAATTTGGAGAATGAGGCGCATCGATTGCTTGTTGAAACATATGGTGAGGCTGCTTTAAATGAGAGAATTTGTCGTGAGTGGTTTCAAAAGTTTGAGAACGGTGAGTTTGACGTCGAAGACAAAGAACGTAGCGGAAGGCAGAAACCAAGACGCGGAATTGGAAGCATTATTCGGGGAGGGAGATTCGTGCCAAACGCGAAAGTTCCCGCAAATGACGCTTATTCGGCTCAAAACTCGACATTTTCGGACGAAAAAAATTATGTGATGCTGATACAAAATCGCTACTATTTCAGGCTTATGGTCTTGCCAGATGTCCAACCAGTGTTGCCAGATGGTTCTGGCGGCTTCCCCCTAGACCATCGCTGGTTCCCCCTAAAAATCTCCTAAATAGCCCCTACCGAGCCACTGGTCTGAACAGTGCTGTAAATGAAGGGTAATTTTCGCGATCGGTCAAATAGCTGTTATTTAAAATGCATTTCCTACTTGTGTATTGAGTATTTTGTTTTGAAACTTCATTGCTGCGATCTGTGCGAATTATAGATGAAGATGAATACTTTTTTTGATGGAAATACTTGTTGTAGTTAGGCGAAACGTACGGTTGGTAAAAACATTTATCGTGGTATGGTAATCTGTCTTTGAGCCTTGGAGGGGTTTGTCTTTTTGAATTTGCATATTACAAGAATCCCGCTTTTATATTTATCTATATATTTGTTTATTATTACAATTTTTACTTATTTGCCGAGTATATACTTTGAACTATTCTATAGTGTAACTTATACTTATAGTCGAAAGTCCATTCCAAGTCCTTTTTACGTATTTTTGCCCCCTGAATACAAATCACTATTAATTCCCCCGAAACCCTCAATTTTTATTGAAAAAGTGTGGAAAAATTTACTAAAATCGATGGTCCGTCTGAAATTATGCCAAAAATCGAAAAATACCCGCAGCACGATGTACGAAGCGGCATTTTAAGGGACAACACCACCGTGACGGCTTCAAAAATTCGATTTTTTGAAAACCATCTAGAAAAATCTAAAATACATTTAAGATTAAGATGCCGTTGGACCCAGGTCGAAAAAATAATTATTTTCGGAGATATTGAATATTTTGTGGAGCGGTGCAGCGCTCCGTGACGGTCGGAGTCCCGCGCAGCTGCGCGCCTCAGGGTCGGCAGGTATACCGGGATATATAAATTTGAGCAGAGACGATTTGCAGCGTTGTTTGGGCGGCTTCACGCAAAACAACAACGAAAGCTACAACAAATCAGTTTGGGCAATAGCCTCCAAGTGTCAGTCCGGGAGCAAAAAAATCGTCGATATTGCAGCTGATATCGCGGTATTATTATTCAATGATGGCCTGAGAAGCCTCATGAAAGTTTTGGAGACGTTGGGGATAACTATCGGCCCAAATTGTTTCAATTTTTGCGTTGAAACCGACGCAGCGCGGATCGAGCTGGCGGAGCGCTCGCTCACAGACGCTGCAAAAGAGGCAAGAAGAGCCTCTACAAGTTCGAGAAAAGATGCTAGGGACAATGATTTGCTTCTTGAAGGCCAACTATATGGTGCCGGCATCGCTGATTAAAGGTAAACATTTTTTTTCCAATTTATCGCATAAATTAACTAACCTAAAACGTTGAACGCGTTTTTCTCAAAACCACTTTTTTGAGTGCGGCACGCAGCAGAACTCGAGCAATTTTTATCCGTTCGATTTCGAATTTGGACTGCATCAATAAAACTAGATTATCTAAAAAAGTACATAGGATTTTTTCGATATCTCAATAATAAAAAAAGTTATAGCCTATTTTCGACGAGAAATTTTGCTCGAAAATCGTCCTTTAATTTCAAAAGCGTGCCTATTTTTTTTAAATCAATATTTTTTCAAATCCCTGTGTACTTCTCTTCAAAATATCATATTATTAACGAAAACACTCGGTATTTTTTTTCAGATCGACTTCGAAGAGAGTTCTGCTGCGTGCCGCGAACCACTGCAGAGGCAACAGTACCTGACGCGGGAGCTTCTCCAGCGTCACCATGGGGCGTGAAAAATTTGAAATTTTTTTTTATGTATCTACAATAAACAACGAACAAAACAAAAAAAAATTTCGAATATCTCTTTTTTTCGCACAAAAAAAATTCTTGAAAAATGGCAAAAAAACAGGGGGTCACAGTGGTGTCCTGCCTTAACATACGAGCTGTCGGCTTAAAGTCACAGCAATCAACCCCGAGCGTGAGGCGAGCGTGCATTATAGCCTCGACCATTGCAACTGACATTTTGTTTCGCAGCTTGTATCGGCTGGGTTTCAATGATTGTTTTCGATTGTTTGGGCTTACTTGTTTGTTTGCGATCACTCGGAATTGGTGCACTTGTGCTTGGTTTTTTTACTTGTTTGAGAAAAAAAACCTCGTAAGTTTATAATCCCCTAAAAATACCCTCACGCTTCAGAATTCTCCTAAAAAATCTCCTACGAATGTTTTCCCCCTATTTCTCTCCTAACCGAGGTAAAATACCCCTAAATCTAGGAGGAAATCCCCTACCCTGGCAACACTGTGTCCAACCTTACGATATGACGTTTTACATCTGACAACTTCAACCGTAACTTCCCGATGGGGCCATCTTTTGTCAAACGGCTGAGACTTATTTGTGCCCCCAATATTTGCTCTTCTCTCTCCCTCTGCCACGACGACGAAAAAGGCATTCCTTCGCCCTTGTTCCTCTTCCCGTAATAACATAATTATACGTGTGTAAGGCGATATCGCCAAGCCACAGAGAAATTACGATCGATGCGTGCCCAATTGGAGACGCTAAGTATCCGACCGAGAGAGCGGCTAGTCGTTATCGTTTTATGCACACGCGAGCGCATCGAAAATTCTCGACAGCCATATATCGTCGTGATGCCTTTTCGATACTGTGTTGGGATCCTCGCTGCTGGATATACACGTGTGTGTGCATATTGGATCCGCGCCCCGGTGAAGGGGTTAACGCGAGAGAGATCATTGGATCGAATGAAGCCGATAACAGTGCCCATTGTATACGGGTGCATGTGTGCAGTATTGTTGAAGCGAATGGAATGGGAAACGCCAAGAGCTCGAGCGGTGGGGTGAAGAGAGGGTTACTAACAAATGGCTCATTGTTGTCTCTTCGCGTATATTACGTTCTCATCTCCCTTTCGCCTTTATTCTTTGTGGCCTTATTTGTACGTGTGTGTGTGTTCGTACGTAAGACGCACGAGCGCGGGCATGACCCTTGCGTGTGCAAGGATCGCGGACCTGTCCGCTACAACTACTCTTCCTGCGAAGACCATTTCTTCTACGGACAAGTAATCAGCTCTTTCGTATACGATGGCAATACTTCGCAGGAAACGGATATTTAGACGGATTTAGACACTATCCAACGACGGGGATTCACAAAATAACTCACGTGACTGGGGGGGTGCCTCTGTAATGTAGAGAAGAACTTGTGGCCGAAAATGAACTGGACGAGGAAGCTGAGGGACTACTTTATCGTGCCGGAATCGCAGATTAATCGGTAGGTCATTTAGTCACATTTTTGGGTCTTGGAACTACGCGTTTTCCTGAAACGATACACGAGTAGGAAATGCATTTTAAATAGCAGCTATTTGACGACATTTGACCGATCGCGAAAATTACCCTTCATTTACAGCACTGTTCAGGCCAGTAGCTCGGTCTCTTCTCTTCTCTTCTCCTATTTAGGAGATTTTTAGGGGGAACCAGCGATTGTCTAGGGGGAAGCCGCCAGAACCATCTGGCAACACTGCAGCTACCCGTTTCTCGATGCACTACTGTATTGCATTTGCACGAGGGCACGGGGAAACTGTTTAAAACCCGCACAGATAAATGTGGCCATGTTTTTTTCGCCGAGTTTGAGATGCATTCATCATGGGAAATTCTGTAAAAACTGCTCCCCGCTCGGCGGCCAAGTTAGCGCGCAGCTGAGCGGTCACCTATCCAAGTAGTGCCCCAGGTCAACGGCGCTTCACATCGACGATCGCCGCGTGGCGCTGCCCACGACCAGTGTCGGTTCTAGCGACTCTCTTACAAATAGTCTACGACACAATTCTTCGAACGAAAAAGGAGGGATTGAAAACTCGACCCCCCTATTCTCTGTGCCTAAAAATGTTTGAACACATCGCAACTGCGAGTGAACAAAGTTCGTATTTGCATACATCGTCTCAGGGTCCGTGTTTCCATGAAATTCCGGCTCGAACTAAATATTTGTGGAGCGAAATTTGCATAAGTTCGTTAAAAACGCGGGACGCGAACGAAAGTGAGAACGTATTTGTTTTGAGTCTGCAAATACGTATGATGCATGCGCTTATTTAGCTTGTGCATAAAAAATCACCCCATGGTCATTTTGCTGGAGGACCATTATAATACAGAGTTTCGACTGCGATTAAATATAAAATTGATCTTTGGTCATTTAGCCCCTGTTTATATCGCGTTGCATGTGTGCTTGCGTCCATACTTTATGGGGAAAGGCGATTTTTATGACATTCGAGTTCGAGGACCCGCCTCATATTAGCTCGTCGGCCCCATGTAAACATCATGAAAAACTCAAGTTACTTCGGAAATATTTTTCGATCGATGTAAGTATTAGGTCATTAAATATGAAATTCCGGATTTCGACCTTCTTAAGGGGTCGTCCATTAATCACGTGAGGTTTTTAGGCCACTTTTGAGCCCCCCTCCCCCGTGGTGATTTGTGGTGAAATTTCCAGCCCCCCTCGCCCGCCTCACTGGTTGGAACCTTCTATCTCCTACTGTGTATACCAATCCTGCGCTTTTTGTCCGCTTTTTTTAGTTCTACCTCTCCCCATGGCGCTAGCAGTTATTTTACAATATTCTTATTGCGCAGGTGCGAGGCCCGCACGGCGTACATAGCGATCGAATATATACATCGCTCCTGCGCATGCATCAGGTTGTAAGAGTATAACTAGCGCTGCGAGTGACAGAGTGCGACGGTAAAAATGCGGTCATTTTGCGTAACAAAAATTCCAAATGGTGTCCGCCCTCTGGGCACAACTTGCCTGTTCAATAGCTCACAGCGGATGCTCTCTGGTTCACGCAGTTACACAAAAAAATACACGTGATGTGTCGCAACACCCCCCTCCCCCCCCCCCAGCGTATACAACTTTTGTAGGAATAGTTTTTTGATAACGTTCATAATTTTCTTCACTTTGGTTTGTTTGATAACGGAAGTGACGAGCTGCAGAGACCTAATCCTTGTTTAGAGGTGAACCCAAACAAACACCCACACACGCACACTTACATTAGGCATGTTGGAGACGTTACCTCCCCGTCGTACATTCTGGATAGCGCTAAAATAGTAAAAAATGGTATTCTAACCTAAAAATTATATAAACGTTGTTAAAAAACTTTTCCTACAAAAGTTGTTAGTTTCGGCCTGGTAAATGTTTTGGTGAAATATTTTGGAAAAATACAATTTTTTAATGCATAGCTTAGGATCTTAACTTTAATCTGCAATAAAGATTTTGTGAATGTTAAACAAAAAAACATTTTCGTGCCGAGTTATAACAAATTTTGTGGAAGGTCAGATCGCTCACCGAGCTCCGGTGAACCACCCCGCTGCGACTTAACCCTTTTTTTTCTCGGATCTGTTTGATGCAACGGTGTAGGTCGGGTCTTAAGGGGTTAGGCTACTGTGAAAATTTGAAATAATCGATAGTCGCTTTAGGCAACTCAAATTGAAGAGGAGAGTCCAACATATGGTGCAGTAATTGCAGATTGAAGGTAAACTTATGATTTAAACGATAGAACTACTGGGTGTTCCAACTTACACCTGATTTATCTCGAAACATACTGCCCGGTCAAGTATTGAGTATCATAAAACTTTTAGGGTTCAAAGGGCAACGTTTAAAAAAAATCTCTTTTTTGGTCGGAAACTCAAAATGGCGACGTTAAGGTCGGCATGTTCTCGAAAAATGGGATCATGATTTTTTTCCCGTAAACATTTGTCTGGTCAAAACTAAAAACTTTTGTAGGACTTTTTTTTATAACGTTCATAATATTTTGGTTAGAATACCATTTTTTACTGATTCGCTTGTTCCGGCCGTACAGGGGTTTCCCTTTTTACGTGTCCCAACCCGCCTCAACTTCGTTCTACCACCCATTCCACAATCCCCCCCCCCCTGGCGGACGCAGACGACTTCTCCCCCTCTGTATCGTATGCACAATCACATATCTGCCATGGGCATCGGGAATCTGCGGAAAACCTATACCGATACAGCCGCTCCCCAGTCACGGAACTAGTCGTCTTTCGCCAAGAAATGTCGAAGAAAAACATTTCATGATAAAGTACGCGACTTGGATTCGAACCTGTGACCTTCCAATCCACTGCCCAGCACGCTAACCACTAGACCAACACACCAAGTCACCACTTTTTACTATTTTAGCGCTATCGAGAATGTACCACGAGAAGGTAAAGTGTAAGTGTGCGTGTGGGTGTGACTTTGTTTGCGTTTGTTTATTTTTGTTCGATAGCCTATACAATTCCAAACGAGGATTAGGTTTCTGTGGCTCGTCACTTCGGCTAAAAATGGTATTCTAACCTAAAAATTATGAACGTTATCAAAAAAAGTTTACCTACGTAAGTTGTTAGTTTTGGCCTGATAAATGTTTTGGTGAAAAAATCAAGATCCCATTTAAAAAAAAAACATGTCGGCCATCTTAACGTCACCATTTTGAATTTTGGACCAACAAATATTTTTTTAACGACCCCCTTTGAAGCTTAGTTTTATTCGACTCAATATTTGATCAGAACAGTCTCTTCCGAGATAAATCAGGTGTAAGATTAAGGGGTTATGCCACAGTAACGGGCATGTGCGAATTTAACAAATTTTTTTCGTATGAAAAAGTGATTCACTCATAAAATTAATCACACATCTATTTAGTATGAATATCAAACTGTTCGAAATTTTTTTTTTCGATGTACAACATGGCCGAATACTGATATTGTCTTTTGTTTTCTTTTTTTAGGCGCTCCGCGGCATGACATTTAGCATCCACAATTTTTAACCCAGAACAAAAAACAAAATCTACATTAGAATACCTAGAGAAGTACGTACGGAATTTAAAATATATTGTTTTATTAAAAAGTTGTAGGTATTTGAACTTAAGTAAGGAATTTTCAGTGAAAAAATTCGTTATAACTGCTCATAAAATGAAAAGTTTTCGATTAATCAGAAATTCCGTACGTACTTCTCTGCGAAATGCAATTAGGAACATAACTTTTAAATTTGAAGTAGATCGAGTAAAAATTGTTGAAGTTATTTGTCACGCCAATTGGAAAAAAGCTGTTTCGAGAAATTCGAGTGTTCGGCCATTTTGTACATCGAAAAAAATATATATATTTTCCAACAGCTTGATATTCATACTAAATAGGTGTAATTAATTTTATGAGTGAATCACTTTATCATACGAAAAAATGGTAAAATTCGCACATGATTTTATACCCGTTACTGTGGCCTAACCCCTTAAATTGGGACACCCGGTATATACATGTGTGTGTGTGTGCACGTATATATATTTTTTGAAGCGGTCGAGGGTCTGCGAAAGATTCGTCGTCGCTCGATTCTGTTGTGTTCCGCAGGCATCAATGTGTTTAGAGAACAAAAAACCTGTCTCGCATAATTACAATATCGGTCAGATCTCTCGCGCGACTTGTGTCCCTTGAAGATGGGAGCCGTGCAGTTGCCTTGGAAGACAGCAAGCGCGAAAGAAAGAGAGAGAAAGGCAAAGCGACCCGTTCGACCGCAGCGCTCTGCTCTCCACGACAAAGATGAAACGATACAGATTGGAGAGGGACAAAAAAAAACAGAGCGATGAGAAAGAACGTGATCTGCAGGGGGTCGAACACAGACCCTGTGGTGGACTTGGTAAACACTTCTAACTTATTATTGCCAATACCCTGTGATGATCGATTGAAATCAGTTGACTGTGCATGGGTCATTTCCCGTACAATAATGTACCAGAGTTCAAAATCCCAGTGGCTTTTCATTCTGTTTTTTCCCTGAGTGATGTCTTCAGTATTTTCAGTATTCAAATTGTCGAATTTTGAGAATGAAATTTTTTGTTGCCACGCGAAAACGAACGACAGATTTCACCCCTTTCGCGTAGGAGATTTTTGAGTGGGACCATATCGAAACAGTTCGCAACACAGATGGATGCTACTGAATTACGAATTGAAACTGAGAGAAAGAGTAGTATAGTAATAATGAGAACTGCTAGTGAAAAAGAACAATATAACTGCTAGTAAAACTTTAAGGGGCTATACCAGTGTGACACTTTAAAAAAATCGATTTTTTTTGCCTTTTTCGACAGTTTATACTTTTAAGAATATCCTGTAAAAATTTCAAGGCCGTACCTCATATAATTTTATCTTGCAAAAATCGATAGTTAAATCTTTAAACGCGTTTTTCTCGAAATGAGATTTTTCAAATTTTCTGACATTGTAACTCAAAGAGCAATTATCCGATTGACTTGAAATTTGAACTGAGTACTCTTGAATATATTTACTCTACAATGACGTAGGATATTTTTGATTGGATGAAAATTGACGATTTGGCATTGAAGAAAACGACCATTTTATAGGCAAGAAAACAGATTTTTTTCATAACTACGCCATTTTTTTAGATTTTGATATTTTTCGAAAATCCTACGTCATTGTACAGGAAATACCTTCCAGTTTAACGACATTTTTTCCTTTTTCGGTTTCAGCCACTCAATCAGCCGGAATTATGTCAACAGTGGAGGAACTTTTGTTTTGGCGCCTCCGAAGGCAGCGCACAAGTCGCTTGGATCTCAATATTTTTCTATGAAAAAATTATGTAATATAGGTCAAATATAGCCAAATATATGCTTAATTTTCTGAAACATTTAATTGAGTACTTTTGTTTCAAAAAATTCTCGAAAATCACCCAAATGTTCAGCATTCACACCGGTATAACCCCTTAAACGCGTTGTTTCTCGAAATTATGTTTTTCCAAACGGTAGACATGATTTCTCGACATCAAATTAACGGACTGACTTGAAATTTGGTACACTTATTCGGTATAATAGTAGTTTAGGTTTGACCGACGTTTTTCTTCTGAACATTTTTTTCATTAGTTATTAGCAATAATGTCAATTTACTCGAAAAATCGAAAAAAAAAATCAAATTTTTGTTTTGATTCTTGAAAAATGATGACAAAAAAGCTCGGTTAGTTTTTAGCCAATATTATCTACTTTAAGGGACTACACCTACTTGGAGGCCCGAAAAAATGGCCAAACTGCGAATTTTTATCTGGGGAACGGTTGGTGAAAAAGAAACGCATTTTGGTAACACAAAGGTATATTGGGAATCTAAAAAAATCACCGAAAAATACAGATAAACAACAAAAACATGGCAGCCGGCAGATGAAATTTTCGCGACGTTTTGCGGTGGACAGTGTCCATCTCAAACGGTCCCTCTGAAATCTAAAAACCAAACGGGTTATCCAAGTCAACAATAAGTATGAGTCGTTGACGATCGTCGATTTCTAAAATCATTAATTTTAACAACTTGGCGATGAATTTAAACTCGAGTATACAAAATCTATGAAAAAAGTCGTCATTTTTACGTAACTATGAAAAAATAAAAATCGATTTCGAAAAAGTGAGATCGTCAACGACCTTTAAATGTTTCTCATCGTATTTCCTGTAAATTTGGAAACAATTCATCGAGTGGTTCTCGAGATATCATGTCCACCGACTTCGACAGTGTTTCGAGAAAAACACCTTTAAGGCGGGAAACCAGTTTACATTTTTTTACAAGGGATTAATAAATATAATTTATTCAAATTGTGGTAATATTTCATTAACATTTTCAAACAAATATTTTGCTTTTTTCGAAGCATTTCCTCTGAAAATGCCGCCCATCGAAGGTCGCCATCAGATTTTGCTGTTTGCGTACACTCTGGAGGCCACAGTTTTAATCGGAAATCGATACGGTTTAAAGATTACTATAAGAACATGTTTTCCTTCTATATGAACCTAACTCTGAACAAAAATTGAAAATTGCATTTTTTTGTAGGTGTTTGAGCAAAAGGGTATAATTTTTGCCATTATTTTATAACCTTTTTTGCTATAAAAATATACTTTAAACAATGATATTACCCCAAATTTAGGTTCATATAGAGCGTAATTATATAAAGAAAGTAACTATCACTTTATAAAATTATAGGCGAGAAACTTTTTGAGCTAGAGTGTACACAAATTGACGAAAAGTCGTTTCGAGAAAAACACGTTTGAACAAAATTACCGCAAAAAAAAATTCAAGGCAGTAACGAATTATTTATACTACTTTGGGAACATATTCTTGAATAGTTTTACTAACAAATTGTGGGTCTTAAAGAAATCGATTTTTTGGTCATCTAAACTGGTTTTCCCGCCTTAAAGTTTAAAGCATGGCGCTGCTAGAGCTCGCCCGGCCGACTCTTAAGGGGTACCACCACTCTAGCGGCCGAAAAGAAGGCCTAACTTTGACGATTTTTTTTCCAGGTATAATACTTTTATTATTCCTTTGAATGGGGATTCTTTTTAGAGGGATTATGCAGCATATATTTGAGTATAGAAATTTTTATTATTATTATTATTTTTGCACAAAATGGCAGCGATACAGCTGATCTTCGAAATGATTTTAAAAAAACACCTCCAGTAGCGGACAAATTTATCGCGCAATATAAGATCAGGAACAAAAAACCAAACAAAGTTTTAATCTATATACTATCGGCTATAGAAGTACCTAGGGATTTTTTATTTGATCAAATTTTGTAAAAATGGTGCACCTTTGACAAAAAAATCGTTTTTTTCCTTAAAAAATAAGCAGTAAAATGATGATAACACAAAAGTTTACATTGAATCGACAAACCCCTATGCACTTCTATAAAGGAGGTAATTGTGAAGCTACTGTCAAAATTACAAACTGATCCATGCAAAAGTGTTGAAGTTATGTTTTCGTTAAGAATGAAAAAAGTGGTTTGGAGAAAAACGCCTTTTTATGATGTTTAAGACGGAATGACACCTCATCGCGGTCGGTATGGTAGAACAATTATAGATTCCCAAAAATCTCTGAAACGGCTCTTCAGATCCCGTCGAAACTTTGCCAAACGACGTCAAATAGATAGACGAATAGCTTCTAGCCCCTCAAATTCAGAAAATTCAGATTCAAATTCAGAAAATTTGAGGGGCTAGAAGCTATTCGTCTATCTATTTGACGTCGTTTGGCAAAGTTTCGACGGGATCTGAAGAGCCGTTTCAGAGATTTTCGGGAATCTATAATTGTTCTACCATACCGACCGCGATGAGGTGTCATTCCGTCTTAAGCATTGTTTAAGCAATTTAGGAATTTTTCAGAAACTGAGAGTGGTCTTACCCCGTAAAGCTTTATATTATGAGCTCATTCAATTTTAGGAATATTTCAATGAAATGTTTGAGGAATATAGCCAAAAGGTGATATTATCGAATAAAAATATTTTTGGAAAATGCAATTTTTTACCCACCTAGGTAGATGCCGCCTGTTAACCTTTCAAGGACGGGGTAATTTCCATTAAAATCGACTTTTTTTTTACACGAAAAATATCAATAAAATTGATGAATTACTCAATTAGAGTCCCAAGCCTAACTGCTGGTCGATATATCGACCAGCCCCGTCCGCAACGAAAAGTCCAATTCTAAAAATTTATTTAAAAAAGTTTGAAAGCGTATTCCTTTGTAATTTGATGCGCTGACTACGGGAAAAATAATGGAAAAAAATCCTGGTGGCATCCTCGACCTTGAAAATCGCCATTTCAAGGTCATTTTCTTTCTCTGCTAGTTTGGCCTTAAAATTTATATACTCACATTGTGGAATGCACTGAGTACAACAAAATAGGCATATATGTTGTAAATGTCATCCTGAAGAATATTGCAAGGACGCCAGTTATTATATAACAAGCTTCGTCAGTGAACATACTCACTGCCCAAAGTATGTCACAAGAAAACTGCAGAAAAATCGTGCATTATTTTCAGAAATACTCCACCTTTCGCTCTTAGCGTGACCCAGGATCAACAACGTGGGTGTGGCGAAAATGTGATCCCTTTGGGGTGCTTGATTTTCGTGAGTCCCCTTGCCTAAATATGCCCCCTGGCTGGTCGATATATCGACCACTCCCGTCCGTAAAAGGTTAAGGTAATCCTATCGGTTCACACTAGTCATACCACTGATCATACTTTAGAATCGAACAATACATATTTTTAACATATGCAAAAAAAAATTGTAGTTACTAAAATTTTCCATGTGTAAACTGTCGACTGTTCACATTTAATTAGAAAAATGAAAGAATAGTTTTTCCAACGATTCGCGCAGTATAGGCCTCTTGGATATCGTGGCGACCCGAGTAAAAATGATTGTATATACTTAGATGCAATTATATAAAAATGATATACAGTCATATATATTTATATATAGATTTATATATAATTGTATATAACTCTATACATTCGTATATATAATCCGATATAAATGTACTTCTATCAAATTTGATTTGATAAAATTATACATAGTTCTGTATATAATGATATATGGAGATACTATTTTTATAGGGCGTTTATATAATTAGATATATTATTATATACAGTTATATATAATTCAATATAGTGTTGTATATAATTATATATATACGTGAAAATTTTATTTACGGTATATAAAATTGTATATGACTGTATATGAGTACTTTTATTTTCTTTTGAAATACCCGAGTGACAATACAATTGTATATACTAATATACTATCGTACATAACTGTATATTAGTATATACAATGGTATACGTTTATATACAAATATATAAAATTCTATCGGGCCAATTTTTGTATACAATTGTATATGTTTATATATATTCATTTTTACTCGGGGAAGTGATAGCAACGTCGTCTGCCAGCTAACGGCGGCAACTCGTACAACTCGCGGCAACAGTACACATATGATTCGCATACAAATCACTGCACGTTTTGCATTCATTATTTATTTGGTGCAATACCACATTGTTAAAGTGCAATTATGAGCGACACTCTTATCAAGTGTGGCTTCCGAATATTTATGGAGATTTTTTTCGCGGTAATTCTGTATCTAAAGGTAGGTAAATACACGAAACATGAGATAGTCCGTCAAATTCACTGTAATTTCTACTACGTATTTATTTTTGGGATTCTCGTATCGTGATCAATCAATTACAAATCTATAGGGCATAAACTACTTCAAAGTCACCACGTTCAGGAGGTCGTCCAAATCCACGATACAGCTAATGGAGATCGAATTATCCTTGGGAAAGTAATACCACAGACTAAAATGAATAATACACCGTACGATGTAAAAGTAGAAGTATGTATTAATTATGTGATCAATTAGTAGTTGAATAATAATGGAAAAAAATATTTTTTTCCGCAACTTTTCAACCATACATGTAAAACAGAAATGGAAAATGAAGATGTATCTCCTTATCAAAGTAATATCAATAATGAAGCAATAAGTATATTGGTCATTGAACTTAGATTTAGTAAACCGTATTTTTTATTTCAGTATATAACAGCATTAACAAATGAGGGATTTTCGTTCATTGTTAAGGATAAGTATCGAATTTTAAATGAATAATATATTATTCGTGAATAATATTTAATCGTTGAAAATGAGCATGATATGTTGAATTAATAATATTTTTATCATAGATGAAAAAAAATGAAATAAAAAATCATTTGCACGTGGTTCTCTAAAAATGTTGATGCAAGATTTTAAATTAAACATGATTAACATTCTGCACGTTTGTTTCTATTTTATTTGCGCTGGCTTTAGTACACGTATTCCTTAAAAACATCACATACCGTTAACACTATCATGAATATTCGGCACTGTATATTTTGATTCGCAATTTCTGTTTGTGTACATTTTTTGTGTGTGCTTTCTCGATCTTTATGTTTTCTTTCCAATAGGAACTGATTGTTTTACAGGTGAACCCAGATCGTACGATACATTCTACTGACTGCTCTCATCCACTCATTTCTCTTGTTGACTTCCCAATTTCGTTTCGGAAACGGATAAAAAGTCAATAGCTGGTCTCGAGATTAGGAATTTTTGCACCCCACAACACAACAATACCTCGTACCAGCCATTTATTATTTATTTCACACAGCGCTTTCCAATGAAATTGATACGGAAAGCGCACAGCTGACCGCAGGCGAACGTCCACGAATTGCCTGAATCTGCCACCAAGCGGCGCCACTAGAGATATCCAAGAGCCCCATTTCTAGGTTAGATATTTGGCAACATTGGTTTCATCTCCGTCTCTTTTTACTCAACCAGGCGAGTTCAACCTCCATGCTTTTCAACGTCGATCTGTCAAAACAATGTCAAGTGCGGGAAATATAAAGCGTTGTATTCGGGCCACGACTGGTAAAAAGCGTGGAAAATTTATGTCGGCGAAGTATGTCAGTTAAAAATGAAATATGTGTGGAAATTCGAATGAGTGAGATGAGGTTAGGACTACAGTCAGCTGTTGCCTTGCTGTCACGTCTCTTTATCGTAGCAAGTGGTCATAAATCCAATACCGCAAGTTCAAATTAAACTTGATATTACATAAAAATTAGGCCAATAAGCGTCATTTTTTCTGAGACCATTGGATTACTACAAGTGTTAAGTATGTAAATCTGATTTTTTTAACGATCTGACGGATTCCCACTATTATATACAGTTTTGTAGCGACCGGAAATTGGGTTTTTGCATGTCGTCTCGGAATTCCTTCACGAAAATACGCAATTTTCTTTTTCTCTGTAATTAGGTCGATAACCGACTCTGAAATTTTACAGGGACGATTATTAATATATTTAATGAAGATCAGAAAAAAATTATGGAAATCGTATGGATCGCCTTAACGATTTCGAATGGAAAGCCTCGTATGGCTACCCCTCTGTTGCACAAAGTCAGTCCACTTGAGCTGCAGCTTGGGCATGCTCGTAGGGAAGAGGAAACGAAAAAGGGATACTTTAAGATTTATGTCTGGAGTCAGGCTATTGTCCGTCCAAAGGTCTCTTATGCTATAGGTACGGGCGTCGACCAGAAGTCAACGTAACAGAGACTAACGATCTCTTTTCTTCTTTTTGTTTTCGGGCGAGTAATAATTTCTCCCGCTCATTATTCATAGCTTCGATTGGTGTTTTTTTCTCTTCGTTTTTTTTTTTATTATTGACATGGGGTATGGGTGGGATGTTACATGGACGTAAGATGGAATGCATGGTATAAAGGTCGATAGTAAACTAACGAACTTAAAATTTAAATGTATTCATATATATATATATATATATATATATATATATATATATATATATATATATATATATATATATATATAATTGTTATATACCGAAAGTAATAAAGATCGTATATTTTTTTCGCGCAGTTCCTCGCATTCAGCGCATTATCTTTTTCCTTCTGTCTTCCTCCTTCCTCTCTACACCTAAAAAAGCTCCTACTTGAGGACACGTGTCACATGGACCGAGGACCACAAGTGCGAGAGAAAAAAAAGATTTGCATATTCCCACTGTTTTCCGCTCCGTTGAAGCACGAACAAGCTCTTGGTTCGCCCGAAATGTAATCCGTCTCGGTGCAAGCTTACCGTAGGATTTTCACCGACCGTGTGACACATGTCCTTAATCTTGAGCTGTCGAAAATCACGACGAGGTCGTTCAAACTTTCGTAGAAAAAGAAACCAAAAATTATAGCCTAAACGTTGTCGCTTTTCACCAAAATGCAAAAAGGTGGTACACAAATATCAGGGTTCTCTTTTTCTTCGCTAATGATCGCTGTTGTTGCAACCTTCTTCGTTTAGTCTTTTTTCTTTCTGTGTTTATATGTACGCGTTCGCGTATCGCAATGCCCGGGCCGGGTTGAAATTTCGAACTTTGAATGATCAGAATGCTCGAAACTCCGAAATAGTACTACCCCGGAAGATCAAAACTCCGAAAATTTGAACACCGTCACATTAATTCGGCTATGGAAGTTTGAAAAGTTTCAAAACTTTTCAATATAGCGACGAATTATTTAAAGAATTTTTTTTTTATTAAGGGGTTAGGTCACTCTAGAGGCCGAAAAATGGGCTTTTTGGAGATTTTTTTTCAGAGAAACTACAAAATAAATCGAGATTACAAAAAAGGGGTTTATCATACATATCAGTGACTGTATACCATAAGGCGGCTGTGCAGGGTTTATCTCAAAACTGCATTTTTTAAGTTGACCGGAAACATAACTCGGACAATTTTCAACCGATTCACTTGAAATGTTGAATATATCTTGAAAAATACATTGTCTATGGAAGTATTCATTTGTTTTTAACAATTATCTGACGACTTTTTAGGCAAATTTTTGGAAAGTGAAAAATTTGCCTAAAAAATCGTCAGATAATTGTTAATAACAAATTAACTATGCAGTATAAAAAAAAATCCTACGTACTTCCATAGACAATCTACTGATCAAGATATATTCAACATTTCAAGTGAATCGGTTGAAAATTGTCTGAGTTATGTTTCCGGCCAACTTAAAAAATGCAGTTTTGAGATTAACACTGCACAGCCGCCATTTTGAAATTAATGGCTTCAAAAAAATTATTGTATACTTATATGTATGATAAACACCCCTTTTTGTAATCTCGATTTATGTTGTAGTTTTTCTGAAAAAAAATCCCCAAAAAGCCTATTTTTTCGGCCTTTAGAGTGGCCTAACCCCTTAAGAAGTGATTTTACGTCAATTTCGAAATTTGTTCAGACAATGTTATACGTTCTACATCATTTACAACTGTGTAGACTTTCGCTGGCATAATCTTGACGAAACTTGTAATTTCGGAACATTAAAATTAGGAATTTCAAACCGCATTCCAAGTCCGGAATTTCAACCCGGCCCTCATCAAGATCATGCCAGCGAAAGTCTAAATTATGTACAACGTATAACATTGTCTAGACAAATTTCAAAATTGACGCAAAATCATTTCTTAATAAATAAAAAAATTCTCGAAACAATTCGTCGATTTATTGAAAAGTTTTGAAACTTTTGAAACTTCCATAGCCGAATTATTTTGACGGTGTTAAGATTTTCGGAGTTTTGGTCTTTCGTGTAAAATTCTTTCGGAGTTTTGAGCATTCTGACCGTTCAAAGTTCGGAATTTCAACCCGGCCCCGCAATGCCGACGGAACTCGTTCAGTTTCTCCGATAATATTGGCGCGAAACAAGAAAATAAAAAAAAATATATATATGTATACATGCAATGAACCAGCAGACGATAAATGTATGTTACAATGAAAATTCTTTTTTTTCTCACCGTTACAAATCATTCGGTGGTAAAATCGATCGATTCGACGATGATTCGTTTTCCTTTAACTCGTGTCCGTTTCGTTCTAACCCGCAACGCGGTGCTAATAAATAATATCGCATCGTCGAGGAAACAATTAACGCATGCCGGTAGGTCGCCGCGATAAAGCTCTGCTGTCGACCAATATAAAACGTCAATCAATATATCAACAATACAACGGAGCATTTAGCGACTATTATTCGGAGAACTATCAATGATGATCGATTAATGTACGATTGTTACATATTCACTAAGGCGTATAACACGGTGATTGATCAGGCGCTAACGATAAGCGAAATGCGTTTGGTTTTACTTTTCGTCGTTTGTTTCTTCACGTTTTTCTCCTCCTTTTTGATTCTTCAATATCGAAAAATGTCCCACGAGGACATTCGTGCCCGACCGCTGTGCGACAAGCTTTCTTTCTACCATTTTTTCTTCCACTTTCCTCAGCACTTTCGAGTCTGGTGAATTACGAGAGATATCGTCGTGCCATGTAAAAACAAAAAAGTGAAAAAGTCCTGCACGGCTCCGTGCAAAATTACTCTGCCGATACTCGCATCCTTGCAACGACAAAAAGAAAACGCGCCCGTGAAAAAAACACGTGCCGTCGTGTGGAAAGTTCGTATAAAAGGCAACGAAACAAAAAGCTTGTAAAAAAATCAAAAAACAATTGTACAAAAAAATGAAGCTCATAAATCATTCATACAAATATACACTGGAAGTTTACATGGAGGATGGCTTTCAGTTTTGTTAATACCTATCTAATTTGAGATTCGTGGTTTGAGATTAAGCCCTTGAGATTTACGCTTTCTTGCTTTACTTCCTTCGTTTTTATTTTCTTCGTCTTTTTTTCCGGGTGAGTCCGAGAATAGCACGATAGAAAAATATACTGAAACGCATGTGCCGACGGGTGTTTGCTTTTTCGAGAACACGCTCGTGTGACTTGGAGCTCGAGTTTGACGGATTAAATGTGCGCGGATGAGATTTTACGATCGCGTAAAACAACGAGAAGCATTCTAATTGATATTGTTAACGCAACTCGTAAGTATCACAAAATCGCAATCGTCGAATTTCGAACCCTGTCGTACATGATATTTCGACGCATATATATATATATATACGCATTTCGACGCATATATGTGTGTGTGTGTGTGTGTGTGTGTGTGTGTGTGTGTGTGTGTGTGTGTGTGTGTGTGTGTACATATACACTGTCAGTCAAAAGTTTGAATACACCAGTCAAAATTTCTTGCCGCACTAAAAGTTAGATAGAGGAGTCAAAAATAAAGATAATCAAATTTCTCAAGCGGCATTTCAAAGAGGACAATGTTAGCTTCATTTTGTCTTTTCAGCATTTTTTTTACAATTTTTTTGGGCCCGGTACGCCTTTTTGAAAATGTCTATTTTTCACCTTTTTTTGGACGTCTAAAACTACCCGCATAACTACTGGCGATTTTTTTCGCTGGTTTTTTTTATCACGAACTTGAAGAGGATATCAAAACGTACATTTTCGTTTTTTAGAAAGTTTCGTACGATTTTCTTTCGCCCCAGTATTGCATTTTTAGTTAAAAAAGACATGTTTCAGAAAAATAGGCGTACTCCGATAACTATGGGGTTTCAGAGAAAATGTCAGGAGGGTAAAAAGTTACATAGGTTTACACTGGAGTAGCCAGAATTTTTTCTTTATCGATGGATCGTCCTAGACCCCACAATACGCAAATGGAGCCCCTCCACTCATCAGAATCGCGACCAAAAATTGTGAAAAAAAAATTTCAAGAATCTGAAAAAATTCTGGCTACTCCAGTGTAAATATGTGTAACTTTTTACCCTCTTGACATTTTTTCTGAAACCACATAGTTATTCTACTACGCTTATTTTTCTAAAACATCTTTCTTTTTAGCTAAAAATGCAATACTGGGGCGAAAAAAATCGTACGAAACTTTCTAAAAAACGAAAATGTAGGTTTTGATACCCTCTTTGAGGTTGGCATTGAAAAAATGAGCGAAGAAATTCGCCAGAAGTTATGCGGGCAGTTTTAGACGTGCAAAAAAGGTTGAATAATAGCCATTTTCAAAAAGACGTACCGGGCCCAAAAAAAATTGTAAAATTTTTTTCTAGAGAGTCAAAATGAAGGTAAATTTGTCCTCTTTAAAATGCCGCTTGGGAAATTTGGTTATCTTTATTTTTGAGTGCGCTATCTAACTTTTAGTGGGGCAAGAAATTTCGACTGGTATACTCAAACTTTTGGCGGACAGTGTGTATATATATATGTACACACATATATTTGTCGATAAATCTCCATTTGAGTACAAGTCGACGAATCGCTTTCTCTTTTTCTTTCTTTTGCTTCGATGAATTTCGAGAGAATTGACGACGAGTTTATGATTTCCTTGTTAAATTGATCATGTTGACTTTTCGCGTTTCAATTTTGTTTTCTTTTCGACTTCTGACGCGTTTTTTCAAATTTCAGATATCTCAATGCACACTTTACGATGCACGTACTTAATTGAATCTTAAACACGGCGTCGTGTCGGTATTTGCGGTATCCCGGTGCAAAGTGTCAATGTTGCAATTTTTTCTTCTCCAATATACCTTAACATTTATCGCAAAACATTTCGTTACAGAAATGCGACATAATGATTATTAATAATAGCTGCGCTCTCAGTGTCCGCTTCCATTCGGAATTCTAACACTAATTAATAATTAATATATATAATATCTCTATATATTCAATGCTTTTAATATATTAAATAGTCATTATATCGTAAACTTACGCTCGATAAAAGGGTGCGCTAGACGAGGAAACAAAACGAGAAGAAATCTTCGCCGAACGGAGAAGTGAAATAAAAAACGAGAAAAAGATTCGTCCCGACTTTTCTCTTTTTTTGTGTTTGTTTTTTTCTTCTTCTTTTCCTTATAGCGAAAGCGTGTGTCTCACATACAAAAAGCAACAGTTAGAGGCCTTGTTTTTTTTTCCTTTCTCCCCCTTCGTTTCTCGATCGTTTCTTTTAACCCTTCCTCGACACGCTGGGTCATTTTCACCCGGACGAATTTCAAACGAAATTCTCACTTCCCTAAAACTGAAAGTTTTCCATAATTTTTTACAATTCAATGTTTATACTTCCCGAATTTCAATGATGCAGGCATATTGACAAATGTTTGAAGCGTATCCCGGTTTTCGATAAAAACTGAAGTTCGATCCGGGTCAAATTGACCCAGTGTGACAAAGCCGTGGCCAAATATAACTGCGTCAAGGAAGGATTAATATCGATTAGTTGTGTATCGTTATTCTCGCGTTTTGTCATCCATCATATCGCACGTAAACCGCTACACTTTCTTTTTCGCAATATAAACTGTGTATGGTCAGTGTTCACTTCGTTTTGGCCCGCAGTCTGCAGAGTAAAAATATGAAGATGTGCTTAAACTATCTGAGAATTATTGTGTCTTTTTGTGTTGTTATTATCGTTCGTTTTTCTTTTTGCATTTTTGTATTGTATAGATAAAGTGATTACATTCAGTCGAGGCCAGATCGTGCGATTGCTTTCTAAATTGTCTCGCACCGTCTCATATTTTCGACACATGAGTTTTTGTCTTTTTTCCGTCCTTTTTCGTCGCAGCCTTACAGCCTTTCTTTCATTGTCGATGAGAAGGAAAAACGTCGCGCAAGTGCAATCGCGATGAGAAACGATCTTCGTGGATTATTTGAAAAGAACAACATCAACTCGCGGACCCTGTAATTAGCCTTCGAGCCCAATCTGGCCCTGTAAAATTTTGCTGACGATGCGACGATGTACGTTCGTTTTTGTTTTTCAATTTTTTTTTTTTTTCGTATTCCTTTTTCTCACTTTCTACAACTATGTAAATCCGTACGTTAGCTTCGCCGACTACGGAAACTTATGGTCTTTGGGTTTTACAATTACGGAGAAATATCACTCGATGCGCGAGACACTCGAAATAAATCAATACAAAACTCCCGAAGATATCGTACAAATATTGCAAAATTGCGTTTGTTTTTTTTCTCGTTATTAATACTGGACACGCGTGAGGAAATAAACACTGAAAGGAAAAAAAAATGATTTGCGCGCAAAACAAATGCTTTTTTTTCTTGTTAGCGGTGGTTCGCGTTAATGCAAAGTCAGTCGATGAATCTCTGGTAATACGTAAAACCCAAAAGTACGAGGAAAAAAGATCTAAGTGGCAGTAAAGAGTGTTGGACGTTGCGCTCCCGGCGCAATTCGAGAATTTAGCAGCTGCTGTTCTTTTTTCTTGGCAGGCAAGGATTGTGTCTGTCGCGTGACGCTTTGACAGATTCTTCTTGTGTAACATCGGTAAAAAAAAAAATGAAAGGTAGGCGACGGCGAGACGTCGTGTAAGTTCGGATGAGTTTGTACAGCGATTTTACACGTACGTTGCCATCGTACCGGTTGGGATCGTAGGTGTTTCCTCAGGCCTTCCCTTTGGACCGTATTGTCCAATGAAAGATCCATCCTCGGTGAATCGACCTGTAATTTTTGGAAAATCCCACCAGAATGAGAAAATTAATCATTGTTCTTGCGCAGAAACGAGCCAAATCGAAGTTTACGTTCGAGGAAACGAACAACTTGATCCTTGCGGTGCAATCGACGCGAATAAATGTATATTCGTATTTAATTAAGTCGAGGAGGGTCGAGCGTGTCGCCGATGGATTTTAAGGGCAGGTTTATGACGATGACAAATTTAAAAAAAAATTTGTTTACATAATTTGAATCCTTAAGGGGTTATAGGCAGTGAAAAATTTCGAAAAATCGATTTAAAAAAAAATTATTTTCGTAATGTATATATATTTAAGTACACACACAGAAAATTTCTTGTCAATCCGGCGAATATTGCGATATGTAAAGTGCTTTTGAAACTTTAAACGCGTTTTTCTCAAAACTGTGTGTTTTGAAGTCGGTGAGCAAGATTTCTCGGAAACGGCTGAACCGATCAGTCTCAAATTTTAACACAATCTTTTCAAGTATATTTTTTAGTAGTTAATTGACGGAATTTAAGGCCTAAATTTTTGTCGCAAATCGATTTTTTTTTGAAGCCGCCATTTTGTAAAAAAATATTATTTTGCTTATTCCTTCGGTCAATTACAAGATAATCCATTGTATTAACGAAATATTTTTGGTTTTTTCATTTTAGATGATCCAATCCAGAGATATCGTGGTCACCGCAAGACGCCTTTTTTAGAGATGCCAAAATAATTATTTTTACAAATAAAACATGTAAAAATACAGTTAAAAATTACCATAACGTGTGTATGAACTTTTACGTTAATAGATTTAAAGGTCTTCTCAAGAAAAATTCTCGAAAAATCGATCTTCTTGGGCAATCCTATCGTTTGAGACTTGTACAATTTATATTTTTAACCCTTAATAGTCACACTGGGTCCACGGGACCCAAACAAATTATTTTGATGCCGTACACCTTTTTTTTCAATAAAATATACATTTTTTCATATGCGTAAGCGTTTCATTCTTTCCTTCAAATCGCACCTGCATTGGATGAAATAAATATGCTTGTCGAAAAGTCCACAGAAACCGCTACGTCTTTTTCAAAGTACAGTGTTTCCAGATTATAAAACCATTTTTTGTCAATTACAAGAGTTACAGCAATTTTTGTAAAAAAGTCATTTTTCCTTTTTTGCATAATTTTTTTTGCATATTTAAAATGTAATTTTTAATTTCTAACCAACATCCTTGTATTAAACAAAATTCTAATTATACCTCACTATTTTTTTTCATATCGCTCAATGCATTATTTCATTATTTATAACAATTTAAAAACGCCTGGGTCCCATGGATCCAGTACGACTATAACGTGATTCTAGCTAAGTGTGACTACTAAGGGTTAACACATGCAAAAAAAATAATTTGTAATAGCTCAAATTTTCCATGTTAGATATTTGGCAACGTTGCTTCTATCTCCGTCTCTTTTTACTCAACCAGACGAGTTTAACCTCCATGCTTTTCAACGTCGATCTGTCAAAACAATGTCGGGTGCAGGAAATACAAAGCATTGTATTCGGGCCACGACTGGTGAAAAGCGTGGAAGATTTTTGTCGGCGAAATATGTCGGTTAAAAATGAAATATGTGTGGAAATTCGAATGAGTGAGATGAGGTTAGGACTACAGTCTGCTGTTGCCTTGCTGTTACGTCTCTTTATCGTAGCGAGTGATAATTAATCCAATACCGGAAGTTCAAATTAAACTTGATATTACATAAAAATTAGGTCAATAAGCGTCATTTTTCTGAGAGCATTGGATTACTACAAGCGTTAAGTATGTAAATCTGATTATTTTTAAGAATCTGACGGATTCCCACTATTATATACACTTTTGTAGCGACCGGAAATTGGGTTTTTGCATATCGTCTCGGAATTCCTTCACAAAAATACGCAATTTTGTTTTTATCTGTAATTAGATCGGAAGCCGACCCTGAAATTTTACAGAGACGATTATTAATATATTTAGTGAAAATAAAAAAAAATGCATGAAATTACTATGGATAGAAGCCTGGCGATAGGATTGCCTTAACATTGATCGATGAAACGCTCGATTCTCCTTGAATAAGAACATCATTTTATTTCGATCACCACGTAATTCTATTTCCGTAAATTTACCACCAAAAACTGTGTTCCAAAATCAGAATCGTGACTCCATTGCGAAATATTCCCGAAATACGATTCTTCTCAACCGTTCGAAACTCGTCGGTGCGACGCTTCGATAAAACGGATTTCGCTCGTTTCTGTCTACGCGTAATTGTCAAAGCTGGGGAATTTTATTCTTCGGCGAGAGACAACAACAAAAGCTTCAAAAACGAAATTGCCGTTGAGCGAATAAAACGTACTCGAATACAAACGCAGTTGAGTTGCGAAGATTGGGGGTATCGTGTCACTTACCTCAGACGAGGGTCGCGAATGCCTGAGAATTCGGTTCCGGTTTCCTCTGGCGGCCGTACTGACCGATGAAAGACCCATCCTCGTTCATACCCTCTGTTTTTTTTGTTTTACATTTTTTTTTTCAACGTAACGAAAGAAAAAAAGACAAAAGAAAAAAACGGTAAAAAATATTTCAGTTCGCGTTGGTGAAGTGATGAGTGACGATGTTAAAAATAAAACAATAAACTAGTGTACTAAAGAAACGAAAAAATTCTGGGCAACGGAATCGTCTCTGGAGCACTAGAGAACTCAAAAAGTGCGACAAAACAAAACGACTCGTATCTCAAAATATCAGTAGAAAAATAATAAAAAAGTTTCGATCGAACCGAAAGTAACTGAGTTTATTGGAGATTTGTCCGGGTTAAGATGAGAATAAAAAAGAATAATCTTCGGTCTCGGAGGCTAGAAATGTCTACGACTGAACGTACATGAGAATACACAAACACAGACAAGCGGTGCCAGACTACAATCTAATAACGATCGCACGACAAACGATAATTAAATGTGCGTGGGTGGTGTGGAGAAAACGATCGATAGGGGCAAGTCGACTCACCGGTATCGCCTTCGCCGTATTCCGCCATAGAGTCCGTGTCGGATTCGGGATGTTTGCCATCCTGATGCGACGATGAGGCGAGCGAGGCTCGGCCACCTGCCGACTTCGTGTCCAACGGCTGCGAATACTCGTGGAAACCACCCTCGTCGGGATAATCGCCACGGCCGGCCGCGAGCTCGCGCTCGTGTACCGCGTATTTGCCACCGCGATTTCGCTTTATCACGCAAACGATTATCAGCACAACCAGGAGGAACGCGATTGCCAGCATCATTCCTGACAAACGAATGTAACGAGAAGATTAAAGAATTTCCCAGGTCAGCGATGATTATCGAGGCGTAATTTGAGGAATTATACATAGCATATTCAATGCCGAAAAAGAAAGTATTACGGGATATACATTTAGAGAGGAAAAAAATGAGCAGTATTGAGGGATTTTTTAAACTGACAAGGGGGCATTCCCTACTCCCCATCACCGATTTCGCTCAAATTTATAGGACAGGGCTTGGCTAGAAATAAAAGTACTCGAAGTGGGAACTCCGGATGGCCAAGCGTTTAGAAAATAAAAATGTTGACGCGGCTCTCGCACCGTATAAGCCATTTACGTTAGTATGTTTGCCAAGCAGCGGTTGGCGTAGCGGCAAGAGCTTGGACTAGCAATTCGATGGTCGTGGGTTCGACTCCCCGTGTGGAGACTTTTTCTTTCTTTTTCTATCTTTTTCTCAATTTTTATATTATTCATTTTTCAATTAAGCAAAGAGGTGAATAATTTATTTTATTTATTTATTTATACGCGAAAGGCATATAGGACGTGATTTTTAAATGAGCGTATAATCGTAGAAAATTTCGAGTTGCTGATTGACTCGTGGGGAGGACAAACAAATCCGCAATAATACGACGAACTCTTCCAAGATGAAGAAGAATTGCCAACGTGTAGCATCAAAGTAATTCCCCCTAAATGTACTCCACTGGTGCAACCCTGCGATGTATATTTTTATCGTCAGGTTAAAAAGTTCATTAAAAAAATACAAAATTGCTCTTATCTCGTCGAGCAAGAAAAAGAAATTACTTCCCGAGAAGACTGCACAAAAATACACTCGATTGTTCATCATCAATTATCCGCGCCAATATTCGGTAACATGTTACGTTACACGTGGTTCGCTTCTAAACTTTGCGATGAGAGAGAATGCTTTATGAATGTCAATCAAGTATGTTTTTCTATGGAGACGTTGAAACAACGATGTGGCTGTAAAAATGCGGCTTTTATAACGTGTGCTAGATGCAGAAATAATTATTGTTTCCCCTGTTTCTACGATAAATATCATCCCGACACATGTAAATCGTCGAATGTCAACGAATAAGGTTTTGAATTTTTATGCACAAAGTCTTTTCGTATGCGCTTTAATTACAATCCCTTGTTGAAAAGTCCAAAATCCCAACTTTTCACCTTTTCTATGCTTTTTGCGTATAAATAAATAAATAAAGTAAATTATTCACCTCGTTGCTTAATTGGAAAATGAATATTATAAAAATTGAGAAAAAGATAGAAAAAGAAAAAAAAACGTCTCCACACGGGGAGTCGAACCCACGACCATCGAATTACTAGTCCGAGCTCTTACCCCTCCGAGCGGTGAGGCACAGCGTTGACGGGCTGTAACGTTTAAAGTTTTTCAAATTTCGCTTTGAAACTTTAGGAAAATATTCTACATATATAGTTGTATCTTTTAGAGAAAAAAAAAGAAATCGATTTCTTGATCTTTGTAAATGTATATCCCGCCTCAAGGGATAACACCACTCTAGGATGTGGAAAAATCGTTTTTTTTTTTGGCTTAAAACATACTTAGGGGTCATAAAAACAATATGCAATTGGTCCTGTAACGATTTTTTTGTTTCAAGTTCCAACTATCGATTTTCCCGCAGCGCAGACTTCTTTCAGGCGCCTCGTGCAACTTCAAACGCGTTTTTCTCGAAGCCACTTTTTTTCAAACTGGGAGGACGGATTACTCGAACACCTTTGCATGGATCGATTTGAAATTTTGATAGCAGCTTCACAATTACATTCTCTATGGGAGTACGTAGCCGTTTTTCAATTAAATGTAACCTTTTTTTAATAAACAATTTACTGCTTATTTTTTGGGCAAAAAATCGATTTATTTCTTTCAATGTGCGCCATTTTTTCAAAATATGATTTATAAAATCCCTACGTAATCCCATAGCTAATAATATATAGATTATATTTTTTTTTTGGTTTTTGTTCCAGGTCTTATACTTTACGAGAAAAACGTCCTCCCGTGAAGCTATGTGTAAAAAAAAAAACCTTTTTCCAGATGGGCTCTGTCGCTGCCATTTTGTATGAAAATTATAATAATTTTTTTTAATACATTAATATGTGTTAAATAAACCCTCTCAAAAGAAATCCTATTCCTTTTTTCATACTCCCAAAATAAATAGTCAAAGTTCGGCCTTATTTTTCTGCCGCTAGAGTGGTGTATCCCTTAAGGCGAGAAATCCCTTTAGAATTATTAAAAAATCGATTTTTTTACATATTTCGAAAGTATGATACCCAAAGAATATACTGACCAAAGGAAACCTCGAAATATTAAATATTTGCGGAGTTATCGCATATAATCTAGAGCGCGGGGACAGCATGCGGTCAGGTAGCGAGTCACATGTTGAAACTTTAAACGCGATTATCTCGAAACTACTTTTTCAAAAACTGCTCGTGTTGTAGCTCAAAAAGTTATCGACCGATTTGGATGAAATTTTGGGAGGTTGATCTCAGTAATATTATCGGAAGGATATACCTAAAGTTTGAAAGGTAGCGTGTAAATAAATAATTTTGTTGGGGTCAAATATGTCGAAAAAATGATCGAAAATTCGAACTTTGGAGTAAAAAGGCTCCCAAATCTTCATTTTTGCACTTTTTCATCATTTTTTAGGTATATCCTTTCCGTTAATATGTCAGTGCACGAATGACGTTTATTAAATCTTTTTCAGATCAACAGAAAAAGAGTGACAACTGCAGTACTTTTCGATGTCGCGGGAAACAGGCGTCCGAAGAGCCTTAATGACGCCGCCATTTTGTTGGTCATCCCAAAAAAATTTTTTTTTTAAACTTGACAGTTGTAATAAACTCATGTCCAAATTTGAAAATGATCAGATTATTTTATCCCCTCTAAAAAGTTCCCGAAAAATACCTATTTTTCACGCTCCTAAAGGGATTTTTCGCCTTAAAGGCTTCTGCCATATAATCCCTTTCAATTTTTCCCTACACCGATCACACAAGGTCATCAAAGTTTTTAAAAATGGAATGGCACATTTTTTCCCCTCACACATTGTAGCCGACATCCAAACGAATGCAACCATGCAACATAGTATGACCTTCAAATGATCTTCAACCCAGAAATATGAAACTTTAGCGGAAAATTTTTTCTCCTACCGAGGAAAGGTCGCGAGGTCGAACTCTCCGATTTCGATTAAATTTGGCATGTTTGTAGAGTGGGTAAAAAGAAGCGACACGTATTTTTTTATGTCTGCGGAACTCGATTTTTAAGGGGTGAAACGCACCCTCGAAAATGGGGGTATTTTTCGACGATAACGTTTTAACGGTAAGAACTATGAAAAAAAATTCAAATTGCAATGTTTATTTTTCCGTGTACTATACATTGGAGATGAGAACGATAATGTTATCGACGAAAAACGAAAAACACCCCTATTTTCGAGGGTGCGTTTGTTGCGACGGAAGTCTCGGTAAATTACCTATGAACCATCCAGCAGTGGCGTAATTTTCTTTCGGCTGAATAATCGGGCCCTCGCTGCTCGTCTCGATTTCTTGTTCCTGGCTCTCCGTCAGGTGATTGCCATCGACCGCCACAATGCTCACGACATAAGTCTCGCCACTCTGGAGACCACGAATCTGAAATGAACCGGTACACCCTGGTGTAGATGTTCTGTACTAATGAATGAGCTTCTACATTTTTCGTACAAGCGAAATTTGATCTCGAAAAAGGGCCTAAGTACCGTAAAACTACACAACTATGGTCGAGATTTGTCAGGTTTCAAATTTGTGCTTCCCCCACTAAAGAATGGATTTATATATCTAAGACGTTAGGTCACAGTAACGGGTATAAAATCATGTGCGAATTTAACCATTTTTTTCGTGTGAAAAAGTGATTCACTCATAAAATTAACTACACATCTATTTAGTATGAGTATCAAGCTGTTAGAAAATAAATATTATTTTTTCAATGTACAAAATGGCCGACTACTCGAAACTTCACGAAACAGCTTTTTTCCAATTGTCGTGACAAATAACTTCAACAATTTTCACTCGATTTACTTCAAATTTAAAAGTTATGTTCCTAATTGCATTTCGCAGAGTAGTACGTACGGAATTTCTGATTAATCGAAAACTTTTCATTTTATGAGCAGTTTATGAGCAGTTATAACGAAATTTTTCACTGAAAATTCATTTCTTAAGTTCAAATGCCTACAACTTTTGAATAAAACAATATTTTTTAAATTCCGTACGTACTTCTCTAGGTATTCTAATGTAGATTGACGAGAATTTTTGTTTTTTGTTCTAGGTAAAAAATTGTGAATGCTAAATGTCACGCCGCGGAGCGCCTAAAAAAAAGATAACAAAAGAAAATACTAGTAGTCGGCCATTTTGTACATAGAAAAAAATATATTTTTTTTAACAGCTTAATATTCATACTAAATAGATGTATAATTAATTTTATGAGTGAATGACTTTTTCATACGAAGAAAAATTTGTTAAATGCGCACATCATTTTATACCCGTTACTGCGGCCTAACTTAATACCTCACCTTTATATATTTATCTCGCATTTATACAGTTAATAGTCGCAGCCAATGCGATTTTGTTTCAAGAGGTATCTATTGGGATGTTGAATATACCGGTGCTTTTTTTGTGAAAATGTATGCTCTAGTTGAAAAAATCATTCCTGCTTTCCAACGTTTCGGAACTGTTGTGTGATCAACTCCCAATGATTCTGCAAGTTCAGCTAGCGTTTGACACGAGTATGAAGTAACGCCTCCAATTCAACTCATAAAAATCATTATTTTTGAAGCGTCTAAACCAATCTCTGCATGTTGTTTCCGACAGAGCATGATCGCCGTAAGTCTCAGCAAGAATTCTGTGTGCTTCAGCTGCAGATTTTTTAAAATAAAGTAGAGCGGTAATGTTCCCCGCAAATATTATTTTTTTTGGCACAAAATTTGGCATGTTTAACCCTTTGAACCATTTTCCCTTACGTGCAATCAGCTCAAAACTTTGTACTCGGGGGTTTTCGGGGTCGCTGATTACAAATCTGCACTCAAAATTTGGAAATTCAAGATGGCGGATCCAATATGGCGGACCATAAATGCAAAAATCGTTTGATGAAAGCGAAAGTTGGCACTCGGGGGTTTTCGGGGTCGCTGACTACAAATCTGCACTCAAAATTTGAAAAATCAAGATGGCGGATCCAATATGGCGGAACACAAATGCAAAAATTGTTTGTTTGAGTTATAATAATATATAAAATTATTTATATATTATAATTAATATATAAATGTATTTTTATAATATATAAAAAATGTATAAAATAAAAAAGTAAAAAGAAAATAAAAAATATGGAGCCAGAAACTCGCTACGTCCTTGCCGTTAGCTCCGGGTAATGCTAAAAGCGTAATTCTATTAGAAATTCAGTATAACAGAATGAACATTTTGAGCAACTCCGATGTTTAGTAATTCCAGTAAAATCTCCGGTTCTGGTCCGCCATATTGGATTCGCCATTTTGAATTTCTGAATTTTGAGCTTGAATTCGTAATCAGCGACCCAAAAAAACGTCTCTAAATTCATTTTTTGTGTATGGTTTACGTGCTAGATTAGGCACAATTACATTTATTGTCTAAAAAACGTGTTTTTTTGTACTGTAGTGATGATCAACATCCACTAAGTGCAACATAAGCCCTTAATAGTGATATTGTAGTAACAATTGATCTCCTAACATCCTAAATATACATTTACAATGGTCGTTATGCGCTAAAAAAAATGTTTATTCAAGAAAAACAGAGTGGACGTAGGTGACATACCAGTATATCACTATGCTTCAAAGGGTTAAGGGGCTATACCAGTGAGACACTTTTAAAAAATCGATTTTTTTTTCCTTTTTCGACAGTTTATACTTTCAAGAATATCCTGTAAACATTTCAAGGCCGTATCTCTAATCATTTTATCTTGCAAAAAATCGATAGTTAAATCTTTAAACGCGTTTTTCTCGAAATGAGATGTTTCAAATTCGCTGACATTGTAACTCAAAGAGCAATTATCCGATTGACTTTAAATTTGACCTAAGCACTCTTGAATATATTTACTCTACAATGACGTAGGATATTTTTGATTTCATGAAAATTGATGATTTGGCATTGAAAAAACCGACCATTTTGTAGGCAAGAAAACAGACTCTTTTTCATAACTACGCCATTTTGTTAGATTTTGATATTTTTCGAAAATCCTACGTCATTGTACAGGAAATACCTTCCAGTTTAACGACATTTTTTTCCTTTTTCGGTTTCAGCTACTCAATCGGCCGGAATCATGTCAGTGGAGGAACTTTTTTTATGGCGCCTCCGAAGGCAGCGCATAAGTCGCTTGGATCTCAATATTTTTCTATGAAAAAATTATGTGATATAGGTCAAATATAGCCGAATATATTCTTAATTTTCCGAAACATTTAAATGAATACTTTTCTTCCAAAAAATTCCCGAAAATCACCCAAATTTTTAGCGTTCACACTGGTATAGCCTCTTAAGGAGAGATATACACCTAGATGGTCGAAAAAATCGAATTAGAAGCTATGAACATTCCGTCGACCGTAGAAGACCTACACTATGGGCCTGGTATCGATGATTCCATGTAAGTTGACAAATTTCATGATTTATTCATTCCCAAATTTTCAATCGCGTTTTTCTCAAAACCACGTTTTTCAAATCGGTACCCAAAATTTCTCGAAAATCAATTAACCGATTGCCTTGAGGTTTTTTGTGGTTATTCTATACACCATTATCTAGTACTTGTCATAGGATGTTTTTTTTCCGTTACTTAGTTTTTGTTTTATAGGCAAAATAATAACTAATTTTTGGCCCGAAAATCACGATTTATGTTCAAACGTCCGCCATTTTGTCATAAATCGATATTTTCAAAACCGGCTATGACAAGTACTAGATTATAGTGTCTAATTTAATAATCTTTTTGGTTTTTTGTTTCAGATGATTTTTGAAGAAACGCCAGTGGGTACCGTATACGCAGATTTTTTTACGACGCTCCAAAGATCATACGATATCCTTGTATATTTTTGATATTTTTAAATAAAGAAAATTTAACATATTTTCGAATGTATATACTTTTAGATAATTAAAACCCCAATCCGAAATTTAAAATAATTTTCCTTGAAAAAATTCACAAAAATGACCTTTTTTCCGGCTCCTAGGTGTATATCTCTCCTTAACACTGTAAAAAAAAGTCATTTACACTTCGGCGAAATGACATACACTGAATTCCAAGCTTGCTTATGGTACTTTTTTATAGCAAAGAAATCCGATGATAAGCCCTAGCGGACGTGGATTAAAAAATTCTGCGTGAAATGTATACGGATAGCTGGTATTACGTACGAAGTGATTGAAGTAAAAATCAACGTTTTACGAACCTCAATGTCGTGAGACTGGTACTCGTGATCGGTTTCCCGAGAAATCGTTTCACCCTTCATCTTGTACTTGGCGTAAAAGTGGCTGCCCGGATAACCGTTGAAATTCGGTATCCATGTCACCTTGATGTTTGAAAAACCGTTCTCCTTCGGGAACGTGTCCAACGTGAACTGCGGCATATCCGGCTTTTGCGAGTGTCTCGTGCGTTCCTCGATGTAAAAGCTGCACAAGAACGCAATCATTGCGGCGCGCGAAGAATAAACAAAGTTCGTCCAGTTTGATTTTATTTTCCCACAGTTTTCCAGTTGGTGATATTGATGAGAGACGGGTGAGTAAACACGATCAAAGTGCTAATTATTGATGCAGTGGGCTCTATTTTGTTTTTAAATTCAAACATAAATAAATGTTGATTGGTTTAATAAAAGAATAATTCCAGTTGACTGATTAATGTGTATTGTTTTATCCCAACATGACCTTAGTGTTATCATCTTGTCCCTTTTCCCCTACCCAAAAGTAAAAATTCTCAAATAAATGGCATTTTCATTTTTCATGTGAACTAACGAAAAAGTCTCCGTTACTCGTCGCGATGTGAAGAAAATAAGTTCCGAAGAAATTCCGAACTTTGAATGATAAGAACGCTCAAAACTCCGAAAATCTGAACACCGTCAAAATAATTCTATGGGAGTTATGGAAGTTTCAAAAGTTTCGAAACTTTTCAATAAATCGGCGAATTATTTCAAGAATTTTTTTATTTATTTAGAAGTGATTTTACGTAAATTTTGAAATTTGTCTAGACAATGTTATACGTTTTACATCATTTACAGTCAACTGTGTAGACTTTCGCTGGCATAATCTTGACGAACCTTGTAATTTCGGAACATTAAAATTAGGAATTTTAAACCGTCGGCGCATTCAAAGTTCGGAATTTCAACCCAGCCCTCATGTCAAGATGATGCCAGCGAAAGTCTACACAGTTGACTGTAAATGATGTAGAGCGTATAACATTGTCTAGACAAATTTCAAAATTGACGCAAAATCACTTCTTAAGGGGGAATATACCTTTGTAATTTTTTTTTTGCATTTTTTCCTACATCTTCCAGAAAAGAAGAAGAGCAAGAGAATGTTAAATTAGAAGGGCAATTGCATGCTCCAGGCATCGCCGATTAAAGCTAAACACGAAATTTCCATGATTTTACAGTACTTAAAACTTTAAACGCGTTTTTCTCGAAACTACGTTTTTAGACACGGGCGTACGCGTAGCTTCTTGACAACATTTTCTAGTTCGGTACGTAGGATTTTTTCGATAAGTTGAAATTTAAAATTTTATGATCGATATTCGATTTTTTTACGATTTTTTTTCTTAAATCGCCATTTTCTTTAAATCAATATTTTGAAAAACCCCTACGTACTGGACTAGTTTTTTATATCTACTTTCAAAATATTTTTCGTTTTTTGTTTCAGCTTGAAAAAATGATTACCTGTGCGAATACGCCCGTAAAGGACTATGAAAAAATGGAGTTTTCTTTCATTGACTACTGCGCCGCCATTTTGTTTCAAAATAATTTTTTTTTAAATTCCTTTACTTTAAGGCCTTAGGCCACTCTAGAGGCCGAAAAATACGTTTTTTGGGAATTTTTATAGGCAAATTTTTCACTTTCCAAAAATTTGCCTAAAAAATCGTCAGATAATTGTTAATAACAAATGAACTATGCAATATAAAAAAAATCCTACGTACTTCCATAGACAATGTATTTTTCAAGATATATTCAACATTTCAAGTGAATCGGTTGGAAATTGTCTGAGTTATGTTTCCGGCCAACTTAAAAAATGTAGTTTTGAGATAAACGCTGCACAGCCGCTATTTTGAAATTAATCGCATCAGGAAAATGATTGTATACAGTCACTGATATGGATGATAAATACCCGTTTTTGTTATCTCGTTTTCTTTTGTAGTTTTTTCTGGGAAAAAATCCCCAAAAAGCCTACTTTTTCGGCCTCTAGAGTGGCCTAACCCCTTAAGACTTGTACTAACATGTATAAAAATCCGAATTTAATTTTTTTTTGTTTTTCTTAAATAAATTGTCAAAAACGACGCTCGATTTTGCCCTTACAGAGGTATATTCCCCCTTAATATATAAAAAATTCCAGAAATAATTCGTCGATTTATTGAAAATTTTAAAACTTTTAAAACTTCCGTAGCTAATAATTAATTTGAAAAAAAAAATTTAACTTAAAAAATTTTAAAATTGAAAAAAATTGTAAACTTTAAAAACTTCCATACTAAAAATTAATCGCTTCAAAAAAATTATTGTATACAGTCACTGATATGTACGATAAACACCCTTTTTATAAATCTCCATTTATTTTGTAGTTTTTCTGAAAAAAAAGCCCCAAAAAGCCTATTTTTTGGCCTCTAGAGTGGCCTAACCCCTTAAGACTTGTACTAACATGTGTAAAAATCTGAATTTAAAAATATGTTTTTGTTTTTCTTAAATAAAATGTCAAAAAAGACGCTCGATTTTGCCCTCACAAAGGTACATTCCCCCTTAATAAATAAAGAATTATTTTGACGGTGTTAAGATTTTCGGAGTTTTGGTCTAGCGTGTAAAATTCTTTGCGACTTTTGAGCGTTCTGACCATTCGAAGTTCGGAACTTCAACCCGGCCCCATCTCGAATTCCGAAACATGAAAATTCGGACTTCCAAACCGTGGGAGCATTCAAAGTTCGGAATTTCTGGCCCGACCGAGAATACGCGAAAGAAACGAAACAACGATAATGCTCACTCATCGCCTTCGTCGATTCTCGTAGTGGCTTTGACGTGAACGCGATAATTGGTGTTTGGCGCGAGCCCGGCCAATTTCGCGCTGGTCGCATCGGGATTCAATACGTGTGGTTGTCGCTCGAGAAGCGGACCGGTCGCGGTGCCATTGACGACCTGATAATATATTCGATATCCGGTGAGGTTGCCATTTGTTTCGGCGGGTCTGGTCCATTTGAGCCACAGTGCGCTCGAGCCAATGGGAAAAGCATCGAGGCTTAGAATCGTTCCGGGTTTACCCTCGGGTGTCGTGAAGCTCAAGACTTCCGAGGGTGGGCCGTTGTAACGACCGTTGAACGCGAGAACTCGCACGTAATTTTTGCTCCACGGTACGAACTTTTCGACCACGGCGCGGGTTCTGTTTCCAATATTGACCTCGCGCATTCCTTCCTCGCCGTCTCTCTCGGTCCACGTTTGTATTCTGTAACCTCGCAATTCCCCGCGTACCGAGCTTTCCGGCACAGGATGCCAGGAGAGCTCCGCGCTCGTGCTCGATATGACCTTGATGACGGTGAAATTGTTGGGCGCCTGTGTCGGTTGATCCTCACCGGAGTATCCAATGACGACGCTCGGCGCCACCGACGATTCACCCTTCTCGTTTATCGCCACTACCTTTATCTGATATCTCTGATAGGTCGGCTGATTGTCGACTTGCAGTCGGTGGACCTTCCAATCGTGTATGTCCTCCTGGACCCAATTCTCGCCCGGTATGTCGCGACGATACATCACGCGGTACATGAATTTCGGCGCGTTGTGGTCTATCTGCGGCATCACCGTCCAACTTATCACGATGTTCTGAGGATCCGTACCGTTGCCCATTACGTTGCCGGGATTTTTGTAGGGCACGTCCGGCTGCGTGGTGCACACGCTACCGTGAGGCGAAGCGATCGACGGACCTGTTGCCCAAAATAATCGTCATCTATTAGGCGTTGGAATTAATTCGTAGCGTCTTACAAGAGATGGCGTAGGTAGTACAGTGTTTCGTTGTTACCGACAGTAATGTAGTCATCGTGAAACAGCTGTCGTTGAATGTCGTTTGCTGTACATAACCTCTTTTTGAATCGTAAATAACACTTTGTAATTTATTGAATATGTCAACATTTGTGCCGAACAAAGTGTTTTTGCGGGGAGTTTTGCTTTGATACTTTAATATGAACAAAAGTGCTGCTGAAGCTAATCGTATTTTAGTGGAAGTGTATGGTGAACATGCTCTAGCTGAGCAAACGTGTCGGAAGTGGTTTGCACGTTTTGAAGCTGGTGATTTCGACTTGGATGACAAGGAGCGACCTGGCCAGCCGAAAAAAATTGAAGATAATGAGTTAGAGGCATTGCTCAATGAAGACTCATCTCAAACACTTCAAGAATTGTCTACGTCATTGGGAGTTGACTTATCAACTGTAGGAAAACGTCTTAAAACTTTGGGCATAATCCAGAAGGAAGAACATTGGGTACCATGGGAATTGAAACCAAGGGACATTGAGAGGCGTCTTTTGACATGTGAACTGCAACGGGAGAAAAGAAAAGGTTTTTTTGCATCGAATTGTCACTGGTGATGAAAAATTCATCCATTGCGACAATCCGAAGTGCAGAAAGTCATGGGTTAAGCCCGGCCAACCATCAACATTAGTGGCAAAGCCAAATATCCATGGGTCTAAGCTCCTGCTCTGTATTTGGTGGGATCAGTGGGGTGTGATTTATTATGAACTGCTGAAACCGAATGAAACCATAACTGGGGATCGCCACCGACTGCAATTGATGCGCTTGAGCTGTGCATTGAAAGAAAAACGGCCGGAATACTCCGAAAGACACGACAAAGTCATTTTGCTGCATTTAAATTATTTTTAAATGATTTCAAATGAAAAAAAAAAAGAATAACAATGTGAAGCATGCAAATGTCCCAATTATTGAACACTGGAAGTGCCTATGTCCCTAATGTTGAACATGCATGTCCCAGTTATTGAATACTCTCGAGAATTCTTTTTCTGTTCTGAAAATATTATTTTGCGTACAATATTAAGAAATAAAAGCAAAATCAAACACTTGAATAATCTTTTATTAATCATGTAAAAATACAAAAGATATATATTTAGTCTCTTTTGACGGGTTTTTGGTTCATTCGTATTTGGTTTATTTTTGCTTTTCAACTCGAACTTTATTTTATTTTTATTTTCAGCTTCCTCGTTTTTATGTTCTGTTTTTGTTTGATTTTGTCGCAGTTTGGCTCCCTGAAATATCGGAGAGCAAAAAATATTGAACATTACATTCGTATTTTTAGGTTACACTTAGGTTATATTTTCTTTTTACTTTTCTTTTTATGTTTACTGCACGAATATACAAATAAAAAATATATTTGACGATCTTAGAGTTATTATCAAAAGAATAAAGGTAAGTTTATTCAGGAACTTACAGTTTTTGTTTGAATAAATCCGATTCACATGATCTGTCACACGTTAACTGTCTCGATGTTTTGATGGGTTTAATGACGCCATCTTGGAGCGATTCGAGTGTTCAATAATCGAGACACACTGCATTTTCTACGTCCCAATGATCGAACACCGTATTTTTTAACAAATAATTAATTACATTTTTTTTTAAATTGTTATTTGTAAGAGATTTTCTGAGGAACGTGAAACGCCTTTACTTTTTGAGATGCGACAGTTTTTGAATTTTTTATGCCCTTACGCATGAAGCGGAGCGTCTTAGTAAAAACGATAAGCAGTTACCACGAGACGTCTAATCGGGTCACCGTTGCTGATCAAATAATTTTGTCTCTATTAATTAAAGCTTTTTTTGCACAAGTAACGTAACATTTCGATAGCTGAAAGTTCCATAAATGTAATGAAATTTTTATAAATAAGTAAATGCATGCAGGTGCATGAGAAATAATAAAAATACAAGATAGTGTTCAATAATCGGGACCTGTTCAATAATTGGGACATTTACCTTACCTATTCTCACTAATGTGACTGTAACTCCGTCAATTTTCGGACTTGTGAATTAAAATGTTGCCAACATATTTTACAGTATAGGTATTTTCTAGAATTATAAAAAGCGCTACCATTTTTTTTTCATATTTTGCTTCGGAAAGTGGGCAAGGTGCTGTGCAAGTTCTTGCACAGTGACTTCCCTTCTTTACTGACATTTCGTATGGAAAGCTGTGAATTTTCCGCGGTAAAATTGCGCGCGAGTTTAAACAAAAGTGTAACATTTTTGCCATTGTTTTGTAATCTTTGTTGCTATAAAAAATATACTTTGAACAATGATTTTACCCCAAATTTAGGTTGATATAACGCGTAATCATATAAAAAAATTAAGCATCACTTTATACAATTATAGGTTAGGAACTTTTCGGGCTAGAGTGTACACGAATTGAAAAAAGTAGTTTCGAGAAAAACACGTTTAGAAACAAATTACCGTCAACAAAAGATTCAAGGCAGTAATTCATTATTTTTACTGCTTACCGGTTAAACAGCGAATAGTTTTACTAACAATTTATGGAATTAAAAAAAATCGTTTTTTTGAGTCTTCCAAACTGGCCCTCCTCTCGCGGAGGGCCGTACTTTTTATAGACGGTTTTAAATTCTTTATCATGCTATGGAAGCTTTTTTTTGAAGTCTTCATTTTTTTAAAACAAAAAACGAAAAAATTGGCTAAATTCGATACTTTTTTCACAACGCCGCCATTTTGTCAATTTTGATTTGAAAAAACCTCCATAGCAAGATAGCGGCTCTCATACTCATCAACAATCTTTTTACAAATTTTGTTTCAAATAATATTTAGGGCCACAACCGTGTACACCGTGAGGACTCCTTTTATTTCCAAGACATTTTCAACCGTTAAAAAAAGCGTAAAAAAAATAAAAAATAAACGTTTCAAAATTTATTTATCGTTCTTCATGAGTGCTCTGATACGACATACAAAAATCAGACTGACTAGCGTATTTTAACCATTGAAAAAAATCGCGAAAATCAGATATTTTTAGACCTGTTACACTGTGATGATCCTATAATGATGTTCAAAATTCCGGTCATCCCAACACTCTCAGACGAAATATTGTTAAACGATCTCTTTTTGGGCCTTAAGGCCTTAGGCCACAGTAACAGGTAAAAAATCACGTGCGAATTTGACAATTTTTTTCGTATGAAAAAGTGATTCACTCATAAATTTAATTACACATCTATTTAGTATGAATATCAAGCTGTTAGAAAATATAATTTTTTTCGATGTACAAAATGGCCGACTACTCGAAACTTCTCGAAACAGCTTTTTTCCAATTGGAGTGACATATACCTTCAACAATTTTCACTCGATTTACTTCAAATTAAAAAGTTATGTTCCTAATTGCATTTCGCAGAGTAGTACGTATGGAATTTCTGATTAATCGAAAACTTTTCATTTTATGAGCAGTTTATGAGCAGTTATAACGAAATTTTTCACTGAAAATTCATTTCTTAAGTTCAAATACCTACAACTTTTGAATAAAACAATATTTTTTTACTTCCGTACGTACTTCTCTAGGTATTCTAATGTAGATTGACGAGAATTTTTGTTTTTTGTTCTAGGTAAAAAATTGTGGACGCTAAATGTCACGCCGCGGAGCGCCTAAAAAAAAGATAACAAAAGAAAATATTAGTAGACGGCCATTTTGTACATCAAAAAAAATATATGTGAGGCATTCTTAGTCGAACGTCCATTTCAGGGCAAAATATGCAAAAATATTTTTTTTCTCAAGGAAAGACACTCCCTTTTTTATTTTTAAGAATTTCCCTGAATTGTGAATACGAAAAACGGATTTTTGGTATTTTTTATATTATGGGATTCCTAAACACCGTGAAGTAACAGCTATTTTTTTATTTTTCTATTGATATTCGATTGAAGAGTGTGCTGCACTCGCTGTATGTTTACCAGATTTTTGAAATACATATGACATATATATCATATGTTATGTTATATGTTATGTCATATGTTAAATTTAAAAAAATAAAATAACGAGTGTCTTTCCTTGAGAAAAAAAAATATTTTTGCATATTTTGCCCTGAAACGGACGTTCGACTTGCTCAATAAAATCTAAATTAAATTTTTTTTTCTGGAAGGCTAGAAAAAGACGCACATTTTCATTTTTCACGGATGTAAATACGTCAAATCCTGCCAAAGATACAACCATTTGAATGGAAAAATGTTAAAAAATGGTAATCAACGAGAAAAAACCATGATTTTATACCCGTTACTGTGGCCTAAGGCCTTAAGCTTATACAGATCCGTTACCCCCATATCGCTTTATTATTCCCTCGAATTACGTAAAAGAAATGTCAAGAAAATTCGCATTGGATACCGTAGCAGTCTGTTGCTTCTTTCCTCTAAGTACGTGAAACTTACCTATTTTGTTCCACGCTATGACGCGGAAGGTGTAATTAGCCCATGGGGACATGGAGATCATGTAAGTCTGCTCGGTGGCGGGTATCTCATTGGCGGCAAGCTCCCAAGCGTCGGGAGTGAAGCTCGTGTTGTGCTGTACGGTGTATCGTAAAATGGGTGCTCTGTTGTCGCCCATGGGGGACCAACGAATTCTCGCCTCCTTCGAGTAACACGTGGTCTCGATAAGAACAGGGGCGTTTGGCACGTCCTGTACGATCAAGGTAGCCTGAGCTCGCGTTTCGTCGAGTTCGGTATGTGCCAAACAGGTGTAAACACCGGAATCCAATTCCGTGGTTTTGGTGATCGACAGCGAGTGATCGTCAGACGCCATTTGGAATCGCGGTTCGGCCTCCATGTCTATGGGCTCGCCGTTGCTCAACCAGTCGATGGTTAGTGGTAAGCTCGAATCGGAAACGGCGTTACATCTGGAAATTATGGGAATTGCGCGTTTTTCAAAGATTCAGAAATGCGTAGTCGAGTTTAGGATGTAGGAGACATACAGCCCGGCCGAAAGTAGCCGAAAATGGAAATTCTCATATATATATACATATATATGGGACATTCCACGCCATTTCATCTAGACCATTTTTGGATTTCCTGATTATTTTTTGTACAATTGTACCCCATGAAAGGAATATCCACACCAATTTTCAGATTTTTATCTCTTCTCTTTGAGGAGGTTATAATTTTACAAAAAATGTTGATTTCGGAAGTTTTGGAAACGTTTAAACGCTGAGTTATCAGCGTTTAAACGTTTTAAACGTTTAAACGTCAGGAGTTATCCTGAACTAATTGAGATATCGATAAATGTCACTAGATGATTTTTCTTCATTTTGAAGCATACTTTCGTTTAAAAAATATGAAAAAGAAATCAATTATGAATGTCGACATTTTTTTGCTTCTAAAGTGAAAATGATTTTTTAAAAAGATGATTGGATTTTTTAATTTTTTTTTTTTCAATTTTTTTTCTAAAATACCGTGACCCATTCTATGATTTTTAAGACTAGTCTCATCGTGGGCTCATTTTGCCTTCTATTTTTTTCGAATTAATTATATTTTTCAGAAGATTTGTTTTGAATGAAAAATGTTTTTTTTTGTCGTTACATACAGCACAAATAAAAAATAAACCGTTTCAGGCCTGACGAAGCCGAATTGTAAATCGGAAAATGATTAATAGCATTATTGGAGATTAAAATAATAAAAATCTTCTGCAAAAAATTTGATTAATTCGGAAAAAATAGAAGAAAAAATGTGCCCACGATGAGACAAGTCTTAAAAATCATAGAATGGGTCACTCTATTTTAGAGAATTTTTTGAAAAAAATGAAGAAAGTCGCTCATCTTTAAAAAGATAGCTTTCGCTTTAGAAGCAAAAAAACGTTGATATTGATAATTGATTATTTTGTTCATATTTTTAAACGAGAGTATGCTTCAAAATGAGAAGAAATGATATAGTGACATTTGCCGATATCTCAATTAGTTTAGGGGTTATCAGCGTTTAAACGTTTCCAAAACTTCCGAAGTCGACTTTTTTGGAAAATTACAACTCCTAAATGAGAAGAGATAGAAATCTAAAAATTGGTGTTGATATTCCTTTCATAGTGTAGAATAGTGGAATGACCCATATATATATATGTATATACAGGGTGTCCTGTTATCAATGGATAATCCTGCAACTGTCGATAGGTCAGATCATGTCCAACTATATGTTGGAATTTCAGTTTACTAAAAGTCCCCAGTAAAACAAACTATGGGTAATTGCCCAACCGATCGTTCCACGATGGCAATATAATTAATCACGATGCACTGAAATTGTGCTTATTTTCTCATTTGACGCTCCCGAACAATCTTACCAAATTGCATCGAATCCCCCAATGCATTTAATTATAAACATATACAGACAAGCCGATCGTTAGGCGCAAAAAAACTCTTTCAATGGGAAATTTAAAGTTCCCTGTACATTTAAGCCACGCAATTGATTTAAGGGGCTATACCAGTGTGACACTTTCAAAAAATCGATTTTTTTGCCTTTTTCGACAGTTTATACTTTCAAGAATATCATTATCATTTATATCATTTTATCTTGCAAAAATCGATAGTTAAATCTTTAAACGCGTTTTTCTCAAAATGAGATTTTTCAAATTTGCTGACATTGTAACTCAAAGAGCAATTATCCGATTGACTTGAAATTTGAACTGAGTACCCTCGAATATATTTACTCTACAATGACGTAGGATATTTTTGATTGGATGAAAATTGACGATTTGCCATTGAAAAAAACGACCATTTTATAGGCAAGAAAACAGACTTTTTTTTCATAACTACGCCATTTTGTTAGATTTTGATATTTTTCGAAAATCCTACGTCATTGTACAGGAAATACCTTCCAGTTTAACGACATTTTTTCCTTTTTCGGTTTCAGCTACTCAATCGGTTGGAATCATGTCAGCAGTGGCAGAACTTTTTTTGGCGCCTCCGAACGCAGCGCATAAATCGCTTGGATCTCAATATTCTTCTGTGAAAAAATCATGTAATATAGGTCAAATATAGCCAAATATATTCTCAATTTTCCGAAACATTTAATCGAGTACTTTTCTTCCAAAAAAATCCCGAAAATCAAATTTTCAGCGTCCACACTGCCCCTTAAGGAGTTTCGGTACAAAAGTCAAAATGTTAAGAAATTGATCAAATTTGGTAATAATGTTCTTCAACATTAAGTGCGAAGACACAATTTTTTTCAAAATTATCTTCTACTTAGTTATCGAGTAATTAAGCATTAAAGCAGATTTCTCATGCCTGCAATGTATACCTATATATATGGAAACGCTATGCCTATACACGTGAACTATATTGTTAACTTACTCGATAACTGTGCAGAAGAAAAATCTGAAAAAATTTGTATCGTCAAATTTAGTACTAAAGAATATGTTCGCCAAATTTGATAAAATTCTGAACTTTTAGAAATTTTTTACGTTTTTAACCTGATTTAGCATGGCAACATTGTTATCGCCCGTACCGAACATCCTTAAAATTGAGCTACTTTTCCCTATGACCGTATCTCCGTAAAATCCTCAAAAAGCGAGCAAGGTCAAACCTGAAGGTCGCGGTGGTACCAGCAGCGACTTCGTAATCCTCCGGGGCATGAGTGATCTTCGTGTGTTCCTTAACGACGAGATCCGCGCTGGCCTCGTCATCGCCCAATTTGTTCGACGCGTGACACGTGTAAGCACCGGCGTCCAAGAATCCAACGTTCTCGATCTCCAGATCGCCGGTCGACAGGGTCTTGTAGCGTCCGCCCGTGAGTTCCTGGCCGTTCCGTATCCACTTGACGGTTGGTTTGGGCGCGCCGAAAACGCGACACGTCATTCTGATGTTTTTACCGTCCACGGTCGCCAGGTCCATCGGCGGCTGAGTTATTTCCGGCTCGAGTGCAAGTACGTTTACGTAAACGTCCTTGTAAACGTAGCCAAGTGCGTTGGTCGCGTTGCAACCGTAATTGCCGGTGTCGGTTTTCGTCAGTCGTTCGATAACGATCGAATTGCGGGAAACTTTTCGTCGTTGGTTGGGCGGTGCTTCGGCTATAGGTCGGCCATTGTGAATCCACTTGATTTGAGGCTCGGGAAAGCCGCTCGCCTCGCAACGAAACTCCACGGTCTCGTCCTCGGCGGCGTTTATTATGTCGGGCTCTACGGTGAAATACGGCACGGCTTGTACCTTCAAGTCAATCGAGTGAGTCTTGGCTGTACCAACGCCGTTCGAAGCCTCGCACGTGTACGTCCCGTTATCGTCGAAATTAACCGTTTTTATGATCAACGATTTGCCGTAATTACCCTGAGTCACACGGTCGGTGGGTTTCAGACGAACGCCATTTTTCGACCATACCGTTTGTGGCAACGGCGTACCACCGTAGATACAATACAATTCGATCTTTTTGCCTCTCAACGCTACCTCGTTCTTTCTACTGACGTATTGCTTGACAGGCTCGTGTTTGTTCTGATTCGCCGATGAACCTGTCGATATGACGTTCAGGAGAAAACGATTGCCCACCTTGTACTCTTTTCTGTACAAGGAGGTTGCCGCGCATGCGTAATAAAAATCGTCCGACGCGTCGAGTCGCGTGACATTGCTGAACCAAAGATTACCCTCCGGATCTAAGGTCATTCGCGAGTTGTTTATCGACTTGATGACACCGCCGGTGTCCTGTATCAGCCAATAGACGTTGGGCTTCGGCCAACCGTCCGGTGGCTGACACGTCATCTTAAAAGGTTCACCCTCGTTCGCGTTCAACGTTATCGGGTCCTCGTCCTTGAAGGAATTCAACTCGGCTTTTCGCACGAAGACGGAATTCGACGTTGCCGTTCCCCATTCGTTCGAGGCGAAGCATTGGTACTGGCCGAGATCCTCGTCACGGGCACGCGATATCACCAGGGTACCACGACCCGGCTGCTGGGAGATTCGATCGTCGTATACCGACCACTCGAACTTCTTGCCGTTCTTTATCCACGTGTACCTGCGATTCGAGGCAAGATACGTAGAGTTGAGGCTTGGGCATGTTCGAATTTTTTTTAATTGTAGAATAATAAAGAAACTTGGTCAAAATTCGTGCCGAATATGAATAATGAATCTACTGGATTCAGTATTCAGTTCAAAATGAATAATGAATCCTACTGGATTCAGTATTCATGTCAAAATGAATAATGAATCTACTAGATTCAGTATTTGTTTCAAAACGAATAATGAATCCTACTGGATTCAGTTTTCATTTCAAGATGAATAATGAATCCTACTGGATTCAGTATTCATTTCAAAATGAATATTAAATTCTACTGGATTCAGTATTCACTTCAAAATGAAAAATCAATCCTACTGGATTCAGTATTCATTTCAAAATGAATAATGAATCCTACTGGATTCAATATTCATTTCAAAATGAATAATGAATCCTACTGGATTCAGTATACATTTCAAAATTAATATTGAATTCTACTGGATTCAGTATTCATGTCAAAATGAATCATGAATTCTACTGGATTCAGTATTCATTTCAAAACGAATAATGAATCCTACTGGATTAAGTATTCATGTCAAAATGAATATTGAATTCTACTGGTTTCAGTATTCATTTCAAAATTAATATTGAATTCTACTGGATTCAGTATTCATTTCAAAATTAATATTGAATTCTACTGGATTCAGTATTTATTTCAAAATGAATATTGAATTCTACTGGATTCAGTATTCATTTCAAAATGGATAATGAATTCTACTGGATTCAGTATTTATTTCAAAATGAATAATGAATCTTACTGGATTCAGTATTCATTTCAAAATGAATATTGAATTCTACTGGATTCAGTATTCATTTCAAAATGAATATTGAATTCTACTGGATTCAGTATTCATTTCAAAATTAATATTGAATTCTACTGGATTCAGTATTCATTTCAAAATGAATATTGAATTCTACTGGATTCAGTATCCATTTCAAAATGAATAATGAATCCTACTGGATTCAGTATCCATTTCAAAAGGAATAATGAATCCGAATGGATTCAGTATTCATTTCAACATAAGTAAGGAATCGATTCAGTATTAATTCCGTATTCGGATATCATCAAATTGAATAATCTGGAAAATGGACAATGGAATTCGGACAAATGTAATGTCCCATTTCTGCCCCCATATATGCAGTTACTAGATACTAAGAGCGCGATTTCCCTTGGGTAAATATAACGCAATCGGACGATAATGTTTCAATAGAATAAACATGTTTTCTGTCAACTTTTCCAGATTATTCAATTTGATGATATCCGAGTACGGAATGAATACTGAATCGAATTGGATTCATTACTTATGTTAAAATGAATACTGAATTCAGTTGGATTCATTATGCATTTTGAAATTAATGCTGAATCCGGTAGGATTCATTATTCATTTTTGGAACGAATATTGAATCGAGGTGGATTCATTAGAGAAAAAAAATGAATATCCGTCTTACATGTATTCGGTATTATTTTCCTTTGACTATTTCAATAGAATAAACATGTTTTCTGTCAACTTTTCCAGATCATTCAATTTGATGATATCCGAATACGGAATGAATACTGAATCGAATTGGATTCATTACTTATGTTGAAATGAATACCAAAGTCAGTTGGATTCATTATTCATTTTGAAATGAATGCCGAATCCAGTAGGATTCATTATTGGAACGACTACTGAATCCATCTGAAGTCATTATTTATTCTCAGAACGAATATTGTATCGAGGTGGATTCATTAGAGAAAAAAAAATGAATACCCGTCTGACATGTTTTCGGTATTATTTTCCTACTCGGTGTCTCTGGGCCACAGTAACGGGTATAAAATCATGTGCGAATTTAACAATTTTTTTCGCATGAAAAAGTGATTCACTCATAAAATTTATTACACATCTATTTAGTATGAATATCAAGCTGTTAGAATTTTTCTCCGATGTATAAAATGGCCAACTACTATTATTTTCTTTTGTTATCTTTTTTTTAGGCGCTCCGCGACGTGACATTTAGCATCCACAATTTTTTTACCTAGAACAAAAAACAAAAATTCTCGTCAATCTACATTAGAATACCTAGCGAAGTACGTACGGAATTTAAAAAATATTGTTTTATTCAAAAGTTGTAGGTATTTGAACTTAAGAAATGAATTTTCAGTGAAAAATTTCGTTATAACTGCTCATAAACTACTCATAAAATGAAAAGTTTTCGATTAATCAGAAATTCCGTATGTAGTTCTCTGCGAAATGCAATCAGGAACATAACTTTTGAATTTGACGTAAATCGAGTGAAAATTGTTAAAGTTATTTGTCATGTCAATTGGAAAAGAGCTGTTTCGTAGTTTCGAGTAGTCGGCATTTTGTACATCGAAAATATATATATATATATATTTTTTTTTTCTAACAGCTTGATTTTCATACCAAATAGATGTGTAATTAATTTTATGAGTGAATCACTTTTTCATACGAAAAAAATTGTTAAATTCGCACATGATTTTATACCCGTTACTATGACCTAACCCCTTAAGGTAATCCTATCGCTTCACACTAGTCATACCACTGATCATACTTGAGACTTGTACAACTTATATTTTTAACATATGCGAAAAAAATAATTTTAAATAACGAAAATTTTCCATGTGTCAACTGTTTAATGAATGATGTTTAAAGAATGAATCATATTTAATTGGAAAAATGAAAAAATAGTTATTCCAACGATTCGCGCAGTATTTCTAGGTTAGATATTTGGCAACATTGGTTCTATCTCCGTCTCTTTTTACTCAGGCAGGCGAGTTTAACCTCCATGCTTTTCAACGTCGATCTGTCAAAACAATGTCAGGCGCGGGAAATATAAAGCATTGTATGCGGGCCACGACTGGTAAAAAGCGTGGAAAATTTGTGTCGACGAAATATGTCGGTTAAAAATGAAATATGTGTGGAAATTCGAATGAGTGAGATGAGGTTAGGACTACAGTCAGCTGTTGCCTTGCTGTCACGTCTCTTTATCGTAGCAAGTGGTAATAAATCCAATACCGGAAGTTCAAATTAAACTTGATATTACATAAAAAGTAGGTCAATAAGCGTAATTTTTTCTGAGAGCATTGCATTACTACAAGCGTTAAGTATGTAAATCTGATTATTTTTAAGAATCTGACGGATTCCCACTATTATATACACTTTTGTAGCAACCGGAAATTGGGTTTTTGTATGTCGTCTCGGAATTCCTTCAAAAAAATACGCAATTTTAAGATTTTTTTCTCTGTAATTAGGCCGATGACCGACCCTGAAATTTTACAGAGACGATTATTAATATATTTAGTGAAGCTCAAAAAAAGATCATGAAAATCCTATGGTTGAAGCCTGGCGATAGGATTACCTTAAGGCAAGCAACCACTTTAGATGCTTCAAAGAATCATTTTTTTTATTTCATAAAACGTTAGCAAAATATCTTAAGAATACACCCCGAAAATTTCAAAACGATATTCGGATTCCTTCTAACGGTATGTATATAAATGATAAAGACTCTCCCCTCGACTCCCAACCACTGTGACGGATCAAAACATCCAATTTTGTTTTGCTTTTTCTCAGAGTGTATGATTTTGTACGTGTGGGTGTGTCAGAGTGTGTGTTCAGAGTAATGATTTTGATGTGTTGAATTGGAGGCGTTACTCCATGAAGACTCGTGTCAGGCGCTAGCTGACCTTGCCGAATCATCAGGAGGAGATCACACAACAGTTTCGGAACGTTTAAAAGCATTAGGAATGATTTTTTTAAGGCCTCAGGCCACAGTAACGGGTATAAAATCATGTGCGAATTTAACAATTTTTTTCGTATGAAAAAGTGATTCACTCGTAAATTTAATTACACATCTATTTAGTATGAATATCAAGCTGTTAGATGTTTTTTTTCGATGTACAAAATGGCCGACCACTCGAAACTTCTCGAAACAGCTTTTTTCCAATTGGCGTGACAAATAACCTCAACAATTTTCACTCGATTTACTTCAAATTTAAAAGTTATGTTCCTAATTGCATTTCGCAGAGAAGTACGTACGGAATTTCTGATTAATCGAAAACTTTTCATTTTATGAGCAGTTTATGAGCAGTTATAACGAAATTTTTCACTGAAAATTCATTTCTTAAGTTCAAATACCTACAACTTTTGAATAAAACAATATTTTTTAAATTCCGTACACACTTCTCTAGGTATTCTAATGTAGATTGGCGAGAATTTTTGTTTTTTGTTCTAGGTAAAAAATTGTGGATGCCAAATGTCACGCCGCGGAGCGCCTAAAAAAAAAGATAACAAAAGAAAATATTAGTAGTCGGCCATTTTGTACATCGAAAAAAAAAATATCATCAATAGAGTTTTATTTGCATAACTTTTAAAAAGTTTTCTACAAAACGTATACAATGTCAGAAAATATATCTTTAACAAATCTTATAATCTCTGCCGTTTCATCCTTATCCATAAATCTGTATATCTTACATCTGCTCACCACTCGCCTAAAAACCCATTTATTCTTCCCCTCTCTCAGTCTCTCATTCCAAACTCCTTTTACTCTACACTTCCTCAATCCCCCTGAAATATGCACAAATCCCTTTCTGTATTTTTCATCCCAACATATTTATTACTTTCCCAATAATCGCCACTTCAGCAATTCCTTCCAGCCATTCCTCGCATTTTCCGTCACCATCTCTCTGCTTTTTTTGCACAACAATAAATGCTCCAGGGTCTCATCCTGCTCATCACAAATTCTGCACCTCCAGTCACTCTCTCCTTGCTTTCCCGCTCTTCCAACATTTCCACATCTTATTCTAGCCCACGTTTCTTTGTCTTTGCCCTCCACATTTACCTCAGACCAATATTTCCAGGGCATAATATCATCCTCCACAATAAACTTATACCCCCTCTTTCTGCAACGTCTCGTTTTTTAAATGAAACATATATATATATATATATATATATATATATATATATATATATATATATATATATATATACCAGGTGTACCGGAAAGTTTTTACCGGTTTTTCTGACAGATGCCGCTAGCCGTCAGTATGGAATAAAATAATTTGGCATATATGTCATTTTATTCTACTGTCATTAACCTTCAAAAACTACTCATTTTCATTCTGACTAAATAATAGTGTCATAGTGTTGTAGCTCTGTGAATATGTCGAATTTCGTACCTGACAAAGAGCATTTGCGGCATGCATTGCTTTTCTTATTTCATCAAAAGAAAAAGGCCATTGAAACTCATCGTTTGCTGGTAGAAACTTACGGATAGCATTCTCCAAGCGTAAAAACGTGTGAGACGTGGTTTCGAAAATTTAAAAGTGGGGATTTTGATTTAACAGACAATAGACGTTCGGGTAGACCAAAAAAAATTGTGGACGCGGAATTGCAGGAGTTATTGGACGAAGACCCAACCCAAACTCAAAAACAATTGGCAGAACGGTTAAATGTGGCACAAGAAACGATTAGCGACCGCTTACGAGCAATGGGAAAGATTTTAAAACTACGAAGATGGGTGCCACATGAACTGAATGATAGGCAAATGGAAAATCGAAAAACCATTTGTGAAATGCTGCTTCAACGGTACGAAAGAAAGTCATTTTTGCATCGGATTGTGACGGGTGATGAAAAATGGATTTTTTTCGAAAATTCAAAACGTAAAAAATCGTGGTTATCGCCTGGCCAACCTGGCCCATCAACTCCAAGGCCGGATCGCTTCGGAAAGAAGACAATGCTCTATGTTTGGTGGGACCAGGGTGGTGTGGTGTATTACGAACTTCTAAAACCTGGTGCAACAGTAAATACTGATCGCTACAAACAACAAATAATCAATTTGAATTATGCATTGATTAAAAAACGTCCAGAATGAGCCCGAAGACACGGTAAAGTGATTTTGTTGCATGATAATGCACCATCACACACAGCAAAACCGGTGAAAGACGTATTAAAATCGCTTGGATGGGACGTATTATCACACCCGCCGTACTCTCCGGACCTGTCTCCGTCCGATTATCACCTTTTCGCATCAATGGGGCACGCACTGGCTGAGCAGCACTTTGCAAATTTCGAAGAAGTCGAAAAATGGGTCGTTGAATGGTTCCGCTCAAAGGACAAGCAGTTCTTTGGGGATGGCATTCATTATTTGCCAGAAAGATGGACAAAGTGTGTAGAATCGAATGGCCAATACTTTGAATAAATACCATTTTTAATTTTTTTTTAAATTATGTGTCTTTTCATTTAAAAATCCGGTAAAAACTTTCCGGTACGCCTGGTATATATATATATATATATATTCTAACAGCTTGATATTCATACTAAATAGATGTGTAATTGATTTTATGAGTGAATCACTTTTTCATACGAAAAAAAATTGTTAAATTCGCACATGATTTTATACCCGTTACTGTGGCCTAACCCCTTAAGCATTGATTTTCACGTAAAAAAAACAACTTATTCAACCTCCCAATATTTACTGGAACATTCGTTCGCAAGCGAGCTGTCGGCAACAAAGTGATGAATAATGTGAAAAAGAAGGAAACATTGGGCCGAGACTGTGCGCACGAAAATGTCTTCGGCGTCTCGATCTTTACCGTCCAATTGACCCGCCTGTACTTGGAAAGGTCTTCTCAACTCGAGCTCGTATTACGGTAACGAGAAGAGGGATACAACTGTCGCGAGTGGTAATTTTATCTCCCTTAGGCCGCGTGAGGTCATCGAGGTAATTAACATCATTTTATCCGAGCATTGTAGCGTGCGAGAAAGTGACGAACCGTGAACCGAGATACCGCGTCAAGAAAGCTATCCTTTATGAATGAAATTCCTGAATCCACCCTCTCTCATAGTAATTTCAACATTTTTCCCGTACCGCCGGACACGACGCTCGCCGTCGTGACTAACACGAACGACGTGACTCATCCGACGTAAGAAATATTATTAATATGCAAGATTTTTGCATCTTCTTTCTTTTCGCCGGAAATGACATCGTTTTGGCTTACTTCGGCGTTGGTTCACCCTCCGCTTCGCATTCTATGAGAAACGGCTTGTCGTTTTCGTTGAGTGTCTGCTGCGCCACTTGAAAGAGCAGCTCGTCGGTGGGCGGTTGCTTCGTTATTCTTGGCGGCGATTGAACTGAAATAAGTCACGAATAACAGATAAAAGTTGTCGAAGTTATTCGCAGAGAAATTAATCACAATGAAACAAGGAGCGAAGGCTACGGCGAACTTTTTCTTTTACAGCGCTGAGCTCTGCTGAGCTCTGCGCCGCTGCGAACTCAGAATTTTTATGGAGTCGATAACGCGTTATTTCTTGGATAAGCAAACAAAGGATGCTCTGTATTGCTCGGAGCGAACTCAATTGACGTCTCGGTCCTTGCGACATGATATCGGACTCTGCGATATCATGAGATTGAAATTTGCATCGTTGGAACGCAATGATTTCTTCATTTTCTTATCTTCGTCATCATCCAAAGTCATATTTTGCGAATTTGCTGCAGATAGAATAAGAATGCTAAAAAATGTTTGATTTTTGGAGGTCAACTGCGTCGATGGAAATTTGGAAAGTGAAAAAAATGCATTTACGCTGCATTCCAACGATGCAAACTTTAGCGTCATCGGATATCTCCCTTTTGAGGGACCGAGCACCAGAAAACAACGCGCCGTAGTCTTGCCTCGAAGAGGGTGAGGGTCCACACAGAACATAAGGTGATCTAAGCCATTTAGAAAGAAGAGGCAAGCCTTGGTGGTGAGATTCAAGCAATGTTGATGAGGTCGATACATGTCTCGAGTTACATTGGACATTTTCAATTTGAGGGCGAGGGGGATCTGGCGCTAATTTGATCTATCGATTTATCTAATGCGTGGGTCTCTTATGTACACACCAATGATATATTACTCGTGATCGCTCAGTGATTGTGATTACAGCATGATTTTTTTACATTCGAACATTGGGTTCAGTTTTGTTCCAAATTGTTAACAACCAAACAATGATTATGTGATTAGAATTTCTATCGTATTAATTAAGAGAATGAGAAAAACTACACGTCTTTGTGAATTTTTTCAATAACTTTCACCTTCTGTCAAATCCGGTATTCGAACTATAATGCAAAACCATTGATTATTTCATGTTTTCGAGGTACCTGTATACAAATAAAGGGTTGGAGACGACTCCATGCCAATTCGATCGATGAAAAGTAATTCTATGTGAAAATTGTCACAAAATCGACTTGCTTATGTGTTTAGTTCTTATATGAAAACCCAATAAGTAGCATTTGTATGAATATTTTATCAATGTCAACACCCATCTGATTCTAAACAGAGTTGGGCGGAATTCTGTTTATCAATGCGAATACGAATTTATCCACATCGTAATTTTTATAAGAATATAAATACAAATTTATTCATACTTCACTTATTTTTATTCACATGCATGCATACAAACACAATTGTATTCACAAATATTCTGAACATACAAATAAATTCACAGAAAAAAAATGTAATAATTTACAAAAAATCTGTGAATGCAAATGTATTCACAAACAATTGTAAATACGAAAAAATTCACAAAATAAGTTGTGAATTTTTTCGTATTAAAGACAACCAAAAATCAAATTCAGAATGATTAGTTTAAAATTTGCACCAAAAGTGAGTTCTTACTTGTTGAGTTCAACACAATGTTTTCTCTCAAAATACGTAAGAACTCACGTCTCGTGTAAATTTTAATATAATTGTCGTGAATTCGATTTTAATTTTCTTCAAGTTGAGGAAATTCACAACTCATTTTGTGAATTTTGTCATATTTAAAATGTAATATTTGAAACTCAGAACTTTTTTGCAAAAATTTCTTGTCCTCGACGCAATGTTTTCTCTCGAAATACGTAAGAACTCACTTTTGGTGTAAATTTTAATCTACTCTGTGAATTTGATTTTAATTTGTCTTAAATACGAAAAAAAATCACAACTTATTTTGTGAATTTTTTTGTATTTACAATTTTTTTGTGAATACATTTGCATTCACAGATTTTAATATGAATTTTTTTTATTTCCCAGGATTTTTTGTAAATTTTCACATTTTTTGTGAATATTCACAATTTTTTCTGTGAATTTATTTGTATGTTCAGAATATTTGTGAATACAATTGTATTTGTATGCATGCATGTGAATACAAATAAATTCGTATTTACAATAAGTATGAATACATTTGTATTTATATTCACATTAAAATCACGATGTGAATAAATTCGTATTCGAATTTATAAATAGAATTACGCCCAACTCTGATTCTAAATAACGTTATTTGATTTTTTGTTGCCTTAGAGAACGAAAATTCAGTTTTTCATGCCTTGTATGAAAATGTTATTATTGCATTTTAAATTGTGCACTCTGTTGTTTCTTCGCCTTGGATAACAACGGAAATTCATTTTTTCATTTTTATTACAATGTTTAGTTTTCTGATAGATTCAGATGGTGGATCTCTTGAGGCATTTCGGCACAATTGACAAAATATTACCATTTGATTTAAATTTATATAGTAAATTCTTCATCATTTACTGAATGGACCTTCAACATTTTTAATTGATCGCCTACACCGTTTCTATAAAATTTATAATTGAAAAAAAAACTTTCCAAAGTACATGTCTACGCCTATCGCTGAATGGCAGTTTTACGCATGAAACTGTGAAAAAATGTTTAAAATGTTATGCAAAACCGTCACTCAGTACATTATGACAATTTTGTCATCAGTATTATAATGTACTCCTTGCGTTATCTGATCATAGGCATCTCCTTAAGTTAAAAAGTGTTTTTTCAATTGTAAATTTTATAGAAAGGTGTAGACGATCGATTTAAAATTTGGAGAATGCATTCAGCATTGGACAAAGAATTTACTGTATAAATTTAAAGCAAATGATAACATTTTCTCATTTGTCCCGAAACTCCTTAAGGAGTCTGAATTGGAAAGTCCGAAAAATCGTTTCTTTTTTATTGTTATCGATAGATAAACTATCCAAGAATATATTTACAAAGTTACAGAGGCCAATTGCAAATATTTTCGAAGATACAAGGCCAGCATAGAAGCGATTGATATTTGATATTGATATTTCCTCCTATTGAAAACTTTGAAGCGCGTTTTCTCCAGTTTTCATTTTCACGCTTTTTCCAAATTAGCGGGCGTGACAGCAAAAAAACTAACGCTGCGGCTAGCCGTCCGGTTATCGGATGAATAAGCGTACGTTATTCGTCCGGATAGCGGCTCAGTTCACGTCGTATTTCCACGTACATATATTGTGATTCATTTCAGCTAGTATCCGGACGAATAACTGGATTTCTGAATAATTCTATCCGGACGAATTGTCCGGATAGAATATGTTAAATTGTTAATTTTCTCCAGTATGAAAATCTTTTCAAAGTGAACGAAAAAAGTCGTTGAAAAAGTCTTTTTAAATAATTTTTATAGCACGTTAAAGTGTTTTTTTTAACATTTTTTTTCAAACCTGAGAAAAGTTATAATTTCACGACTTTTTCAGCTTTTTCTTAATTCGCCCAGGAGAAAAATATATGACAATTGAAATGTTTTATTGGTTTATGTGGTTCAGTCAACTATTACGAGCTGCATCTTTCGCGCCAATTGGGGACTGCAGTGGCAAGACGCACATGGAATAGGCTGTTAAATCTGCAGTCATTTATTGTTTCATGTTGAACATTGTTTTAATACATTTTAAATAGACATGCAAAGGTGCCTCAATGTTTACTGGGCACACGCTTTTTTCCCTTCTAAAAAAATTCTCAAAAAAACGCTTATCCTTAATAGCATAAGAAAAAACCACTTGAGTGATTTTCGTACCCTGATTCGACAACAAAAACATCAGCAGTAGAAGAAAAATTAACATTTGTAGCGTTCCAACGATGCAACTTTTAACATAATGGTTTTCATACTTTGTGCAAAAATTTTGTGATACTTTGATCGAACCTTCGGTCTGAGTATGTACCAGGCTTTGCTTGTTTTTTTTTCTAGAGATATATAGATATATAGATATATACAATGGCATAGAGGAGAATTGTCACCTTAGGCGCAAGAAACAGTAATATTGACAAAATGTGTTGCTCGATTCGAGTCGAGATAAGTTTGGCAGAAATGTTGTACTCGCATCTTTTTAGGATTCATGGATATTTAAGTGATCGAAGCGGCATGGAGCGCTCCATACATATTGTAGTGTAACACTTTTTGCACATGTGCGCGTGTGTTCGTATACAAGTAAATATTAACCCTGCACGGTCGCACTATAGTTTTGCTGCTTCCGCAGTTGCACTGGGACAAAAATGTCCACCAACAGTTTTCAACGTGTTGAAACAGTTAAAAAAATCTCAAAGAATTCACGAACACTTGAACCTTCTTAGAATGTGAATCGACGATTGTTCAAGTACAAAAGTTATACTCGTCGCTATAAATCGCTAATAATTGCCAGGAATTTCAAAGTGAAATTTCGCTTGGGACAAGATCGTCCAAGTGCGACGGCGCAGGGTTAACAAATGAGAAAAGGACATTACGAACTTGCTATGTCTATAAAAAATATTCAAACGGATCGTCGATTTTAGGGACTTAATGGTCTCTAAAATGACTTCTATATAAAGGTGCTTCTAAGGACTCGAAGTTTCACGTAATGTTGAGTATAGGGACAGTGTCCTGGCAATCTCCTTTCCCCACATATAGTACTGGTCCAAAGTTTTCGATTTTCGATTACAACTTTTATTAGATATATTAAATTATGACAATTATATTAGAATAATATTATCCATTATAATATAATCCAAACGTATACATAATTAAGTTAATAATGAGTTATTCAATTCATTGTAATACAATTCAATTATAACAAAATCAAAATATTACTCGAAATTATATTCAAATTCATTTTATTTCTTATTTTACGAAATTACTATATAGCTTTATAAAATGGCTGATATTATTCTAATATAATTGTGCATTTGTCCAGTTTTCGAAAATTCTGCAATTATTCAAAAAGGAACATTTTTCAATTATTCAGTGATCGAAATTTTTTCAAGTATCCGATGTGATCGAAAAACTTTTGACGTGTACTGTATATCAATTATTTTCGGCGACAAGTGACAATATTATATTCGATTAAATGAATACTTACTCGTGGCCGACGCGTGTAAAGCGAACGCCGCAACAATAAACACCGAACACCTCATGATTCTGATCGAGTAGCTCTATAAAGAATATTCATAATTATTTTCATGGCCGAATGTATAGGCCAGAGTGTCTTTATCGCCAAACTTCAATAGCGGAAAAAATGAGATAACGTCGCGTCAGAATGAAATAAAAATGGCTAATTATTATTGAAAGTTATTTATCAGTTAAGATCCATTTTGGACGGGAGCTCGACGAATAGTACGCGACTACTCAAGCGCCCCAAACGCTGATACATCTTTCCCGATGTACACATATATACAATGTACTTTGATCTGATACAATCTTATTTTATTTTATTCATCTAATTCTCTTTTCCCCAAATTCGGGCTTGATGAAAAAGTGCTTCACTCATAACATTAATTACACATCTATTTAGTATGAATATCAAGCTGATAGAATATATATATATATATATTTCGACGTACAAAATGGCCGACTACTAATATTTTCTTTTATCTTTTTTTTAGGTGCTCCGCGGCGTGACATTTAGCATCCACAATTTTTCATCTAGAACAAAAAACAAAAATTCTCGTCAATCTACATTAGAATACCTAGAGAAGTACGTACGGAATTAAAAAAATATTCTTTTATTCAAAAGTTGTAGGTATTTGAACTTAAGAAATGAATTTTCAGTGAAAAAAAACGTTATAACTGCTCATAAACTGCTGATAAAATGAAAAGTTTTCGATTAATCAGAAATTCCGTACGTGCTTCTCTGCGAAATGCAATTATGAACATAACTTTTGAATTTGAAGTAAATCGAGTGAAAATTGTTGAAGTTATTTGTCACGCCAATTCGAAAAAAGCTGTTTCGAGAAGTTTCGAGTAGTCGGCCATATTGTACATCGAAAAAAAAAATATATTTTCTAACAGCTTGCTATTCATACTAAATAGATATGTAATTAATTTTATGAGCGAATCACTTTTCATACGAAAAAAATGGTTAAATTCGCACATGATTTTATACCCTTAAGGCCTAAGGCCTTAAAAGAAAACAGTCGAATCCAATCGAAAAAGCATACCTCGTGTATCAACGTACACGTATACAAATATTCACATGCGCGCTCGAACGCAAGCCTGCGATTCCGCGTCGTTCGATATCAGCACGCGGAATACGTTTGAAAATAATTCTTTTTTGATGTAACAATTTCTATGTCTCAAAATGACCTGACATTTCAAATTGCGCGCCATTTTTTTGGTGGCGAACGTAGAGTACTAATCTTTGACAACTGGCGTCAGGAAGTATCGAGATTTGACGCCGTTGGACTTCTTTCTTTGGGCTTTTCTGAAAGGAAAAGTGTATGCCAATGATCCACAGAGCATTCCGGAGCTCAAGGAAGCTATTGGACGCACCATTAATGAAATTAGTCCGCAATTATGCCAAAATGTTATTGAAAATTTCGTCAAAAGAGTGAATGTTTGCAGACAGGGACGAGGCGGCCATTTATCGGATATTGTGTTCCAAACATAACCCCCATGTTTGTACCTTATATTAAAATAAAAATATTCGTACGTTTCGAATAAATAATACGTTTTATTAATAAATTTAAGTGTCCGGTCATTTCGAGACACTGTGTGTGTGTGTGTGTGTGTGTGTGTGTGTGTGTGTGTGTGTGCGTGTGTGTGTGTGTGCGCGTGTGTGTGTGTGTGTGTGTGTATAGTCCGCAATTATGCCATAATTTTATTGAAAATTTGACTGATCTCAAAAAGTATGTTTGAGTTATAAACAAACCCAAACACCCCAAACAAACTTTTTGAAACCAGTAAAAATGTTCATGTTATTTTCGTGTTATTGAACATTTTCTTGGTATCAAAAAGTTTGTTTGGATTTTTTATAACCCAAACAAACTTCTTGATACCAGTAAATTTTTCAATAACATAATTACGGAATGATATATATAGCTTAATTACGGAATATATGTATAGTCTGAAATTATGCCAAAATGTTGTTGAATTTTTTTTCAAAAGAGTGAACGTTTGCAAACGGGGAAGAGGCGGTAATTTATCGGATTTGTGTTCCATACATAACCTCCATGTATGTACCTTATATTAAAATAAAAATATTCGAACTTTTCAAATAAGTAATACGTTTTATTAACAAATTAAAATGTCAGGTCATTTTGAGACTATATATATATATATATATAACGGTTGCCCGTGGAAACGAGTGGAAAATGGGCGTGCACCTATATCCGTGTTCCTCTCTACAGAGTTCCGCGCGGAGATGATACAAAGCTCATACGATCACTGCACAATAATATTAATCTTAATTGAAGCACGCGAGGTGTACACACGCTACATTTCAATGTTGCGGATAACGTTAATCGGGATGACGAGTCCTTGATGGTAAAAAAATAAAAAACGGAAATACAATTACGTCATTTGACATTTGCGATAAAAATAACGCGGGCAATGCGGTGTTCCGTGGGACACAAAAATCGAGAGAAAAAAAGCAGGTAGCTCCACACTCGTAAGCGAAGAAGTGAAAAAAACACGCGCACACATCCGATGATATCACCGAACCTGATAGCCTCGAAGTTATGACAACATCGTACAGGAATACAAGTTACGTCGGGCGTGTATATGATTCTTTTTTTTCCCGTTGTTTAACGATTTCGTATTATTTTATTTCGATCGCCGGATTTCTTATCTAGGTGAAGACGTCATTGTTTTCTTTTTTCTTGTATTTCTCGCTCTCTCTCTCTCTCGCTCTTCAATGCAAACATGTAGGACGAGGTGAGTCAGGGAACGCGCGGAAAAGGAACGCGATAGATATATGGGCTCGCGACGGGCACACCCGAGTGCGTCCAGCATTGATCGCGGCAACGCTACTTGTCACTCAGCTTTCGTATTTCTTCCTCGTCGTTTTTTAGCCCGGAGTTAAAACTTTCTTCCTGTATCGCGATTTCGATGATTTTCGGTATCTCAATCGCGACGACACGTCACTGTACAATAAACGAGACTCACCTGTCGGAGCGGCTAATCACAATGTAAAACTACAGCCGAGGCATTCTCGAAATAAAAACCACTGGCCGCTTCGCGATGTTGCACCGTGAGGTATACCACAGTTCGGTACAGACGCACACGTACTGGTCGCCACACCGCTATCCCCACTCCGCGCAAGATTTCCCGCTCGGTGGCGCTGACGCTCGTCCCGCTCGTCGTTGAACACATCTCGCTCGGCAACTTTGCCCAGAAGCGCCACTTTTTTTCTTCGCCTACCACCCTAGTCAAAGCCACGCCAAACGCGACGATGCTTCGATCGCTCCGGGCGGAGGAAAAAACACCTGAGAGTTTTCACGCGAATCGGGCATCTTTTGTTGGCTAGTTTTCCTGGGTCGAGCGGATGGTTCGATTGATCTCCCGCGTCCTCGCGTCGGTGGGGCAATTTTTCTTTGACAGAGACTCTCAAGGGGCTATACCAGTGTGACACTTTCAAAAAATCGATCTTTTGGCCTTTCTCGACAGTTTATACTTTCAAGAATATCCTGTAAGAATTTCAAGGCCGTATCTCTTATCATTTTATCTTGCAAAAATCGATAGTTAAATCTTTAAACGCGTTTTTCTCGAAATGACATTTTGCAAATTTGCTGACATTGTAAATCAAAGAGCAATTATCCGATTGACTTGAAACTGAGTACTCGAACTGAGTACTCTTGAATATATTTACTCTACAATGACGCAGGATATTTTTGGTTGGATGAAAATTGACGATTTGGCATTGAAAGAAACGACCATTTTATAGGCAAGAAAACAGACTTTTTTCATAACTACGCCATTTTGTTGGATTTTGATATTTTTCGAAAATCCTACGTCATTGTACAGGAAATACCTTCCAGTTTAACGACATTTTTTCCTTTTTCGGTTTCAGCTACTCAATCGGCCGGAATCATGTCAGCAGTGGAGGAACTTTTTTTTTGGCGTCTCCGAAGGCAGCGCATAGTCACTTGGATCTCAATATTTTGCTATGAAAAAATTATGTAATATCGGTCAAATATAGCCAAATATATTCTTAATTTTCCGAAACATTTAATTGAGTACTTTTTTTCCAAAAAATTCCCGAAAATCACCCAAATTTTCAGCGTTCACACTGATACAGCCCCTTAAGGGGGGAAATCCCTTTAGGCAGCCGAAAATAAGCGATTTTTCAAGATTTGTGACGAAACTACGGTGATTCTTTAGAAAAACTGAGACTATGTATTTTTAAAAGTTTTGCGTACATGCACGTGAATTTTTATTTTTTTTAATATTTAAAAATGGCGCCTGCATGACACTTGCTTCAGAGACGTTGCCACCAGAGTTCTTCCACGGCGTACAAGAAGTTTTAGATTTCCAAGACCCGCACGCCTTATGTGAGCCTAAAGAATCGAAATAAACGTTATACTTCGAAAAATTGTACGCGTTTGAAAAGATGTTCTATTTTTCATGGAATTTTTTCTACAGTATTTGTCGATGATAGAGCAGTTTTTAGAAATAATTTCCAAAGAACTTTAGGTTCACATAGACGGTAATTGTGTTATCTAAGAGTGTGAAAAATTTCGAAATTATTGATCAGGTAACTTTTCTGTTATCTTGTACGAGATTCACGAAAAAGTCGTCTCCAGAAAAACGCATTTAAAGTTTAAAGACTCGAACATTTTCTGACTAAACGACGTACCGATTAATCTGCGATTCCGGGGCCATAAAGTAGTCCCGCGGCTTCCCCGTAGAGTTCATTTTCGGCCATAACCTCTTTTTACGTGATAAAAGGCATCTCCCTTTAGCTCCCTCCATCTCCCTTTTGAAATTTCGGATTGGGGTTTTAATTATCTAAAAGTATATACATTCAAAAATCTGTTTAATTTGCTTTATTTAAAAATATCAAAAATATACAAGGATATTGTATGATCCTTGGAGCGTCGTAAAACAATCTGCGTATACGGTACCCACTGGCGTTTCGTCAAAAATCATCTGAAAAAGAAACCAAAAAGATTATTAAATTAGATACTATAATGTAGTACTTGTCATAGCCGATTTTGAAAATATCGATTTATGACAAAATGGCAGACGTTTGAACATAAATAGTGATTTTTGGGCCAAAAATTAGTTATTATTTTGCCTATAAAACAACAACTAAGTAACGGACAAAAAAATCCTATGACAAGTACTAGATAATGGTGTATAGAATAACCACAAAAAACCTCAAGGCAATCGGTTCATTGGTTTTCGAGAAATTTTGGGTACCGATTTGAAAAACGTGGTTTTGAGAAAAACGCGTTTGAAAATTTGGGAATGAATAAATCATGAAATTTGTCAACTTACATGGAATCATCGATACCACGCCCATAGTGTAGGTCTTCTACGGTCGACGGAATGTTCATAGCTTCTAAATCCTCGACCTCGACTATCTAAGTGTATATCTGTCCGTAAGCTCCGTAAATATAAATGCATAAAAGTCAGGACTAGGTGTCTCGGTAAAACGAGATTTGTCCTGCTTGTTTGATCGAACTCGTGATTCGACGCATTTTCTCAAGCGATCAACATCAACACAGTTTACATCCGATAAACGACAATATACGTGTAAATAATAATAAAAGAAAATAATACACATACCACAGATTTTGTATGCGAAATACTTTACATTTTCGATAATACTTTTGATGAATCTTTTTCAAGAGTACAACGTTCTCGCAGAGCGGAGAAGCGCTGTCCGAACCTTTTGCCGAGGATCAAAGCAATTTAGGGCATTTAGGTTAGAATGTGTGCCGACGCGCATTTATAGAGTGCAAGACAGTACAGATTTAGCTCCGTTAAAGCAAAGGAGAAGTTGTACCACGCGACACATGAGGGCGAGAGAGGTAGCTGAAATTTCCGAACGGAGATTCCTCGCGAGGAATAATATTTAGAGTAAAAGAAAATAGGACAAAATCACATTACATTGGTAAAATGTCATTAGATTTGCGATATGTTGCCGCGTTCTCGCACAATGTCGAGACAAAGTTAAAAGTCGTCTGCTAAAAGCGCATCTTACTGTATAAAGAGTCGCGACGTGTCGTCAGTTCGTCAGTGTCGTCGAATTTGTTTTTATTTTTATTGCTTGGCGTCAAGACGCTGCCGCGCCTCTTGATCTGCATGCCCCGCGTTAGTGAACTCTAACAGAATTCTACAGAATTCACGAATTAAAAAAAAACAACCATTTACGGGAAAACTCAACGCGAAAATTTGTGAGGTTATGTTGATCTTGTGCATGCTCTGAAATTAGGCGTGCTGAATCCGAATAATTCGTTAAAATATTCAATCATTTCACGCAACTGCACGAATATTCATATTCGAACGAGTAAATTACATATTTTATTGATAAAAAATATCATTCAAAGAAAAAATATCAGTTGAAAGTTTTTTAAATGTCGACTTTTGGTTTTTGACGGATTCTCAAAATATAGCATTTCAGAAATATTCTCTGAAAATTTCAAGTCGATCCGTTTAAGAGGTTAGGAGACAGTAACGGGTAAAAAATCACGTGCGAATTTAACAATTTTTTTCGTATGAAAAAATGTTTCACTCATGAAATTAATTACACATCTATTTAGTATGAATATCAAGCTGTTAGAAAAACATATTTTTTTTTCTCGATGTACAAAATGGCCGACTACTCGAAACTTCTCGGAACAGCTGTTTTTCCAATTGGTGTGACAAATAACTGCAACAATTTTCACTCGATTTACTTCAAATTTAAAAGTTATGCTCCTTATTGCATTTCGCAGAGAAGTACGCACGGAATTTCTGATTAATCGAAAACTTTTCATTTTATGAGCAGTTTATGAGCAGTTATAACGAAATTTTTCACTGAAAATTCATTTCTTAACGGAGACTTTGTCCTTGGAGTGCCATATTTCAGGTGTTTACATTTTATTTTTTTTTAAAGGAAACGAGTAAAGCTTTTTGGGTGCGGTTTTTTTTGCTTTTATTCATGATATACAGAACGTTAAAAATTTTTTTTTGAAAAAAAAAATAGCGGCCGTTGCAGCTCCGCGAAAACAAGTCCTCAAATCGCGGGAGGTAAACGGTTGACATCACTGCCCCTCTTTGTTCATCTGAAACACAAATTCAAAGCATATTATCAATCTGTGACCCTTTGGTTATGGAATGACGGATGGGTTTTTCGTTTAGTACAAATTTCGGAAAATGGCGGCAATTAAAAAAAATCGAATTTTCGCGTTTTTTTCGCATAAAAAGATAAATAATAAATGCAAAAATGTATCTATCGAAAAAACGATCCGTCATTCCGTGAAGACATATTTTCTGAGTATGCTCTCCAAATTTCAGGTCGATATGTTAATTACAGCGGTCAGGAGAATGTCAGCCATTTTTAAAAACGTGTTTTCGAGAAAAACGCGTTTAATGTTTTGTAATGTGTTTACACAAATGTGTTTATAATTAGCGCTAATCGGCAATGCCTGGTCCATAGAGGCATCCCTCCTCTTCTTCTAGCTGCTCATGTTGAGCTCAAATTGATTTTTTGAAAATTTCAAGGACAAAGTCTCCCTTAAGTTCAAATACCTACAACTTTTGAATAAAAGAATATTTTTTAAATTCCGTACGTACTTCTCTAGGTATTCTAATGTAGATTGACGAGAATTTTTGTTTTTTGTTCTAGGTAAAAAATTGTGGATGCTAAATTCCACGCCGCGGAGCGCCTAAAAAAAAGATAAAAGAAAATATTAGTAGTCGGCCATTTTGTACCTCGAAAAAAAAATGTTTCTAACAGTTTGATATTCATACTAAATGGATGTGTAATAAATTTTACGAGTGAATCACTTTTTCATGCGAAAAAAAATTATTAAATTCGCGTATTATTTTATACCCGTTACTGTAGCCTAACCCCTTAAGTGTAACAACTTTTATGTCAATATCTATAATATAAACCTATAAAAAAAGCGCATGAAAATAGCCTTTTTTAGCGTCTGAAGTGAGAAAACCCCTTAATATATGGAGGCTCTATCAAAATGTAAGCCTGGTCCTGGCTTTTTTTATTGTGTTCAATAAAAACACCAACTACCATGTGTTTATTTTTATTTCGGACAAGTCCAGATTTTAATGAGAATGGTGGACAACTCCGCTTTTGAATAAAAATCTTATAGATATATCCGGTTATCAAATAAAACAAATTCTCTGAATCCAATATAAATTTGTTTTTTTTATCATCAATTTAATAATCCTATGCAAACTCTTCCATGTCAGGCTCACAATCGCATTCAATCCCGTTATTGTCATCACTGTGGTTATCCGTTACTAGTTTTCCATCCAGCCAACCATAGACACGTTTCTGCTTCAAACGGCAGTTTTTAACCATTTTTAAGGTGTTTAGAGTATTGATGCAAAATATTTCGGGAGAAGATGTAATTAAACCCGAAAAAAAAATTGACCTCATGTGGACCACCCCGGATTTGTTCGCCAGCTCCTCAAATATTTTTCAATACGAAAAATGTCGAAGATACGTAGAACCATACTCTTCAAGGTGAAAAAAAAAGAAATTGAAAACTTGCACACGTTTTCCTAGAAAAATTTGACGAAAATTTTTCTTTCTTCCGGCCACGAGCTAGATGTAACGCGTTAACGAAATTGTATCGAGGTGTAGAATCTATACACTGCAGTGTCAGCAGGTCAATGGCCCTGCCTACCGGTACTTCGAGCACCGCGTTACCACGCCTCGCCATATATATATATATATATATATATATATATATATATATATATATATATATATATATATATATATATATATATGAGGTATTCCACGTGAATTCGCAGAACTTTTTCCCCGACCCCCGCCAATTCGATTTATTTTTTTAAAATCTGATTCCATTGATTCTAAAATACACCCTGAATTTTTGAAACATTTTTCGAAACAACCCTTAGTGAAAAAAAAATTCCGAAAGAAACCCCCCTATTTAAAAATCTGAAAAAATTCTCAAAAATGCGTGATTATATGTAAATATTTTCAAGCTATCACCCGCAGTGGAAGTATGATTGTTTCTGTGCATTCTGAGCGTTCAACGTTAAAAAAAAATCCGAAAAATTGACTGCTGACTGTGCAAGGTCCATGATTGTGATTTGGTTATTCAAAAATGGTCAAAAAATTCATTGTGGATATTCAAATTTTTAAGTATCCGCCCGAAGTAAGCGGTTCGTGGATTTTTTCGCATTTTTATTAACGTTAATCGCTCAGAAAGCACAGAAAAAATTATACTCCCACTGCGGGTTATAGCTTGAAAATTTTTACATGTAATCACGCATTTTTGAGAATTTTTTCAGATTTTTAAATCGGGTCGTTTCGCAAAATGTAAAAAAAATTCAGGGTGTCTTTTAGAGTCAATGGAATCAGATAAAAAAGAAAATAAATCGAATTGGCGGGGGTCAGGGAAAAAGTCCACCGGATTCACGTGGAATACCTCATATATGTATATATATGATAAATGGTTGGAAAGACAAAGTACACGTACCGCTAGCTGCATACACAACTATCCTGTACTTCGTAACGTTTTCTTTCCCACTTCCGCTATACGTATGAGTGTGCATGACTCAAACGTGCCAGATTCATCAAACTTTAGCCTGAATAATTTAACGTCACATCACGTTTTGCAATATTATTGTAACACATGGGATAATCGGCAGGATGAAGAAGGCGGAACCGTAATCACGTCTGATTGCACTATTCAACGGAATGTCTTATTGACGCGAGAATAATGTGCATCGAACGCCAAAAAATGACAATAATGGTCATCGAAAAAACCATTTGCGTTTCATGAAATTATCCTTTTGGAAAAACTTTCGAAGTTCAAAACTTTCGAACTTCAAAACTTTCGAACCTCAAAACTTTCGAACTTCAAAACTTTCGAATTGCAAAGCCCCATAACGTTTACCCATACTTTAACCCAAACAACCCCAATATAATATTTCGTTCAAACTTCGAACTTCAAAACTTTCGAACCTCAAAACTTTCGAACTTCAAAACTTTCGAAGTTCAAAACTTTCGAACTTCAACACTTTCGAATTGCAAAACCCCATAACTTCTACCCATACTTTAACCCAAACAACCCCAATATAATATTTCGTTCAAACTTCGAACTTCAAAAATTTCGAACTTCAAAAGTTTCGAATTTCAAAACTTTCGAACTTCAAAACGTTCGAACTTCAAACCCCCATAACTTTTACCCAAACAACCCCAATACAATCTTTCGTTCAAACTTCGAACTTCAAAACTTTCGAACTTCAAAGCCTTCGAACTTCAAAATTTTCGAACTTCAAAACCCCATGACGTTTACCCATACTTTAACCCAAACAAACCCAAAATGGGCGTCGGAATGTTAACAAATGTCCTATTTTATCACGTGTTCCCGCGAACTTCAAAACCCCATAACCTTTTATGGGGGCGCATTTCAGCTTTCCCCGACTGAATATCTTTAAAACCCAATAAATGAGAAAATAGCTAAATTTTAGGCTCATTTTTCGGAAGTCACTTATCTAAAGAATTACCCGAAAAAACATTCCTCGTGATGCGTATATCGTGAAAATGATGAAAATCGCGTGCCAGAGGCGTTTGTTATCGGAGTTCTACAAGTCGCTAAAGAGGTAGGGTACTTTCGGGAAATAAGGAGCATTCGTCATTTGTCTGAGGTTACGAAACGTGCAAGCTGCGGATCGATAAGGGTCGTATTGCCACACTTCTCGGGCCATTGCCTATTGAGGCCTTATCCGATTGGTCCGCAAAGTTCCGCCGTCCAATCCGCTGAGCTTCGGCTGCGAGACAAAGGCCAAAAGTTAAGACGACCGTGATTGTAATCTGTACCCTGAGGATTGGATCGAAGAGGAGCGCGCGCGTTCCGGCTATCCCGGAAATGTCAATAACGCGTGTGTCCTTAGTCCCCTTAAGGGAGGCTTTGTCCTTGAAATTTTCAAAAAATCAATTTGAGCTCAACATGAGCAGCTAGAAGAAGAGGAGGGATGCCTCTATGGACCAGGCATTGCCGATTAGCGCTAATTATAAACACATTTGTGTAAACACATTACAAAACTTTAAACGCGTTTTTCTCGAAAACACGTTTTGAAAAATGGCTGACATTCTCCTGACCGCTGTAATTAACATATCGACCTGAAATTTGGAGAGCATACTCAGAAAATTTGTCTTCACGGAATGACGGATCGTTTTTTCGATAGATACATTTTTGCAATTATTATTTATCTTTTTATGCGAAAAAAACGCGAAAATTCGATTTTCTTTTAAATTGCCGCCATTTTCCGAAATTTGTACTAAACGAAAAACCCATCCGTCATTCCATGACCAAAGGGTCACAGATTGATAATATGCTTTGAATTTGTGTTTCAGATCAACAAAGAGGGGGCAGTGATGTCAGCCGTTTACCTCCCGCAATTTGAGGACCTGTTTTCGCGGAGCTGCAATGGCCGCCATTTTGGTTTAAAAAAAAATATTTTTTTTAACGTTCTGTATATCATGAATAAAAGCAAGAAAAAAACCGCACTCAAAAAACTTTACTCGTTTCCTTTGAAAAAAAAATAAAATGTAAACACCTGAAATATGGCACTCCAAGGACAAAGTCTCCGTTAAGGCCTTAGGCTACAGTAACGGGTATAAAATCGTGTGCGAATTTTACAATTTTTTTGTCGTATGAAAAAGTGATTCACTCATAAAATTAATTACACGTCTATTTAGTACGAATATCAAGCTGTTAGAAATTTTTTTTTTTTCGATGTACAAAATGGCCGACTACTCGACACTTCTCGAAACAGCTTTTTTCCAATTGGCGTGACAAATAACTTCAACAATTTTCACTCGATTTACTTCAAATTTAAAAGTTATGTTCCTAATTGCATTTCGCAGAGAAGGACCTACGGAATTTCTGATTAATCGAAAACTTTTCATTTTATGAGCAGTTATAACGAAATTTTTCACTGAAAATTCATTTCTTAAGGCGAGAAATCCCTTTAGAATTAAAAAAAATCGATTTTTTTTACATATTTCGAAAGTATGATGCCCAAAGAATATACTGACCAAAGGACAACTCGAAATATTGAATATTTGCGGAGTTATCGCACATAGTCTAGAGCGCGGGGACAGCATGCGGTCAGGTAGCGAGTCACATGTTGAAACTTTAAACGCGATTATCTCGAAAGTACTTTTTCAAAAACTGCTCGTGTTGTAGCTCAAAAAGTTATCGACCGATTTTCATGAAATTTTGGGAGGTTACTCTCAGTAATATTATCGGAAGGATACACCTAAAGTTTGAAAGGTAGCGTGTGAATAAATAAATTTTTTGGGGTCAAATATGTCGAAAAAATGGTCGAAAATTCGAACTTTGGAGTGAAAAGGCTCCCAAATTTTCAATTTTGCATTTTTTCATCATTTTTTAGGTATATCCTTCCCCTTAATATGTCAGTAAACGAATGACACTTGTTAAATCTTTTTCAGATCAACAGAAAAAGAGTGACAACTGCAGCACTTTTCGATGTCGCGGAAAACGTCCGACGACCCTTAATAACGCCGTCATTTTGTTGGTCATCCCAAATAAAAAAATGTTTCTTTTTTAAACTTGACAGTTATAATAAACTCATGTCCAAATTTGAAAAAGATCAGATTATTTTTTCCCCTCTAAAAAAATTCCCGAAAAATACCTATTTTTCGCGCTCCTAAAGGGATTTCTCGCCTCAAGTTCAAATACCTACGACTTTTGAATAAAATAATATTTTTAAATTCCGTGCGTACTTCTCTAGGTATTCTAATGTAGGTTGACGAGAATTTTTGTTTTTTGTTCTATGTCAAAAATTGTGATTGCTAAATGTCACGCTGCGGGCCGCCTAAAAAAAAGATAACACAAGGAAATATTAGTAGTCGGCCATTTTGTACATCGAAAAAAAAATATATATTTTCTAACAGCTTGATATTCATACTAAATAGATGTATAATTAATTTTATGAGTGAATCACTTTTCATGCGAAAAAACATTCTTAAATTCGCACATGATTTTGTACCCGCTACTGTGGCCTTAAGGGATGACACCGCTCTAGGATTTTGGAAAAATCGATTTTTTTTGGCTTAAAAAATACTTTGGGGCCATAAAAACAATATGCAATTGGTCCTGTAGCGAATTTTTTTTAAGGTTCAATTATCGATTTTGCCGAATTCATCGATTTTATCGAAATTACGTAGCCGTTTTTTAATTAAATTCAAACTTAAAAAAAAAACAATTTACTGCTTATTTTTTGGGCAAAAAATCGATTTATTTCTTTCAAAGTGCACCATTTTTTCAAAATTTGTTTTAAAAAAATTCCTACGTAGAGTCCCATATGTAATAATCTATAGATTATATTTTTTTTTTTGTTTTTGGTTCAATTCTTACGCTTTACGAGAAAACCGTACTCCCGTGAAGCTATTTGTAAAAAACACGTTTTTCAAGATGGGCTCTGTCACCGCCATTTTGTATGAAAATTATAATAACATTTTTTTAATACTTTAATATGCGTTAAATAAACCTTCTCAAAAGAAATCCTATACCTTTTTTCATGCTCCCAAAATAAATTGTCGAAGTTGGACCTTATTTTCTGCCGCTAAATGGTGTTATCGCGTTTCCTTATTGGACGGTCGATAATAAAAAAAAAGCCGCGAGAACGTCGACGTCGTTCGACAGGGATGAATAAACAATGACAATTATAGGAGTAGTAGTTATAATAATAATGATAGTATGTACAAGTTTCTCAATTGTCGCGACTAATATGACTATTGGAGAAAACGATATATATATTGTCTCACACAATATATAATTACGTTCACGGTCGTTCGCCGTTTTTTTTTCAGTCCGCGAAAAAGGCGCGATCGTATATAAATAATGATAACGATGGAACATAAACGATGAGTTTTGGCAATAATCGTAATGATTGAAATATTGTTTCAGCACATTGCGCTTGACACGATCGTCGAGATGTCAACCGAATCATGATCCCATGCTCCAGCGACGAGTTATCCTTAAAACAATATTATTAGGTATGTAACAAACAAAAAATCATCGTAATTCTTTAGACAAGTGACTTTTCCGAAAAATAAGTTTTTTTGGGGTTTGGGTTCAACCCAAACAAACTCATTTTTCGGAAAAGTCACTTTTCTAAAGAATTACCAGAATCATTTTAAATTCAAGGTCTCCGAAGTCCAAGTGGTGGCGCTGGATATTTTTTGTTTTCTTCGATTTACGCTAAAAACTCGACCTTCGTCATATACGGTTGGAGAATCTTCAAGCGGAATTCCGCAGTTTTTAAACCCAAACAAATCTCTGTGATAATTTGTTACACAAATTGCAGCTGTTCGAAAAGTGTACTTTTTTTACAGAAATACTTGTATTATTTGAATATATGAGGCATTCCACGTCACTTCAGGCAGTAAAAAAAATCCACAAATAATTTGGAAAAATCGATTTACTTTATTAAAAAATATTCGAACTGTCGAAATTTTTTAAAAATTTCTGACGTTTTTTCTCGTTGATTACCATTTTTTAATATTTTTTTCCATTCAAATGGCTGTATCTTTGGCAGGATTTGACGTATTTACATTCGTAAAAAACGAAAATGTGCGTCTTTTTCTAGCCTTCCGGAAAAAAATTAATTTAGATTTTATTGAGCAAGTCGAACGTCCGTTTCAGGGCAAAATATGCGAAAATATTTTTTTTCTCAAGGAAAGACACTCGTTATTTTATTTTTAAGAATTTCCCCGAATTGTGAATACGAAAAACGGATTTTTCGTATTTTTTATATTATGGGATTCCTAAACACCGTGAGGTAACAGCTATTTTTTTATTAATTTTTTTATTAACATTCGATTTAAGAGTGCGGAGCACTCGCTGTATGTTTACCAGGTTTTTGAAATACGTATGACATACATGTCATATGTAGCCTTGGAGTGCTCCACACTCTTCAATCGAATATTATTTAAAAAAATATAAAAAATAAAAATAGCTGTTACTTCACGGTGTTTAGGAATCCCATAATATAAAAAATACCAAAAATCCGTTTTTCGTTTTCACAATTCGGGAAAATTTAAAAAAATAAAATAACGAGTGTCTTTCCTCGAGAAAAAAAATATTTTTGCATATTTTGCCCTGAAACGGACGTTGGTCTTGCTCAATAAAATCGAAATTAATTTTTTTCTGGAAGGCTAGAAAAAGACGCACATTTTCGTTTTTTACGAATGTAAATACGTCAAATCCTGCCAAAGATACAGCCATTTGAATTGAAAAATGTTAAAGAATGGTAATCAACGAGAAAAAACGTCATGAATTTTTAAAAATGTCGACACTCGGTGAATATTTTTCAATAAAGTAACTCGATTTTTCAAAATTATTTGTGGATTTTTTCTTTACTGGCTGAAGTGACATGGAATGCCTCATACGTAATTTGTGAGAGAATAATATCGAGAATTTCGAAAAAGCTGTTCAAAAGGTCAGCCTCTAATTGTACTACATTGTATAGTTGACTTATTCCAGTCTAAACGCAAAGATCGATTTTTCCGTTCAAAGCCAATGGGGGAGATAATTATCGAGCGCTACTGTATCGAACTTGAGTCCGAGACCTCAAATTTATCACAATTTTCTTTTATACGTAATAATATTGTTCGAAGTTGCAGGATTTGATTTTTTCGACACACCGTAGCGCGTACACTCGTGACGAAAATAGTCTGTTACGAGACAAAATGATCTTCGTAATAACCGTCCCGATCGGTTGGCGAAAAAGCCTCCAAGGATTGACGCCTCGGAGGGAACGGATCGAGATTTTGTTTTTTTAAATCGACGATACCAATGGGGTCGATTCGAAGTTGTTATTGCTACTTTTCTCGACAGTTGGAGTCCGAGGAGCTAAACGATCTGGTACTGCTCGGGCTCAACCTCGTTGATGTGCCTCAGGAAAAACGTCACCTTGACCTGTTCAACGTGGCGACACAGCTTCATCGCTAGGCTCGTCCGGAGCTTCATGTGCTCCGTGAGAGACGGCAGGTTTAGCAATAAGAAGGCCAAACCGTCAATTTCCTGTGAACCGGCGAAACGATTATTCGCACGATTATCATAGGCGGGCTTTCCTACACGTCGCTGCAAAGTGTCCTATTTTTTAAATGTTCATCTTTGTAAATATTCCGCAGGCATAAGTTCGGCATTTGGATGTTAAAATACTAAAAATTCTTGGCTCATTTTTTAGATCAATATTAAAGTGGTTGGATTTCCCACAAATGGACAACTGCCGCCAAAAACATTCTGGAAGACCGCAATGTCGCCATTTTGCAATATTTTTTAATAAAAGAATTCTTTTTTTCAGTTCAGTTATTTGATAAATTGCACCTGAAGTTTCATAAATGTAAAACGTTTTATTCCTGTAAAAAAAATTATAAAGAGTGGCTATTTTTTCGTCGTTGACATCCCGCCCCCTAGATAGGGGTTAGTACGATATCCGAGGCGTCCAGTTTTGACCGTTGATTCTTGATATTTGAACCAAAATAATGAGGATTTCAAGAATAAAAAATTTGCCCTTTTGGCTTTCTTAAGGGGCTGTACCAGTGTGACACTGTCAAAAAATCGATTTTTTTTGCCTTCTTCGACAGTTTATACTTTCGAGAATATCCTGTAAAAATTTCTAGGCCGTATCTCATATCATTTTATCTTGCAAAAATCGATAGTTAAATCTTCAAACGCGTTTATTTCGAAATACGATTTTTCAAATTTACTGACATTGTAACTCAAAGAGCAATTATCCGATTGGCTTGAAATTCGAACTGAGTACTCTTGAATATATGTACTCTACAATGACGTACGACATTTTTGATTGGATGAAAATTGCCGATTTGGCATTGAAAAAAACGACCATTTTATAGGCAAGAAAACAGACTTTTTTCATAACTACGTCATTTTGTTAGATTTTGATATTTTTCGAAAATACTACGTCATTGTACAGGAAATACCTTCCAGTTTAACGACATTTTTTCTTTTTTCGGTTTCAGCTACTCAATCGGCTGGAATCATGTCAGCAGTGGAGGAACTTTTTTTTTGGCGCCTCCGAACGCAGCGCATAAGTCGCTTGGATCTCAATATTTTTCGATGAAAAAATTATGCAATATAGGTCAAATATAGCCAAATATATTCTTAATTTTCGGAAATATTTAATTGAGTCTTCCAAAAAAATTGCCGAAAATCACCCAAATTTTTACCGTTCACACCGGTATAGCCCCTTAAGGAGCTATGAGCGCTTTTAGCGGTAATTGGAAATACGGCAAAATTCAACGATTGTATTTGGCTCATGGGTACAATATCTTAATTTTATCACAAATAATGGAAATTGAGCGAGCTTCAAAAAGTATTTGTTTGGGTTTGTTTCGGTTGGGACACTAAACGTAGTATTTATATGATTTTCAACATGAATTCCGAGATAATATGCTTTATTGATTTATATTCTTTGCTCATTTATAACAATAAGAATTGTTCCATATAATTACTACACCAAATTACTAAACGATATATTTCCCATAAACTTTGAGCCCTTCAAGTCCGAAGAGGGATTAACCGTATGCTTTTAATCTCTCTTCGGACTCCTAGCGATTAAAAGTACCATTGGGAGTACATAAGTCTCCGCCGTTTTTTAATAAAAAATTGGCATTTACTGTGAAAGAACGGTACTTTATGTTTTATTCAAAGCATTGTCCATCGCTAGCCACTACTTTTTCCCATCTTTCTGGCAGCATATGGATACCGCGCCGGAAAAACGCTCCATCTTTTGAGGCAATCCACAAATCGACCCAATTTTTGGTATCTTCATCTGACGTGAAGTGCTGCTCAGACAGGCCGTGCATCATTGATCGAAATAAATGATAGTCAGAGGGAGCAGTGTCTGGTGAATACGGCGGGTGGGGTGAAACTTCGCAATTGAGTGTTTCCAAGTAGGTTTTGACCTATGCCTGGCAAGCAGCATTTCACATGTGCAAAATCGGCGTTCGACGTTTCTCGGCTTCAGTTCATATGGAACCCAATTTACTTGCTTTTGAATCATTCCTAACGATTTTAAACGATGTGACATTGCTTGCTGAGTCATTCCTAATGTAAGTGCAAGTTCTTCTTGCGTTTGGCACGAATCTCCCTCCAATAATGCTTCCAACTCGTTCGTACACTTTCGGCCTTCCGCTACGTTCTTTGTCTTCGACGTCAAACTCACCGTTCTTAAACTTTTGAAACCACTCACGACTACTTCTCTCAAGCAGCCTCACCACACGCTTCAAAGCAATCGATGCGCCTCAGTTGCAGATTTTTTCAAATTAAGGGAGACTTTGTCCTTGAAATTTAAAAAAAATCAATTTTCAAAAAATCATTTGAGCTCATCAATTTGAGCATACTCAGAAAATATGTCTTCACGGAATGACGGATCGTTTTTTCGATAGATACATTTTTGCATTTATTATTTATCTTTTTATGCGAAAAAATCGCGAAAATTCGATTTTCTTTTAAATTGCCGCCATTTTCCGAAATTTCTACTAAACGAAAAACCCATCCGTCATTCCATGACCAAAGGGTCACAGATTGATAATATGCTTTGAATTTGTGTTTCAGATCAACAAAGAGGGGGCAGTGATTTGAGGACCTGTTTTCGCGGAGCTGCAACGGCCGCCATTTTGGTTTTTTTTCCAAAAAAAAATTTTTTTTAACGTTCTGTATATCATGAATAAAAGCAAGAAAAAATCGCACTCAAAAAGCTTTACTCGTTTCCTTTAAAAAAAAAAAATGTAAACACCTGAAATATGGCACTCCAAGGACAAGGTCTCCGTTAAAGAAGTAAATCAAAAGTTCTCCAAAATGACGCTTATTCGGCTCAAAACTCGACATTTTCGCACGAAAAAAATTACGTGATGCTGATACAAAATCGCTAATATTTCAAGGTTATTACGATAGGTCTTACGATATGACGTTACATCTGAAAATTTCAACCATAACCTCCTGGTGGAGCCATCTTTTGTCAGACGGCGGATACTTATTTGTACTCCCAATACTTTACTCTCTGTCTAGTCGCACCTATAAGCGCGGAAAACATGGTACTGGTATTTAAAATACACTTTTGGCTTCTGAGACACTGTTGAAACTATATATTTCCAAGTTACCTTGTCCGATGTTCCTTGAAATGTTCAAAATCGAAAAAATCTTCATTTTCGATAACTAAGATAACCCAAACAAACCCAAACACAAATTACGTAACGCAAAATTTCCCAATTTTTACCCCCCCCCCCCCTCTATTCCGTTACGTAACGGGTACTTTGTCGTCAATAATTGCATTTTTTTCATAAACATAACTAATTATGAATGGATCGGGTTTATACTCATTTTATGAAGTACATATTCATCTAGTTTTATACCAATTTTTATGACAAAATCTTGAAAATTAACCGAGATATATGCCTTGATTTGACGACGAAAAAAAAAATTCTCCTCATTGTCCCCTCGATATCTCTATGAAAGGTTGTCTGTAAATTAAAAGTCAACAATTTATCGATATATATACGAATGTAGCTATCATTATGCGTAGCCGTTTTTTTATTTTGTTTTTTTTTACAAAATGCCGACAGTTTGAAATTTTTTTTCTATTTTCAAGGCCTTTTTTCTGTATTCAAGTAGCCTTTAAAAATAGTAATTATCAAATGTGTAAAACGCCGATACGTACGGCCTTAGTCACTGCGATTACAAAAATGTTTTTTAAAAAATTGAAAATCGGTTGATAAGTTTTTGAGTATTCGCTCGGACAAGGTCGAAAAAACGAGTTTCGAGAAAAACACGTTCAAAGTTTTCGTTCCGTGTTTCTTGATATAAATTTACGATTTTTTTTAAGAATATTGATACTTACATTGAAGTATCTAGTCGCGGGCGATATGACGGTTCTTCATCTTCATGATAGTTCACAAAATAATAAGAGCCTGTACTTTATCTATTGTAAATGATGCCACACCTGTAGGGACTGAGGGCACTAACCGGTCGCGCTACCTGTTCTCCCTAAAGTGACTATAACTCCATCAATTTTCGGACTTGTGAATAAAAATGTTGCCAACATATTTTTCAATGCATGTCCTTTCAAGAATTATTTTAAAAAAATGCCTTTAAGTTTTGGTTGGGGGATGTGGGAAAGCTACTGTGCAAGTTCTTGCACAGTGATTTCCCCCATTAACTGACACTGCGTATAGAAAGCTGTGAGCTGTCTACGGTAAAATTGTACTCGAGTTTTAAATAAAAAACTTGAACATGCAGAAATTTTGCTATTTCTGGCAGTTTTAAAATCGTGACGTAACACAATCGTGACGTAACACAATCGTGACGTAACGCATCGTGACGTAACGCATCGTGACGTAACGCATCGTGACGTAACGCATCGTGACGTAACGCATCGTAACGCATCGTGACGTAACGCCTCGTGACGTAACGCATCGTGACGTAACGCAATCGTGACGTAACGCACCGTGACCCCTCCCAATTGCGTTACGTAATTTACGTACGGCCCCTAACGGAAAAATTCTAATTTTAGCGCAAAATAAGCGAAATATTAACTTTTGCCACTCTTCATATTTTGTTTATTTTGACTCGATAATCCTAAATTCACCGTCAAATCTTGGCGCCTCGAATATCGTACTCTTGTCCCTAAACATATTTGTATAGAAAAGTGAATGATCGGATAGAAAAATTCGGACAATGGAAAGTATGAGAAATAAAGGGGTGGTAGAAAAACAATATACTTGCCTCTTGTTTGACACGATAGGCGATATCCTTGCAATCGTTGGTCTTTCGAAGATATCGAAAAACATCGTCGACCGTCCAGAACAACGGATTCGAATCCAATTTTCGTGTTTTCGGTCGTCTCTGTTTCTTCTGAAGTTTCACGTACTGTGCATCCGCGTCGGAGCAATCGGATTCTATGCTGGTGTCCCACTCGCGATCTCTCTTGCCCGCTCTCGTGATCGAGTTGCCGTTCCGATTGAACTTTCCCGAGATACCTTTCGAGTTCAAGCTACCGGGGCTCCCGACGTTGCTGTCCTTGCTTTTTCGATCGTTGAACGAGCTCCTCGAGTCGTCGGACACGTTGTTGCTCGATGGCAATTCACCCTTAAGGTCGTCCGATTTTTCCGGTTTCTCCATACCCTTTTGTATCATTATGTCGATTTCCGACAACGGTTGCCTGTCCTCGAGAATCTCCTCGGGGCTCTCGGACACGTTTTTCGCCAGGTCCAACGACAAATACGACATGTCGTCGTCTCGGTCGTAGTTGTTGACGATTTCCCGCTCTCTGTTGGCCCATCTGCCCCGTCTTCTCTTGCGTCTACCGCCCCAAGGTCGTCTCTGCACCAGGATACTCGTGTAGCCCGGCGGCTTGCCGCGCTTGCTCGTCGAAGTCACCACGGTTGCTGAAAAATTGGAGAATATTCGTCAGGAAATGTTCGTGGCGCAGCTCCTCTCAACTACTTTTTCCCTAAAAATGATTGAACTTCTGGAGATTTTGCTCGTTCGTCGTTTCGAAATCCACCTTGAAAATGGTCTATATAGAAGTCTCAAGGGACAGAGCTACCCTGTTAGGCCGGCGGCAGGACAACTCCATTCTTTATTTCTCTATTCTCAGACATCTCTCTCCTTAAGGGGAGATATACACCTAGATGGTCAAGGTCGAGGATTTAGAAGCTATGAACATTCCGTCGACCGTAGAAGACCTACACTATGGGCCTGGTATCGATGATCCCATGTAAGTTGACAAATTTCATAATTTATTCATTTCCAAATTTTTAAACGCATTTTTCTCAAAACCACGTTTTTCAAATCGGTACCCAAAATTTCTCGAAAACCAATGAACCGATTGCCTTGAGGTTTTTTGTGGTTATTCTATACACCATTATCTAGTACTTGTCATAGGATTTTTTTTCCGTTACTTAGTTTTTGTTTTATAGGCAAAATAATAACTAATTTTTGGCCCAAAAATCACTATTTATGTTCAAACGTCTGCCATTTTGTCATAAAACGACATTTTCAAAATCGGCTATGACAAGTACTAGATTATAGTTTCTAATTTAATAATCTTTTTGGTTTTTTGTTTCAGATGATTTTTGAAGAAACGCCAGTGAGTACCGTATACGCAGATTTTTTTACGACGCTCCAAGGATCAGATCCTTGTATATTTTTGATATTTTTAAATAAAGAAAATTAAACATATTTTTGAATGTAAATACTTTTAGATAATTAAAACCCTAATCCGAAATTTCAAATAGTTTTCCTTGAAAAAATTCACAAAAATGACCTTTTTCCGGCTCTTAGGTGTATATCTCCCCTTAAGGCCTTAGGCCACAGTAACGGGTATAAAATCATGTGCGAATTCAACAATTTTTTTTCGATTGAAAAAGTGATTCACGCATAAAATTAACTACACATCTATTTAGTATGAGTATCAAGCTGTTAGAAAATATATATATTTTTGTTTTCGGTGTACAAAATGACCGACTACTCGAATCTTCTCGAAACAGCTTTTTTTTCAACTGGCGTGACAAATAACTTCAACAATTTTCACTCGATTTACTTCAAATTAAAAAGTTATGTTCCTAATTGCATTTCGCAGAGAAGTACGTACGGAATTTCTGATTAATCGAAAACTTTTCATTTTATGAGCAGTTTATGAGCAGTTATAACGAAATTTTTCACTGAACATTCATTTCTTAAGTTCAAATACCTACAACTTTTGAATAAAACAATATTTTTTAAATTCCGTACATACTTCTCTAGGTATTCTAATGTAGATTGACGAGAATTTAAATTAAACGCCTAAAAAAAAGATAACAAAAGAAAATATTCGTAGTCGGCCATTTTGTACATCGAAAAAAATTTATATGGGTAATTCCACCAATTCCGTGTCAAAGTTTAACTAGGTGGTCTGAATTTAGGAAAACTAAGAAGATCACCTGAAAGGTAATATTAAAACAAGCATCCATAATTTTTTCGATTCTTTTTATCCAATAGTTTTTAATTGATGGCGGCTCACAGCTTTAAAATTTTGTAAATCACCAAATTTTCAAATGCCCATAACTTCTCTACAACTATGGCTAGAAATTTGTTTAAAAAACGATTTTTTAGAGAAAAACATGAACTGTTTGAAAAAAAATATGCTGAAATTCTGGGTTGTTTTAAAAATAACAAAATCACGTTCAAAGTATAAAAATCGATTTTTCGGGCCTTGCCCCGTTTTTCCCGGTTTTGAAAGTATTTTTTTCGAAAAGTTCAGAATTTTTTACATCGAAATAGATTTTAAACGAGATGGGATGTCTAAAACATCAGCCTCAGAAAAATTAAATAAAAAATTTCATTTTCCGTAACATTTATTTGAATCAACCTTAAATGTTTAATGGAATTTTTATTACGTAAATAAACATTCAGAGTTTTTATAAGGTAATGTCATGTCGCGTAAGCAAATTAAAAAAAAATTAACATTTAATGTTAACAGCTACTGTTGGTTTTGAGGTTATAAAATCTCTCACTTACGAATGTATAAAATAATAACAATAATCTTTATTGTCAAATAAAATTTAAAAAACTGATGAAAATGATCCGTACTTACTGAATTTATTTTTCGACGCTTTGTGACATTTGTCGGGGCAGTCGTCCTCGGGCACATGGAGGGGTCCGAACAAATTCGGGCAAACCATCAACTTCTTGCATATGTTACGGCAAAATTCGGGCACCATATCGCCGGAAGTGATAACCGCCACATTGGCCCGATAAACATTGTTCTTGTGTTTGGCTTTGAGAACTTCGAGATGATAGCCGGGATCGGGTTTGGAGTCGCACTGTAAAACTTTGAGAATCCGCGCGCTCCTGTAGCCAACAGAGACGATCATGGAAAGGACTTCCCTCATGACCAGTATAACCGGCCCGGGTCCCACGGCCTTCGGCAACGTCGCCAATTTTCCCTTGGAAATCATTGGCCCGGTGAAGCAGCGATAATTGAAATATATTTTCGGACACCACAGAGACGATCTTGGCTCGGATATGGGTATGTCTATGGTAGCCTTGCGTTCCTCTTCCCGCGTGGGTTTTTCCAACTTTTTACACACCTCGACGTAATCCCGAGGTGGCTTCAATGGATAATGATTCGATTCGCACCAGCCGACTGGGAATATTTGCATGGAATGCATGTGTACAATGTGATCGCGGCGATCGTCGAAATTGTCCAATTTAATCCACAACAAGTCCTCCATGACTTTGGCTATGTGGGCGGCGCATATGACGTTCTCGTCTCTCGGGTCAACCGCCTCGAGCCTCATGCCAGCCTCGTAACCCGCCTCGATAGCCGATTCTCTCTTGGCGAAACCGTCCTCCGGGGCCGCGCACGATTTCGTCTCGCGCATGTACGAGTCCCACTCGAACTGATCGTTCTCGTACGACCAGCCGCGCGGTTTCGTCAACCTCAGACCGTGACTCTTCGCCCAGCCTACCGGAAATATGTACGGATGATCGGCCGTACAGAGCCACGTGTTCTTCTCGCCGATTTGATGAAAACGCGAGGATTGGTCCTTGTCACCTCGCCTCGAAGAACACCCGACGCCACGGTATTGCTCGTCGTGATTGTCGATTTGAACGAGAAAATACGTTTCGTCGAAGATCTTGATGATCGTAGCCGGGGCGAATCTCGTTCGGTGGGACGGCACGATCGCCTCCAATTTCATGCCCACCTTGAATCGATGACGCGGATGCTCGATCTCGTGATCGAAGAGCTTCGCCGCACTCTCCCGACTCTTCGGACACGATTCCGTCGCCTCTTTCCACTCCTCGTACGTGTGCGTCTCGACTATGGAACTCGGCGGCTCGAGGAACCAACGGGAATCCGATTCCACGGCAAAACCGTACCTGTGCAGATGCTCCGTTGTACAGAACATCCAGAAATCCTTGACTCGCGTGCCCGGCGTGTCGTAACGTAACAACAAACGGCCACCAACGTTCTCCATTATCTGCAATTTTTGTTTACAATTGATTTGAGAATTCGACGAGTTTTGGATCTCTTTGAAGGGAGCCGTGACGGGGCAGGAATGAGACGGTTTTTGTGTCGATTCGTGTAAATGGATAATTTCATTTGTTCATGAGGCGTTCCACGTCAATTCAGCCAGTAAAAAAAAACACAAATCATTTTGAAAAATCGAGTCACTTTATTGAAAAATATTCCCCGAGTGTCGACATTTTTTAAAAATTTCTGACGTTTTTTCTCGTTGATTACCATTTTTTAATATTTTTCCATTCAAACGGCTGTATCTTTGGCAGGATTTGACGTATTTACATTCGTAAAAAAACGAAAATGTGCGTCTTTTTTTAGCCTTCCGGAAAAAAATTAATTTAGATTTTATTGAGCAAGTCGAACGTCCGATTCAGGACAAAATATGCGAAAATATTTTTTTTTTTCAAAGAACGACACTCGTTATTTTATTTTTAAGAAGTTCGCCGAATTGTGTATACGAAAAACGGATTTTTGGTATTTTTTATATTATGGGATTCCTAAACACCGTGAAGTAACAGCTATTTTTATTTAAAAAATTTTTTTATTGATATTCGTTTGAAGAGGGTGAAGCACTCGCTGTATGTTTACCAGGTTTTTGAAATACATATGACATATATGTCATATGTATTGGAGCCTTGGAGTGCTCCGCAGTCTTCAATCGAATATTAATAAAAAAAATATAAAAAATAAAAATAGCTGTTACTTCACGGTGATTAGGAATCCTATAATATAAAAAATACCAAAAATCCGTTTTCCGTATTCACAATTCGGGGAAATTTGAAAAAATAAAATAACGAGTGTCTTTCTTTGAAAAAAAAAATACTTTTGCATATTTTGCCCTGAAACGGACGTTCGACTTGCTCAATAAAATCTAAATTAATTTTTTTCCGGAAGACTAGAAAAAGACGCACATTTTCGTTTTTTACGAATGTAAATACGTCAAATTCTGCCATTTGAATGGAAAATATGAAAAAATGGTAATTAACGACAAAAAAACGTCAGAAATTTTTTTTAAATGTCCAAAACCCAGCCAGGATCTGGAAAGTCGTTTTTCTCTTGCAAATATCAACTGTCGCATCGAAAACGATAATCTCGCTACTACTTACGGTAGCCACCCACAATTTGTACGGATGCTGAAGATCGCTGACTTCCACTTTCATTCCTTGTTTTATCCTGTCCGTCATGCTGAGACCCTCCTAGCGGAGAAAAATAAATTATACCGTAACGCCCCGTGGATCGGGTAAAAGGGAAACACGGCTGTGTTTCTTTGGGGGAAAAAGAGCGTACGAACCCCGGTCAGCATTTCCTGAGGAACGGACCTGGCGGTAGCGAGATACTCGCCCAGTTTGTCCCTACAATCGGGCGACCTTTGGACCACCGCATCGGGCGGCTGTAATTTCTTTTTCTTCCGAGCGCACCAGCCTAACTCGTGGGCGGCCTCCTTCGTCAGGTTGAACCAAAATTCCAGGGCCCTGTCGTCGCCGCCGAAGTAACGCAGCCTCAAGAGAGGCCCGCACGCCATGACTATCGTCGCCACCCAGTACGAGACCTCCTGGTTCGCGTCTTTGGACGTCGGCACTTCCAGAGACATGCCGATTTCTATGCCGCTCTGCAGGGTCAATTCAACGTGCGGAAACATAATTTGAGGAACTTCGAAACTCTCGCTCGCGTCCAAGTAGTCCTGCCAGACAAAGCCATTTTCTGAAAAGAAAAAATACATTCGGAAATCAAAGTTCATTTTGCAGAATTTTCGTCCCTCCGGAGACGAATTTTCGTTGCCGTTCAACGAATATTCCTTTTTTTCACTCTATCCATGTTACGCATATATTTTCAATTCTAGCCTTGTTACAAATATAATTCGAATTTTCTCTTCCCTCGGGTAAGAGGAAAAAATAGTTTTCTACGTTAATTGACGAAAAATAGAATGTAGCACGAAAGGATGTTGGTATTGAATTTTTCCTGATTTCCTCTACTCTATCAATGTTTCCTCACGTAGCTATATATACGCCGAATATACATATATAGTTATGCAATTCTTCGTTTAATATATCGAAGTATTTGGTTAAAAAGAGAGAAGCGAGAATTGCAATGTTATTGAAATTTATCGATGTTTACGCACGTTCGTGGTATGCGAGAATCCGTCGTGAGTAGATACGTTCGTAAATTCTAACGTAACGAAACGCGAGGACGAATAAACCATCGGTATGTATACATTTATTGGACGCGATATACACGATGCACATAATGAGTTGTTTTGACATCGTGCTGCTTTCGTAAATATGCTTGGGAATGATTAGTTAGTTACTTACCTGCTTCGTTGTTTTTTTCCTGCGCTTGATACGATCTACTCACTTCCATAATTTTTCTTTACTATATGTACATGTAAGCTCGAGATCCCAGCGCACGTATATACGTGAGGAATACCAATTTTTGTCTTTAGCGATCACTGCATCTCACCGCGTTAACCAAAAGGTTTTTTCTTATCTCGAATTTGCGACGTTTATAGAGAAATCGAAAATTTCGAGTCTCGAAAGCTTCGGTTATTGCGGAATTGTTTGTAAAAGAGAATAAGCGACATGATGTGTCGTGCGATCGGGTAATTTCGCTTAACTGTGTAACACACTATATTGGACTACTCGCATTTTCTCTCCCTCTCTCCCTCTCACTTTTTCTCGAACTCCACAATAACCGGAAAAGTGATATTTTCGGACCCTTTTTACGTTCGAGTCTCAGCTGAGAAGAAAAGAATTCTCATTTGCCTATTTGCAATGCGTTATTGTATGTTGCGCGTAAAATTGCAGTGAAACATTTTCATACTGAAGTAAAATCGAGCGAATAATTATGATCTCGTCTCGTAGTTCGCTGTACCGCCGTTGCGTCTGAAAATGGCGCCACTGTCGGACGCGAAATCGCGCGTATCTCAAAACGTTCGCGGCTGTAGATTATTGCTTCGCATCGATTTTCAATGTTTACGATCTTATTGTAAAGTTGTGTTCGATTTGTGCACCATTGCCTGCGAATGCTGAGAAAACATCGCGTCGAAGATGCTCGGGGGCGCAATGAGGGGGAAGAAAATTGTTTCGTAAGGGTCGTCGCGAAGCGGCGGTTCTACAACGGGACGAGAAATGGCGCCTTTCGCGTAAGTCGTTAAAATATACGAGAAGGCGAGATAAATAAGTTAGCCTCGTTACGAACGAAAATTTTTACTCTCTCGCACGAACTTGTTTGTTTTGTCTAAATTTACGATGAAAAGCGCGAACGAAAATGAGCTTTGAAATTTGATTGATCTTGACGGTGTCGCGAGACGATCAGCTGGGACGACCACGTGCCAATTTCCCCGCGAACCCCGCAACGGGAAGGAACTTTTTTCACCTCAAATGTCAATCATGTTCAGCTCGCTAACGAATTATCGCCAACTGTGATATTCGTCGTAGCACCCTGAAACAATATTTTCGCGATGTTTTTTCTTCGTCGCGGCGTTTCTCACTGCCGAAGCTCCCTCGAGCGAGCCGGGATACGCTCGCGAGCACCGCGTAACCTCAAATTCATTCCGAACGTCGAGTCGGCAAAGTACAGTACCAACGCGAAGGCGGAACTATCGCTGACGGATGATGCGAAAAAAAGATTCATCGAATTTGTGAAGAAAGAATTCGCGAAAGGTCGCTCCGGTGCTAGTGATTTCATCAGTCCGCGTGGTTACGAAGAAATTTCACGATTACTGACGAACAGGACCACGGTGGAAGAGAGCATTAAAAGTTTGGAGGATCTTGGTAATTCGTGTTTATTTTTCTTCCCGGTCGCGCTTCGGCTAACGAAATAATAGTTTTTTTTTCACGAGGAACGATTAAAGGCTGTGGACGATTACGGGAGAAATATGAATTTGAACAAATGCGAAGCCTCAATAGTGGAGGTCGGGCAAAATGTAGCGAATGTGGGCTGTCGTAACATATTTATGATGTTGAAGTTTGCGTCGTTCGAACGGAATGGAATTTTCTTTTTTATTATTGCATTTCCTCATTTTCATTACCATGCGTAATTGTTTTTCTGCAGATTTAGATTGTGTTTCCACATGGGAATCCCGAAAAATGTTTTCGTTATTTTCGTAGCTAAAATCTGATGAGAAAACATAGGAGAATATTACATATGAAGACGTTTAGAAAATATATATACTTTCATACAATCTCAATGAAGCCTTGACTAAAACTAAGATCAATGGCTTCATTTTGTTAAGGGGAGATATACACCTAGGAGCCGGAATAAAAGGTCATTTTTGTGAATTTTTTCAAGGAAAACTATTTGAAATTTTGGATTGGGGTTTTAATTATCCAAAAGTAAATACATTCAAAAATATGTTTAATTTTCTCTATTTAAGAATATCAAAAATATACAAGGATATTGTAAGATCCTTGGAGCGTCGTAAAAAAATCTGCGTATACGGTACTCAATGGTGTTTTTTCAAAAATCATCTGAAAAAAAAAACCAAAAAGATGATTAAATTAGATACTTTAATCTAGTACTTGTCATAGCCGATTTTGGAAATATCGATTTATGACAAAATGGCGGACGTTTGAACACAAGTAGTAATTTTTGGGCCAAAAATTAGTTATTATTTTGCCTATAAAACAAAAACTAAGTAACGGAAAAAAAATCCTATGACAAGTACTAGATAATGGTGTATAGAATAACCACAAAAAACCTCACGGCAATCGGTTAATTGGTTTTCGAGAAATTTTGGGTACCGATTTGAAAAACGTGGTTTTGAGAAAAACGCGTTTGAAAATTTGGGAATGAATAAATCATGAAATTTGTCAACTTACATAGAATCATCGATACCACGCCCATAGTGTAGGTCTTCTATGGTCAACGGAATGTTCATAGCTCCTAAATCCCCGACCTCGACCATCTAGGTGTATATCTCTCCTCAAAAGACACTGAACGGCCTAACCCAATAGATATTGAGATAATAACCATTTCTTTTTAAAGCCTTAGGCCACAGTAACGGGTGTAAAATCATGTGCAACTTTAAGACTTTTTTTTCGTATAAAAAAGTGATTCACTCATAAAATTAATTACACATCTATTTAGTATGAATATCAAGCTGTTAGGAAATATATATGTATATATATTTTGTCGATGTACAAAATGGCCGACAACTCGAAACTTCTGAAAACAGCTTTTTTCCAAATGGTGTGACAAATAACTTCAACAATTTTCACTCGGTTTACTTCAAATTTAAAAGTTATGTTCCTAATTGCATTTCGCAGAGAAGTACGCACGGAATTTCTGATCAATCGAAAACTTTTCATTTTATGAGCAGTTTATGAGCAGTTATAACGAAATTTTTCACTGAAAATTCATTTCTTAAGTTCAAATACCTACAACTTGTGAATAAAACAAATTTTTTTTAATTCCGTACATACTTCTCCAGGTATTCTAATGTAGATTGACGAGAATTTTTGTTTTTCGTTCTAGGTAAAAAATTGTGGATGCTTAATGTCACGCCACGGAGCGTCTAAAAAAAAGATAAAAGAAAATATTAGTAGTCGACCATTTTGTACATCGAAAAAAAATATATGTGTTTTCTAACAGCTTGATATTTATACTAAATAGATATGTAATTAATTTTATGAATGAATCACTTTTTCATACGAAAAAAAAATTGTTAAATTCGCACTTGATTTTATACTCGTTAGTGTGGCCTAAGGCTTTAAATGGGATTTGATCCACTGTGTACTTAGAGGTGTACACAGTGAAGATGCCTAATTTCACAGTCGAACAAAATTTCAAAATCAAACAAAATCTGAAGAAAATTACTCTGATCCACTGTACACTTGTAGGTACTAGAGTGCTTTTCTCTATACAATAGGGAGTATTGTACAGTTAACTATTGGAAAATTACTTTTAAAAAAGACAGCATATTATGAGATCAATCACAATCATTTATTGAATATTAATCAACAATGAGGACCTACCTAATGAGGTAGTACCAGTACCTATCTAAATCACAACGCGAAAATATGCATATTATGACTGTGTGTACTCTGTGTACCTCGAAAAATTGAGCCACTGTGTACCGACCCGCTCTTTTTTTCTAAAGCGGGTACTGACAAGTTGCTATTTTTGTTAGGTTAACAAACACAATGCTCGAATACCGCAATATAGCTGTATATTGCGTAAGAACAATGTCTTCGAACATAACTGCCATAGGTAAAGAAGCAAAAAACATATAAACACGTTCAGTTTAGTAAAAGTCCCACGGTTATTGAAATTTTGGGCTTTGCGTCATTAAAAAAAATCATCTTTTCGTTATTCGCACGCCATTTCTACAAATAATATAAATCGACAATAACTAAGCAATTTTTTCAAGTAATTGGCACAATATGCGTAGTGGATTTTTTTCACACCGCAGACTATTATAGTCAGATGTTCGAATTGGTTTGTATGAAAACTCTGCATATGATCTTTTTTCATAAAGTTTCCTTAACATTCAGGGTTGAAAACAAGACTTTTCTAGATAAAACAAATAACGAAGAGTATTTTATTAAAACCGCGTCAAAAAAGTTATCATTTGTAGAAATGCCATGCGCAAAGCCAAAAGCAGATGATGTTTATCTTGAAAACCGTGAGACTTTCACTAAACTGAAATTCCAGCATATAGTAGGATGTGATCTGACCTATCGACGGTTGCAGGATTATCCATTCATAACAAAGCACCCTGTATATTTATGGAGTTATGAACGTTGAGTGGCAAACACGACTGCAGTGGCAAGACGCACATTGAAAAGGGTGATAAATCTGCAGTCATTTATTGTTTCACGTTGAAAACATTTTTATATACATTTCGAATATATATGAAAAGATACCTCAATGTTTACTGGGCCCACTTGTTTTTTTCCCTTCTAAAAAAATTCCCGAAAAAACGCTTTTTTGGACCTTCTAATTCAGGCTGTTGCCTTAACCCTTTCAGTACGGCGTTTAAATCTTTCAATACGGCGAAAGGGTTTAACCCTTTCAATAGAGCATAATCGATCCCACACTGAGAAAAAAAATCTTTGATCCAAAATCATAGGTGTTATTGAATGAAATTTCGTTGATTCAATTGTAAAATTGTCTGTGTAAATAATCGGATTCATTAGTCCAAACAAAACGCTATTGACTTTAATAACATGATAAAATTAAAAGTTTTTTTTTAATTCAAAAGATATATTGTTAGCCGATATATTATTGAAACTATTTAAAAAAATTATCGCGAACGAATTATATAGTTGTGAATGCATTTTCTGCAATGAACAAAAAAAGCATTTCAATTCATAACATAAACATTGTTAATTTGAGTACACAAGAAAAATTAAATTTCGCTCGTTTGATTCAGATAAAATTTTTATTGAGTAAATATGTTATTTTATTTTGTTCACCATATCCGATATTGATTTCCAAGTACATTATTCGTTAAAATATTCATATTTTATTTTGACTGAAAAATATTAAGCAAATGTCTGAATTCGTTAAAAAATTAGGTAGAAAAAAAAATTCTTGCGCATTTGGTTGAAAAAATTCAACCGAATCATGGCCGAGCGCCACCGAAATTATAAGTGTGAGGAAACCCGTAGTTCTCGGAGTAACCGCTAGAAGCCGCACGCGCGCTCGTTTCTCGTAAGCGTAGCGCGAACCGAAGATCTACAGAGTATCGCTTCTTGGCCTGTGGCTAAGTACAAAATGTAGTATCTGTTCTTATCAGTTGAATTTCTGATATTCTCTCCACTATTATCGTGGATGATCATTTTAATGCTCACTTTTTATTTAAGATTTAAAACAAATTGAAAAACTTACGTCCCATGGCATATTCGTTTCGATGCGGTAAAGAAATAATTAATTCTATTGTATATATTTTTGTACGAAATAAAAAATGTTGTAGCAACCGCTTAATTATTTCATCCATACATCTACGGATTGTATATAGAATGATTTCAATAGAATATAATTTTAATTGAAGGATAATGTAGATATGCAGAGAACAGAAGAGCTTTTTCAAATGAAATAATATGTTATTCAAATCAATCACATTTTCCAATATTTTATAGTATTGTAAGAATCTCATATATCGGTGGCACTCCGCAGCAGCACATTAATTTGCATCAACCAATATCTTTTTTGATTCAATTGGCTTTTTTTTCAATGCATAACGACGCTTAACATCCCATAACGTCCCAGCCGGAATTTCAATATTTTTCCAGACCGGGACAGCGCATGTCCCGTCAGGTGTGAAAGGGTTAAAACTTGTGCCCCTGACAGATTTCTACATTTTTCTAGGAACGTATCGAACGAAATCTCTCTTAGTCCGAAAAAGGCCTCAAGTACAATTGTCTCCCGAATAGGTGAGCAGGATGCGGAGATGAAGAAGATGGGCGAGGAGGAGTATTCCGGTTACTTGGAAGAGCTGGACCGCCTGGACGACGAATTGTTGGACTGCATTCTGTGCAACGTCGCTCGCGATAGTTGCAGCGACGTGATACTGGAGATAACGACGGGAGTGGGTGGCCAGGAGGCGATGCTCTTCGCCAGAGATCTGCTGGAGATGTATCTCGGCCATTTGGAGTATTTGGGTTACAGTTACGAAGTCATACACCAGGACTCGACGAGTGGCGCCGGTGGTATTCGCCACGCCAGTATAACCGCCTCGGGCAAGCAAGCGCTGGAGATGCTGAGACACGAGGCCGGAGTTCACAGGGTCCAGAGAATTCCGGCGACCGAGAAATCCGGTCGCGTTCACACGAGTACCGTCTCCGTGGCCATATTGCCCCAACCGAGCGAGGTCCAGGTCGTCATCAAGGACAAAGATCTGAGGATCGAGACTAAGAATGCCAGCGGCGCTGGTGGACAACACGTCAATACAACCGACTCGGCCGTCAGGATAACTCACTTGCCCACCGGGATATCCGTGGAATGCCAAACCGACCGGTCGCAAATTAGAAATCGACGCATCGCCATGCTCCGACTCCGCACGATCATTTACGAGAAGGAGCTCAACGCGCAACGCGAAACTTCCGGTGAAATGAGAAAAAAGCAAATCGGCCTTGGCATGAGAAACGAGAAAATTCGCACTTACAATTACAATCAGGATCGCATCACCGATCACAGAATCGCCGACGGTACCACCCACAATCTCAAGGGATTCCTTCAAGGTGGCCAAGTCTTGAGAGATTTGCAACTCAAGCTGCAGAGGGATATGCAGATGAAAATTTTGCTGGAAATCGTACGAAGATCCGCGAAGCAGTAGTCAATTTTTCGATAGTTCACTCGCTTATTTTATGTTTAACGACGCTTTTCTTCCAACGATAAATTCAACGTGTACAGTTTGAATCGCTTTCGATTTCCCTACAAACAAACCCAAACCCAAACAAACCCAAACAAAATTATATAGATTTTCTTCAGACGAATACGTGTGAATTATTCGTCCAGATAGATTGTTTAACAATTTGACACATTCTATCCGGACGATTGTATATATATGTTATTCGTCCGGATACTAGCTGACATGAATCACAATAACATGTACGTCTACTGGAAATACGGCGTGAACTGAGCCGCTATCCGGACGGGGAGACACTCCGAAAAATGTCGTTAAACTGGAAGGTATATCCTCTAAATGACGTAGGATTTTCGAAAAATATCAAAATCTAACAAAATGGCGTAGTTATGATAAAAGTCTGTTTTCTTGCCTATAAAATGGTCGCTTTTTTCAATGCCAAATCGTCAATTTCACATCCAATCAAAAATATCCTACGCCGTTGTAGAGTAAATATATTCAAGAGTACTCAGTTCAAATTTCAAGTCAATCGGATAATTGCTCTTTGAGTTACAATGTCAGCAAATTTGAAGTCTCATTTCGAGAGAAACGCGATTAAAGATTTAAGGAGGTTGGAGCGTTAGCCATAATCCACGGTTAAATTTAATAAAAAAATACATGTTATTGTTTACACTATACTGAGTCTTTACGAATTTTTTGAACTTTTTTCACCACAAAACACCGGAGATAAAAAATAGTTTAATGTATGCAATTTAACGTGCGGTTAGATGGGCAAGACTTTCACACCAAAGGTTATGTAATTTTTATTCTTATTTAGCACCAAGCTAAACCTTTTCTAACCACGGATTAACGCAAACTGAACCTTTGTGAAAATTTAGAAAGAAAAAAATCCTCATCTTGCCCATCGTAAACCATGGGCCAATAATCTCGTGACGTAAATATGAATAGGCATGATCATGAATCACTCAAAATTTCATTGTGAATTGTATAAAACATTCGTTGTCGTAGTTTTTTCATAATAATCATCGATAATGTTATGCTTTTTCAAGTTGGTAGTAACACAAAAGTTTTTCTACTTTACGTGATAAAAATGTTAAAATGCATAATTTTGCCCTTTAATTATATATTTAAAAAAATGAGCATATATAGAATGAATCTGTACCTCGTATGCATATTTTTGAAGTTCATTGAAAAAAAAATGAATAAACCGTCATTTGACTCAACTGAATCGCTCCAACCTCCTTAACTATCGATTTTTGCAAGATAAAATTATATAAATGATAATATTATGAAAGTAATATTAAAGATAATATTATGAAAAATATATAAATTATAATATTCTTGAAAGTATAAACTGCCGAAAAAGGCAAACAAAAAATCGAGTTTTGAAAGTGTCACACTGGTATAGCCCCTTTAAGGAGTCATGGGTCTCTCGGAAACAACAGAGCTAAGAACTATAAATAACTGATTGAAACTATGCTTGAGAGCTTTAAACTCATGGACTGCAGAATGTCCCGTTAAGTGCTAATGGTACATGCTCACTTGGACCAATTCAAGGATAATATGGGTGTCTATTCAGAAGAACTAGAGGAACGTTTTCACCAAGATACGATGGACTTTAAACGACGTTATCAGGAGCAGTGTAATGAGAACATGATGAGAAATTACGTTTGGGTCTTGATACGAAAGCCCATACAAACAAAAAAGTACGAAAAATATTCGTTTTTGAACTTTATCAACTCTTTTACATTAGTAGTTTATTGTTGATTATTATTTTTTAAATAAATGTGATTCAAATGCGGATCTAAAGTTTTAAAAATTGTTATTTACCAATAATGTTTGAGAAAATAGGTAATTGTTCTTTAAATTCGCAATATCGTTCTGGTTTCTACAAAAGCAAACTTCATCTGGTAAAACTATTTTTTCTTTTATTAGTTACGTGGGTGAAATAAAAATTTGACATTTAGAACCCGGAATCACAAGTCGTGTTGACCGATGTTGTATTCGATTAAACTCTTTCTTCGCTCATTAGGTGGTAAACTGGCAATTGTCGTAGAATCAGACACAATTGTTTGCCTTTAAGGGGTAACGCAGGTTTCTAAGCCAAAAAAGCATATTTTCTCTATTACAAAAAAAATATACTATATCAATTATTTTATTTAAAATGTTAAGCACATAAAAGAGGAACATTTCAGCAATATTAAAAAAAATTCATCTTTAAATTTGGGAAATTCCGCCAGTAGGACCTGCTTTCCGGAGACCCCTAAAAAAGTGTCCTCGTGGTGGTCAGGATAACTCATGATAGCTTTATCTGAAATTGAAAAACCGATTGTTTTCTGTTAGTAGATAAGTGTAGCTCGCGATTAAACGAGGGATTTTTAAAAAAATTGAAATTTGAATTTTCGCATAGTTGTGTGCAAAATAGTTCAATTTTTGGTACACTTTGCACTACGTATATGTAAAAAAAACACTACGTATATGTAAAATTAGTTGTAATCGAAAAACAAAACCTTCGTTCAATCACTAATCAATGCTATTTTGAAGAAGTGTGCAAAATTTCAATAAGATCGATCCATTAGTTTTTGAGAAATCGTGTCTACCGACTTCAAAAACAGTGTTTTGAGAAAAATGCGATTACCTGCATCGCTCCCGGCCGGCCTTTCCCAACAGGGGGAACTCCCAAAGGCTCTCTCTCCTAGACTTTTACTCCGATCGACTTAAAACTTTGTGAGAATATTCTAGACATATTGTACTAAGGTAAATGTCCCAATTATTGAACAGCTGAGGATCTGGGGAATTGAATTCGGTGAGAAAAAAATATAAAATCAAGAAAAAACCATCGCTTTCATGTTCAAATGATACTTTGATATTTTTACTTTCGAAAAATCACCCTTTAAATTATTTTTAAATGATTTTAAATGAAAAAAAAGAATAACAATGTAAACCCAAACAAACCCAAACCGTGTTAGGTGTTTGTATGAAAATTTCGTATGAGCCGCCATTGAAGAAATGAGATTATCGGGGGTTGTTTGGTTGCGAGGTATTTTGAAAGATATTTAAAAGATTGATTGAAAAGATGAGTTAAAAAGGGGCGTAACGTCTCGCGATGAATTTCTCCGATTGCGAAAGATATCGGCAAACATCGATTGGATATTGCAACCGGTAAGATTATGGGTAAAAAAATCGGTAGAATATATAATATAATATATAATATACACAATACATATAATATATATAGTAGACAATATATAATAGATATATAATATATATCTAATAATAATATATATCTATTATATATAATTATCTATTATATATATCTATATCTATATGTATATCTATACACCTAACACCATACACCAAACACCATACACCTAACACCATACACCAAACACCATACACCAAACACCATACACCTAACACCATACACCAAACACCATACACCAAACACCATACACCAAACACCATACACCAAACACCATACACCAAACACCATACACCAAACACCATACACCAAACACCATACACCAAACACCATACACCATACACCATACACCTAACACCATACACCAAACACCATACACCATACACCAAACACCATACACCTAACACCATACACCAAACACCATACACCAAACACCATACACCAAACACCATACACCTAACACCATACACCAAACACCATACACCAAACACCATACACCTAACACCATACACCAAACACCATACACCAAACACCATACACCATACACCATACACCAAACACCATACACCATACACCATACACCTAACACCATACACCAAACACCATACACCATACACCAAACACCATACACCTAACACCATACACCAAACACCATACACCAAACACCATACACCAAACACCATACACCTAACACCATACACCAAACACCATACACCAAACACCATACACCATACACCATACACCTAACACCATACACCAAACACCATACACCATACACCAAACACCATACACCTAACACCATACACCAAACACCATACACCAAACACCATACACCTAACACCATACACCAAACACCATACACCTAACACCATACACCAAACACCATACACCAAACACCATACACCTAACACCATACACCAAACACCATACACCAAACACCATACACCAAACACCATACACCAAACACCATACACCAAACACCATACACCAAACACCATACACCAAACACCATACACCAAACACCATACACCTAACACCATACACCAAACACCATACACCAAACACCATACACCAAACACCATACACCAAACACCATACACCAAACACCATACACCAAACACCATACACCAAACACCATACACCAAACACCATACACCATACACCTAACACCATACACCAAACACCATACACCAAACACCATACACCTAACACCATACACCAAACACCATACACCAAACACCATACACCAAACACCATACACCAAACACCATACACCAAACACCATACACCTAACACCATACACCTAACGCCATACACCTAACACCATACACCTAACACCATACACCTAACGCCATACACCTAACACCATACACCAAACACCATACACCATAATCCTGAGAAATTGTGCCATTGTGACAATATATAATAGATATATAATATATATCTAATAATAATATATATCTATTATATATCATTATCTATTATATATATCTATATCTATATATAGATTATATATCTATATCTATATCTGTACACCTAACACCATACACCATACACCAAACACCATACACCAAACACCAAACACCATACACCAAACACCATACACCAAACACCATACACCAAACACCATACACCAAACACCATACACCTAACACCATACACCAAACACCATACACCAAACACCATACACCTAACACCATACACCAAACACCATACACCATACACCAAACACCATACACCAAACACCATACACCAAACACCATACACCAAACACCATACACCTAACACCATACACCAAACACCATACACCATACACCTAACACCATACACCAAACACCATACACCAAACACCATACACCTAACACCATACACTAAACACCAAACACCATACACCAAACACCATACACCAAACACCATACACCATACACCATACACCTAACACCATACACCAAACACCATACACCATACACCAAACCCCATACACCTAACACCATACACCAAACACCATACACCAAACACCATACACCTAACACCATACATCAAACACCATACACCAAACACCATACACCTAACACCATACACCAAACACCATACACCAAACACCATACACCAAACACCATACACCAAACACCATACACCAAACACCATACACCAAACACCATACACCAAACACCATACACCAAACACCATACACCAAACACCATACACCTAACACCATACACCAAACACCATACACCAAACACCATACACCAAACACCATACACCAAACACCATACACCAAACACCATACACCATACACCATACACCTAACACCATACACCAAACACCATACACCATACACCAAACACCATACACCAAACACCATACACCAAACACCATACACCTAACACCATACACCAAACACCATACACCATACACCAAACACCATACACCATACACCTAACACCATACACCAAACACCATACACCATACACCAAACACCATACACCTAACACCATACACCAAACACCATACACCAAACACCATACACCTAACACCATACACCAAACACCATACACCAAACACCATACACCTAACACCATACACCAAACACCATACACCAAACACCATACACCAAACACCATACACCAAACACCATACACCATACACCTAACACCATACACCAAACACCATACACCAAACACCATACACCAAACACCATACACCATACACCATACACCTAACACCATACACCAAACACCATACACCATACACCAAACACCATACACCTAACACCATACACCAAACACCATACACCAAACACCATACACCTAACACCATACACCAAACACCATACACCATACACCAAACACCATACACCAAACACCATACACCAAACACCATACACCTAACACCATACACCAAACACCATACACCTAACACCATACACCAAACACCATACACCAAACACCATACACCAAACACCATACACCAAACACCATACACCTAACACCATACACCTAACGCCATACACCTAACACCATACACCAAACACCATACACCATAATCCTGAGAAATTGTGCCATTGTGACAATATATAATAGATATATAATATATATCTAATAATAATATATATCTATTATATATCATTATCTATTATATATATCTATATCTATATATAGATTATATATCTATATCTATATCTGTACACCTAACACCATACACCATACACCAAACACCATACACCAAACACCATACACCAAACACCATACACCAAACACCAAACACCATACACCAAACACCATACACCAAACACCATACACCAAACACCATACACCAAACACCATACACCAAACACCATACACCAAACACCATACACCAAACACCATACACCAAACACCATACACCAAACACCATACACCTAACACCATACACCAAACACCATACACCAAACACCATACACCAAACACCATACACCAAACACCATACACCAAACACCATACACCATACACCATACACCTAACACCATACACCAAACACCATACACCATACACCAAACACCATACACCAAACACCATACACCAAACACCATACACCTAACACCATACACCAAACACCATACACCATACACCAAACACCATACACCATACACCTAACACCATACACCAAACACCATACACCATACACCAAACACCATACACCTAACACCATACACCAAACACCATACACCAAACACCATACACCTAACACCATACACCAAACACCATACACCAAACACCATACACCTAACACCATACACCAAACACCATACACCAAACACCATACACCAAACACCATACACCAAACACCATACACCATACACCTAACACCATACACCAAACACCATACACCAAACACCATACACCAAACACCATACACCATACACCATACACCTAACACCATACACCAAACACCATACACCATACACCAAACACCATACACCTAACACCATACACCAAACACCATACACCAAACACCATACACCTAACACCATACACCAAACACCATACACCATACACCAAACACCATACACCATACACCAAACACCATACACCAAACACCATACACCTAACACCATACACCAAACACCATACACCAAACACCATACACCTAACACCATACACCAAACACCATACACCAAACACCATACACCAAACACCATACACCAAACACCATACACCTAACACCATACACCTAACGCCATACACCTAACACCATACACCAAACACCATACACCATAATCCTGAGAAATTGTGCCATTGTGACAATATATAATAGATATATAATATATATCTAATAATAATATATATCTATTATATATCATTATCTATTATATATATCTATATCTATATATAGATTATATATCTATATCTATATCTGTACACCTAACACCATACACCATACACCAAACACCATACACCAAACACCATACACCAAACACCATACACCAAACACCAAACACCATACACCAAACACCATACACCAAACACCATACACCAAACACCATACACCAAACACCATACACCTAACACCATACACCAAACACCATACACCAAACACCATACACCTAACACCATACACCAAACACCATACAACAAACACCATACACCAAACACCATACACCAATCACCATACACCTAACACCATACACCTAACACCATACACCAAACACCATACACCATAATCCTGAGAAATTGTGTCATTTGCTTAATTGAATGACGAGTGCGTTTGTTGCGTGGTTAGCGCGTGATAAATGACGATTTTAAATGTTGCTTCGTCGGAATGCAAATAAATTTTTTTTTTCGAATTGCCTACATTTTTATGACGATTTAGGCTGGAGATTCTATGGAAAATTTCGTATGAGCCGCCATTGAAGAAATGAGATTATCGGGGGTTGTTTGGTTGCGAGGTATTTTGAAAAGATAAGTTAAAAAGGGGCGTAACGTCTCGCGATGAATTTCTCCGATTGCGAAAGATATCGGCAAACATCGATCGGATATTGCAACCGGTAAGATTATGGGTAAAAAAATCGGTAGAATATATAATATAATATATAATATACACCATACATATAATATATATAGTAGACAATATATAATAGATATATAATATTTGTCTAATAATAATATATATCTATTATATATAATTATCTATTATATATATCTATATCTATATCTATATCTATACACCCAACACCATACACCTAACACCATACACCAAACACCATACACCTAACACCATACACCAAACACCATACACCAAACACCATACACCAAACACCATACACCAAACACCATACACCAAACACCACACACCAAACACCATACACCTAACACCATACACCAAACACCAAACACCATACACCTAACACCATACACCATACACCAAACACCATACACCAAACACCCATACACCAAACACCATACACCTAACACCATACACCTAACACCATACACCAAACACCATAATCCTGAGAAATTGTGCCATTTGCTTAATTGAATGACGAGTGCGTTTGTTGCGTGGTTAGCGGGTGATAAATGACGAGTGCGTTTGTTGCGTGGTTGGCGGGTGATAAATGACGATTTTAAATGTTGCTTCGTCGGAATGCAAATAAATTTTTTTTCGAATTGCCTACATTTTTATGACGATTTAGGCTGGAGATTCTATGGAAAATTTCGTATGAGCCGCCATTGAAGAAATGAGATTATCGGGGGTTGTTTGGTTGCGAGGTATTTTGAAAAGATGAGTTAAAAAGGGGCGTAACGTCTCGCGATGAATTTCTCCGAATGCGAAAGATATCGGCAAACATCGATCGGATATTGCAACCGGTAAGATTATGGGTAGAAAAATCGGTAGAATATATAATATAATATATAATATACACCATACATATAATATATATAGTAGACAATATATAATAGATATATAATATATATCTAATAATAATATATATCTATTATATATATCTATATCTATATATAGATTATATATCTATATCTATATCTATATCTATATCGATGTTATATTCGATTAAACTCTTTCTTCGCTCATTAGCTGGTAAACTGGCAATTGTCGTAGAATCAAACACAATTGTTTGCCTTTAAGGGGTAACGCAGGTTTCTAACAAGGGGACAGTACGGCAGTCGGATTTTTGTAATTTTTCGTACTCATGGTACGTGAAGTTCAGAGCTCGAATATTAATATCCCAAAGCAGTTCGACGCCATATTCAGAAATTTTCGAGAAAATTGACTTTGAAGTTTTCGAGCGCACTCTTATCCCACAAAGATGCAACGATATTCGAACCGGGCTCGTGGCGTACCCGGTAGCGCTCGAGTTTAGGAATCGCGGGGTCGCTGGTTCGAGTCTCACTTTGAATTTTTTTTGTTTTTTTTTTTCATTTTTTTTTAATTCGCATATTTCCGTCATTTAAATATCCCGATAAATTTTTGTTGTATATAATCACATATTATTATATATAATTAATATAATATATCTATATATGTTTATATATGGACAAAATCCATATATAGTTATTTATGTACAAAATTCATTATAGTTATACATAATTATATATTTTCTCATATATGATCATATATTATTTATATATAACAATAGGTGATTATTTATAAAAAAAATAAATAAATAATCCCGGGATAAAAATCATAAAATCTATGCTAATTCACATATATGTAATTATAATTGTCAATGGTAAATGCAAGTCTTATTTTTGATTATCTCTTGCTTGAAATTGCGAATAGGCGACGTAAAAATATCCAGTAATAATATTTACATAAACTCCCTTGTAGATTAATAGGAATATAAATAGAAGAATAAATGTTGAAATATGTGAATATAACGCTTGCTTTGGCAACCGTCGATATTGTGAATAACAGTTCTGTGTACATCGTTTGCCTTTGTCCTGATCAACTACCTGCGAAGCGGGCACAGCTGCTTGTGCACAAAAGATTTCTGGGAATTCCAGAACGGGTGGAAGGGATACGACGTCTTCCGCAAGCAATGCCTGTTTGAAGTAGCATTCGACCGTTGGTTTTCGGAGCAGCAAGTACTGTTTTTCGGCGTGGTGCACGATTTTGTAGAATATTCGATAAAAAAAGATCAAAATGTCGGGCGTGGGAGACGACGAGGTGCCTGGGCCTTCGACGGCACAAGATGATATTAAATATTCTTTGTGCAGTGAAGTTTCAAAATTACAATTGAAGGATGCCCTCGTATATTACGAGCAAATTCTCACACAAAATAATCTTGTGGCACCAACACCATCGGAGGTAATTACTGAAGAGGGAATGTTGCTAGCAGAAGACTTGTTCCATTATACAGTACAAACTTTACACGAAAAAAAGTTTGTAACGGATGAAGAACTAATTATGCTTGATGAATTGGACGAAGAATACGCTTTTGACGAACCTGCATCTGACAACGAAGATTCTTCTGAAAATTATGAGCCGGAGGAGAAAAGGGCGAAATCGTACACGGACAATATTCCGCTGGATTATAAAAGGAAAGTTATCAATATAGTTCGAGCACATCCGACATGGAGCCTAAAAGTTCTGCAAAAAAACGGGTGCAGCCGCTTAAAGCGCAAGGAGGAATTGCCAAAATGGGAAAAACATGTAAAAAGCGGAGGAACCATGACAGACAAATACGCGATCATCGATTCGTGGACTTACGATCGCTTTGAGGAAGCGCGACAGAACAACCAACAAGTTACAACCCGGAACTTGCAGCAGTGGGCTTTATCGGCTGCGAGTCAATTTGAAAATTTTGATTTCAAAGCTTCCGATAGGTGGGTTGTGAAATTTAAACGGAGACATCGAATTCGCCAAAGAAAAATCACGAAGTTTGTAACGGAAAGAGAAACCGCAACGCGGGATGAAATCCTGGCTGCTGCAGAAGATTTTCGTATCCAGGCTCGTGATGTCATACCAAACTTTGGTCCCGATTTCGTCATTAATACAGACCAAACAGGTATTCAAAATTTGTTCTCATTTTCCATAATAAATTAATGTAGACTTGCGTATATAGTATTTTCAATTTATTCCTTTTCTATTTTTTTCAGGATGCCAATACCAGTCGACGTTCGACAGAACTCTGGCGACCAAAGGATCAAAAGTAGTGCTGGTAAAGCGGCAGAATATGAATAAAGTCACCCATTCCTATACTGCGCAGTACTCTGTCACCCTATCAGGAAAATTGTTGCCCCTGGTGTTCGTATGCCTACAAGAAACAACAGGTTCATTTGGTCCCAGAGTTCAAAAATCGGTCGACGAGTACCTAAAAAAATATGGAAACGTCGTAGTCACGTCATCGAAATCGGGAAAATTGACTACAAAGTTATACAAAGATTTTTTAATCAACGTTTTGAAACCCTACGTAAAAAAAGAAAAGTTTTTCTTAATTATCGATTCCTGGGGAGGCCAAACCGATACCGTGATGTACAATGAGGTGTTTCGAAATGACAGGCGTCTGCCTACTTGCACGGTGCAGGTAATTCCACCAAAATGCACTCCATTAGTGCAACCTTGTGAGGTGTATTTTTACCGCCAAGTAAAAAATTTCATAAAGCGTCTGCAGAACTGCGCCTATCTGATTGAACAAGGACGTGAAATTAATGATAGAGAAGATTGCATAAAAATTCATTCTATTGTTCATCATCAGTTGTCTTCTCCGGTCTTCAATAACATGATCAGATATGCGTGGTTTGCTTCGAAACTTTGCGATCAAAGAGAAATCTTCATGAACGTGAATGAAGTTTGTTTTCCGATCGATGTATTGAAAAAAAATTGCGAATGTAACAATGCAGCGTTTGTACGGTGTGCGAGATGCCGTGAAAATTACTGTTTTCCTTGTTTTTACGATGGTTATCACTCTGGCTCGTGTAACATTACAACCGATGTATAAAACAAACGAATACAGACCGAATAATAAAGTATTCAATTCCTTACCCGACGTTTTTCATTTTCATCCTAAAAATGTTGTTGGTTATAAATATTGATACTTGAAAATGTATGTTTATAATCAACAGATAATTAAAAATATGACTTGCGTTTTTTCATTTTAAAAAAAACGAAAAAAAAAAAAAAAAAAAAATTTCGAAGTGAGACTCGAACCAGCGACCCCGCGATTACTAGACTCGAGCGCTACCGGGTACGCCACGAGCCCGGTTCGAATATCGTTGCATCTTTGTGGGATAAGAGTGCGCTCGAAAACTTCAAAGTCAATTTTCTCGAAAATTTCTGAATATGGCGTCGAACTGCTTTGGGATATTAATATTCGAGCTCTGAACTTCGCGTACCATGAGTACGAAAAATTACAAAAATCCGACTGTCGTACTGTCCCCTTGTAAGCCAAAAAAGCATATTTTCTCTATTACAAAAAAAATATACTATATAAATTATTTTATTCAAAATGTTAAGCACATAAAAGAGCAACATTTCAGCAATATTAAAAAAAAATTCATCTTTAAATTTGGGAAATTCCACCAGTAGGACCTGCTTTCCGGAGACCCCTAAAAAAGTGTCCTCGTGGTGGTCAGGATAACTCATGATAGCTTTATCTGAAATTGAAAAACCGATTGTTTTCTGTTAGTAGATAAGTGTAGCTCGCGATTAAACGAGGGATTTTTAAAAAAATTGAAATTTGAATTTTCGCATAGTTGTGTGCAAAATAGTTCAATTTTTGGTACACTTTACACTACGTATATGTAAAAAAACACTACGTATATATAACATTAGTTGTAATCGAAAAACAAAACCTTCGTCCAATCACTAATCAATGCTATTTTGAAGAAGTGTGCAAAATTTCAATAAGGTCGATCCATTAGTTTTTGAGAAATCGTGTCCACCGACTTCAAAAACAGTGTTTTGAGAAAAATGCGATTACCTGCGTCGCTCCCGGCCGGCCTTTCCCAACGGGGGGAACTCCCAAAGGCTCTCTCTCTCCTAGACTTTTACTCCGATCGACTTAAAACTTTGTGAGAATATTCTAGACATATTGTACCAAGGTAAATGTCCCAATTATTGAACAGCTGAGGATCTGGGGAATTGAATTCGGTGAGAAAAAAAATATAAAATCAAGAAAAAACCATCGCTTTCATGTTCAAATGATACGTTGATATTTTTACTTTCGAAAAATCACCATTTAAATTATTTTTAAATGATTTCAAATGAAAAAAAAAAGAATAACAATGTGAAGCATGCAAATGTCCCAATTATTGCACACTGGAAGTGCCTATGTCCCTAATATTGAACAGGCATGTCCTAGTTATTGAACACTCTCTACAATTCTTTTTCCGTTCTGAACATATTATTTTGGGTACAATATTAAGAAATAAAATCCAAATCAAACACTTAAAGAATCTTTTATTAATCATGTAAAAATACAAAAATATATATTTAGTCTCTTTTGAGAGGTTTTTGGTTAATTCGCATTTGGTTTATTTTTGCTTTTCAACTCGAACTTTATTTTATATTTCTTTTCAGCTTTCTCGTTTTTATGTTCTGTTTTTGGTTGATTTTCTCGCAGCTTGGCTCCCTGAAATATCCGAGAGCAAAAAATATTGATCATTACATTCGTATTTTTAGGTTACAGTTAGGTTATATTTTCTTTTTACTTTTCTTTTTATGTTCATTGCACGAAAATACAAATAAAAAATATACATGATGATCTTAGAGTTATTATTAAAAGAATAAAGGTAAGTTTATTCAGGAACTTACAGTTTTTGTTTGAATAAATCCGATTCACGCGATCTGTCACACCTTAACTGTCTCGATGTTTTGATGGGTTTAATGACGCCATCTTGGAGAATTCGAGTGTTCAATAATTGGGACACACTGCATTTTCTATGTCCCAATGATCGAACACCATGTTTTTTAATTAATAATTAATTTGAATTTTTTTTTAAATTATTATTTGTAAGAAATTTTCTGAGGAACCTGAAACGCCTTTAGTTTTCGAGATGCGACAGTTTTTGAATTTTGTATGCCCTTACACATGAAGCGGCGCGTCTTATGTTACTTTGTTTGGGTTACCCAAACAAACCCAAACAAACAAAGTAACATTTGCAACAAGCAAGGTAACATTTTGACAGCTAAAGGTTCCATATATGTAATGAAATATTTATAAATAAGTAAATGCATGCAGGTGAATGAGAAATAATAAAAATACAAGATGGTGTTCAATAATTGGGACCTGTTCAATAATTGGGACATTTACCTTACTAGATAAAAAAATTCAAAAAACGGATCTTTGAAATTTTCAAACCCACGTAACTCCTTAAGGGTTTCCATAAAAATGGTCAAACATGCAGGTTTTTTTCAATTTTTCTCATAACTGACTTGCACAAAGATACGAGGTAAACGTTAGTACGAAATATTGTAAACAGTAGGACTTAATAATTTATTGAAAAACATACAACAAGATTTTTCGTTTCAACCGCGTGCCGTATGCTTCAATACGGAAGGCACACAATTATGTCCTATATATATATTTAGATATATATATTTAATATCGATTTACAAAAATTAATTTTAATAGATCTGCAAATATAGCGCACGAAGGTCGCTTAATCTTGAGAGAGTCGGGTCGATTTACAGTATGCGTGTGAGGTGTGTGACAACACGAGTACGTTTTTAATAGTATTTTAAACGCGTGTCCAAAAGCCAGAAAGGCGTATTTGTCCATTTTCAAACGATAGCGGCAAATTAATGAATTAAAAAAAGCCACGCCCCCCCCCCCCAAAAAGTATTTTGCTGAATATAAATTGTCTACAAAATGAATTTCTCGACCTGTAGACAATCGATAGAAATTTTAGTAATTCATTGTACGAAAATTAATTTCTGGCACTGCAATGTACACCCTTAATGTTTCGCGGTACATTGCCGAATGGAACGCACTCTGGTTTTCGGACACCTGTTATATGTACAGCTTACAATCGTAAATATAGCGTTATAACTTATGCATATTCTCGTACAATATCTATACAGATATAGTATTTATTTTTTGCTCCTCGTTAATTTGTCCACTATTATAAAATCCTATCTAAAACTTTAATAACGATCGTTCCTCGAAATTCTAATGAAATATTGGCAAATTCCTATTGTACACGTACGAATTTCAGTTGCACGATTGCTTTCCCGTGTGCACCGATTTTTCTTCTTTCTTCGTTATTTCCTTTTTTTCTTTCTTCATCCCTCATCGACATTTATTTGTACAATTTATTTCATTCGCTAATTTCTTTTGTCCCCCACGTGCAAAGGATCGCGTAGTTTTGCTCTTACGGAGTATATTGGTTATAATCGATAATGGCATGCAAGTCGTTCAAGTAACTCGAGGATATCGTCGAAAGAATCGCGAGGTTTCGATTCTTCTTGCTTTTTTAAGGTTTTTTAAAAATGGTTTGTTTTGCATGTTTCTCGGGTACGTTTGACGAACCGAACTCTCTGCAATTTCGACCCGTTTTACTTAGTTCGTGTGTGTGTCTGTGTGTATTTGCTACTAAATAAACAAGTGGAACGTACATCTTAGCAGGATTATCAACTGATATTTCTATGAGCTTCTTTTTTTCCTCGTCGACTTTAAGGGGTCTGCACACTTTAGACGCTAAAAAAAGCTATTTTTATGAATTTTTTTGGATAGGTTTGTATTATAGATATTGATATAAAAGTTGTTACACTTAATAAATACACTTTCGAATACATTTAAAAAATTTTTTAGAGTATGCAACCCAAACAAACTTTATAGCTATAGCGCATATCGAGGATTTTTCAAAATTTTGATATTTACTATTTTTTTGTCAAATACGGTGAAAAAAACACGTTTTTTTGTCGTTTTTTCGAAAAATGTCCGCCATTTTGTTATTTTTGCATATATAAAAAAACGTATGATATGCGCTATAGCCATTGACATACTGAATCTAAAACCGTTTGATTTTTTTGTTTCGGATGATCCATCTCCGAGATTTCATCGACAGCGCAGACCTACAATTTTCGTCTATAAACAGTGACTTAAGGAGATTGGAGCGCTAGACACAATCCAAGGTTAAATTTAAGAAAAAATATAGGTTATTGTTTAGATTATACTGAGTCTTCACGAATTTTTTGAAATTTTTCCACCACGAAACACCAGAGATAAAACATAGTTTAATGTGTCTAATTTAACGTGCGGTTAGATGGGCACGACTTTCCGACTAAAGGATATGTAATTTTTTTTTATTATTTAGCACCAAGATAAACCATTTCTAACAACGGATTAACGCAAACTAAACCTTTGTAAACATTTAGAAAAAAACTCATCTTGCCCATCGTAAACCATGGGCCAGTAATCTCGTGACGTAAATATGAATAGGCATAATTATAAATTACTCAAAATTTCATTATGGATTGTATAAAACATTCGGTATCGTAGTTTTTAAAAATAATAATCATCGTTAATGTCATACTTTTTCAAGGTGGTAGTAACACAAAATTTTTTCGAATTTACGAAATAATCATATTAAAATGCATAATTTTGCCCTTTAGTTATATATTTTTAAAAAATTAGCATATACAGAATAAATCTGTACCTCGTAGGCATTTTTTTGAGGTTCATTGAAAAAAAAGATGAATAAACCGTCATTTGACTCAACTGAATCGCTCCAATCTTCTTAAATAAATACATTCTTTTAAAAATGTATTTCGAAAGTGTATTTATTAAGTGTAACAACTTTTATATCAATATCTATAATATAAACCTATCAAAAAAATTCATGAAAATATACTTTTTTTAGCGTCTAAAGTGAGATGACCCCTTAAATGAACCGTCATTAGCCGTTTCTGGACCGGCCGAGGCAAGAACCTAGACAGCGTCGCGCGGCACCGCTTCGCACTATGTGGACGTGCCTCCCTCGCATCGTCTGTTTGGGTTGCCGCGCTTGAAGCATACGTACCGAGGCTGCCTCGCGAGGCGGCTCGGCTAGTCTGGACGCGGCTAACCAAGTGTTTATGTTCTTAAAGGTGCACACTGTGTGTGTGTATATATGAGGCGTTCCATACCATTTCGAACGGTCAAAAAGTTGTCCACTCTCAAAAAAATGGAAATTTTGTCAAATTATTTAATTGTATGAAAAAGAAAAAGTGTAAATTTTTTCAAAAATGTTGAATCGCATTTTCTCGAGTTTTTCAAAATTTCAAAATTATCAAAGTACCGTTATATCTCGTGAACATTTGATTTAACAGAAAAATGTTTAAGACAAAAAAGTTGCAATTTTACATGAACTTTGTGAAAAAAAATTATTTTGAATTTTTCGAGTTTAAAAAATGCCCATTTTCACCAAAATTATACAAAAATATTTTTTTTTCGGTCGGTATGTCACTTTTGATTTTTCTCAAAAAATTCGAGAAAATACTCTGAAGTGTGTACAGTAACACCTATTTTTTTCAGAGTTCCTCGATTCGTTGTTCCAAAGCTGTGCTTTGTTTTATTATTATGAGATATTTTTTTTAGACAAATCAATTATTATTAAAAATTATTCTCTCCCAAATTTTTCTCACATTTTTCAGGTAATAAACATCCATAACAGTGATAATTTTTTTGAGCTTACAAGGGTACAGTACGGCAGTCGGATTTTTGTAATTTTTCGTACTCATGGTACGCGAAGTTCAGAGCTCGAATATTAATATCCCAAAGCAGTTCGACGCCATATTCACAAATTTTCGAGAAAATTGACTTTGAAGTTTTCGAGCGCACTCTTATCCCACAAAGATGCAACGATATTCGAACCGGGCTCGTAGCGTACCCGGTAGCGCTCGAGTCTAGTAATCGCGGGGTCGCTGGTTCGAGTGTCACTTCGATTTTTTTTTTTTTCATTTTTCTAAATGAAAAAACGCAAGTCATATTTTTAATTATCTCTTGATTATAAACATACATTTTCAAGTATCAATATTTATAACCAACAACATTTTTAGGATGAAAATGAAAAACGTCGGGTAAGGAATTGAATACTTTATTATTCGGTCTGTATTCGTTTGTTTTATACATCGGGTGTAATGTTACACGAGCCAGAGTGATAACCATCGTAAAAACAAGGAAAACAGTAATTTTCACGGCATCTCGCACACCGTACAAACGCTGCATTGTTACATTCGCAATTTTTTTTCAATACATCGATCGGAAAACAAACTTCATTCACGTTCATGAAGATTTCTCTTTGATTGCAAAGTTTCGAAGCAAACCACGCATATCTGATCATGTTATTGAAGATCGGAGAAGACAACTGATGATGAACAATAGAATGAATTTTTATGCAATCTTCTCTATCATTAATTTCACGTCCTTGTTCCTTCCTATTAATCTACAAGGGAGTTTATGTAAATATTATTACTGGGTATTTTTACGTCGCCTATTCGCAATTTCAAGCAAGAGATAATCAAAAATAAGACTTGCATTTATCATTGACAATTATAATTACATATATGTGAATTAGCATAGATTTTATGATTTTTATCCCGGGATTATTTATTTATTTTTTTATAAATAATCACCTATTGTTATATATAAATAATATATGATCATATATGAGAAAATATATAATTATGTATAACTATAATGAATTTTGTACATAAATAACTATATATGGATTTTGTCCATATATAAACATATATAGATATATTATATTAATTATATATAATAATATGTGATTATATACAACAAAAATTTATCGGGATATTTAAATGACGGAGGTATGCGAATTAAAAAAAAATTAAAAAAAAAAATTTCGAAGTGAGACTCGAACCAGCGACCCCGCGATTACTAGACTCGAGCGCTACCGGGTACGCCACGAGCCCGGTTCGAATATCGTTGCATCTTTGTGGGATAAGAGTGCGCTCGAAAACTTCAAAGTCAATTTTCTCGAAAATTTCTGAATATGGCGTCGAACTGCTTTGGGATATTAATATTCGAGCTCTGAACTTCACGTACCATGAGTACGAAAAATTACAAAAATCCGACTGCCGTACTGTCCCCTTGTTAATCATAAATTATCGGTAAGGTATACAAAGTTAACTTTGCCATACAAAGTAACGTTCGTCGTCCAACATGAAAAGTGTGATACAAAGTAACGTCGTCGTGCAATATGGAAAATGTGATACAAAGTATCGTTGATCGCCCAATATAAACATTGTCATACAAAGTAATGTGCGCCGTCAAATGCCTTCTACATCGTTCAGTTTGTCAACATTCCCCCTCCATGCCAAAATACTATCGGAATTCTCAGTGTGTTTTGATTTTTTTACACTAGGTTGCACGGTGTGAGCCAAGCAGAGAACTCATATGCTTCCTTTGAATTTTCTTGGTTGTTTCTCGAGTGCCTTGTTACAAACTATTTTTTACAAAGAGTTACAAAAATATCTCATAATAATAAAACAAAGCACAGCTTTGGAACAACGAATCGAGCCACTCTGAAAAAAATAGGTGTCACTGTACACACTTCAGAGTATTTTCTGGAATTTTTTGAGAAAAATCAAAAGTGACATTCCGACCGAAAAAAAATATTTTTGTATAATTTTGGTGAAAATGGGCATTTTTAAACTCGAAAAATTCAAAACAAAATTTTTTCACAAAGTTCATGTAAAATTGCAACTTTTTTGTCTTAAACATTTTTCTGTTAAATCAAATGCTCACGAGATATAACGGTATGTTCAAAATTTTGAAATTTTGAAAAACTCGAGAAAATGCGATCCCAAAATTTTGAAAAAATTTACATTTTTTTTTCATATAATTAAATAATTTGATAAAATTTCAATTTTTTTGAGAGTGGACAACTTTTTGACCGTTCGAAATGGTATGGAACGCCTTATTACACACCGGCCGTCCCATTTTAATGTTACACCTGATTTATCTCGAAAAATACTGCGCCGATCAAGTATTGAGTATAGTTAAACTTTTAGGGTTCAAAGGGGAAGGTTAAAAAAAAATTTGTTCGTCCTAAATTCAAAATGGTGACGTTAAGATGGTTGACATATTTCTTCTAAATGGAAACATAACATTTTTTCATCGAAAAATTTGTCAAGCCAAAACTAACAACTTTTGTAGGACATTTTTTTATAAAGTCCATCATTTTTAGGTTAGGACACGATTTTTGACTATTTTAGCGCCATCCAGGATGTACCGAGAGGAGGTAAAATCTTTAACCTTCAAAGTGTGAGTTTGCGTGCGTGTTTGTGGGTGCGAGTTTGTTTGGGTTTGTTTGATAGGCCAAACAAACCTAAAAAAATGCAAACAAGGATTAGGTCTCTGCGGCTCGTCACTTCCGTTATATCAACGTTAAAAAAAAACATGTCGTCCATCTTGACGTCGCCATTTTGAATTTTAGACCAGCATTTTTTTATGTCCTCCTTTGAACTCGAAAAGTTTCACTATGCTCAATACTTAATCGGAGCAGTATTTTTCGAGATAAATCAGGTGTAAGATTAAAATGAGAGGTATATATATATATATATAAATTATATTTGCAATAAAATGAACGAATAAAATTGTTATCTCGTGTTGAAAAAAATATATATAAATTTCACAGCTCACGATATACCGAAATAATCGTATATTGACATCCTGTACAATTTCGTTATTTCAGTATTTAGCTACAGAGGACATTTTATGGTAATTATTATGCCCCGTAAGGCCCGCTTGCGATCATGCACGATTCAATATTTACGTCCCACATTATCGTATCGATATCCTCGATGAAACACGCCGGTGATGAGAACATTCGTTTTTTTGTTTTGTTCGGTGAGTTTTTTGTTTTCCAAACGGTAAGAATTGCGCTATCGATGTGATGATATTTTTTTGGAAATTCGCGTCCCAGTTTATTTTCGAAAAGTTTTTGGAAAAATTAAGCTACGCGAGAATAACTTCTGCCGATTCACGGTCTCTTGTTAGTTCTGAAAGTTTTCGCAATATTCTTTTTGCACGTCCCTTTTTAGAAAAACGACGCGGAAAAAATCCCCTTAAGAAACGTACGTAAGTAAAAAATATGAAAAATAACGAAGAGATTGTAAGTGAAGAACAATGCTATTTACGAAATTTGCTTTTCGCTGGTGTCTTTTCGTATCGAGTGAAAAAAACTGGGCCTTTCCAGCCCAGAATGGGACCTCTGAACGAGAAAAAGATATTTATCGTATCCACGTTACTCAACATTTGCAGAAATTCTTTCGAGATGTATCAAGAAAGACGTGGTGATTAGTATCTGTATTGAAAAAGACTCGATCGAAAAGAAATAAAGCAGTACAGCATGCCACCGTTGGTTTGAGTGCGATTATCGAACGAATTATTTCTGCCAGAAAGAAGCGTCGGTTTCCATTAGGAAAGATAATTTTTCAAAATTTGCACAGAGTGCAATGAACTCTGCATGATCGATAGTTAACCTTTTAAGGACGGGAGTGGTCGATATATCGACCAGTCCGGGGGCACATAAAATTTTATGTTTTTCACGAAAAATTTCATATATTGAATATGGCAAAAATATTGTAAAAATGTCTGGATGTTTTTATGACCTTGAAAATTGCTATTTCAAGGTCATCTTTTTCGGCCTAAAAGTTGGCGCACTTTTGTTGATGCGCTGAATACGAAAACAATAGTATCACGTATCGTAAAACTCGTTTTTAAAGTGAATTGAAGATCAAAATTGAAATTATCTTTCGTACCCGCCACTGAGCGTCCTTGAAATATTCTTCAGGATGACATTCTCAACATAAATATCTATTTTGTTGTACTCAGTGCATCCACAATGTGAGTATATAAATTTTAAGGCCAAACTAGCAGAGAAAAAAAAATTGACCTTGAAATTGTGATTTTCAAGGTCAAGGATACCGTCAGGATTTTTTTACATTATTTTTCCCGTATTCAGCGCATCAAATTACATAGAAAGGCTTTCAGACTTATTAAAATAATTTTTTAGAATTGGACTTTTAGTCGCGGACGGGGCTGTTCGATATATCGACCAGCTAGGCTTGGGACTCCAATTGAGAAATTCATCGATTTTATTGATATCTTTCATGTAAAAAAAGGTCGATTTTAATGGAAATTTCCCCGTCCTTAAAAGGTTAAAAATAAAAACCTCACACATGCGCGTTCGGTTGTCGGCACGTGTGACGTCTCAACGGCATGCACTGCGGCGTTTCTGGAAACTCCGTAAAAAAACAGTTCCTCTTCGTCTCGTTGAAAGCGCTGCTCGGCGAAGCCCCAAAGACAGTTCAGCGGGAAGAAAAGAACTGCGCGAATCGTTTTTCCATTGCACAGTGGCGCCGTTGTTTTTGTCTCGTTTGTTCACATGTGGTGCCAACTTTGGCCACCAGGTGTCATCACCCCAGTATGGAACTTGCACGTTGCTGTGTGAACCCCTTGTGAGCCCACCCCGAAAGTCAATTGGGTTAATTTAGCTAATTTCGAGATGAAACACGAATTTTGATAATGTTTTTTCGCCGTGTCTTAATCGCGTCCTATCCTCGATACGACGAGTGCCAGAGTGAGGATCGCAAGAGCGAGCAGATTGACGTTTGGTCCGTTGGACGTGGCACGACCGCAGCGATCCTTTATCTCGCTCTCCCTCGGATGATTCCTTATGCACGAGTGCGGTCTCTGCCTTCGCAACTCGTTCAACACTTTTTGGCACGCCAGCGACGTGTTTGTGTACATTACTTCCTCCGGCTCGACCGATAACGCCGGCTCAGACGTGAACGGACAATTCGTGTCTACGACGATCAGCAGTAAGTTACTGTAACTAACCGGTTGGACCACGTACGGTCGGTCGCAGCCTTTCGTCGAGTCGTAATTCACGTCGTATTCCTTCGTCGTTCCGTTTCTCAAGAGATACAGATAAAACTGTGCGAGACAAAGAAAAACATCGTTTACTTCAGCAGGTTAGGTTATGAGGGTATGGCTGCTTGCCTTATTGGGGGCTCAGCCAGTAAAGAAGAAACGTAAGTTATTCGAGCTCACCTCTTTGTCGCATGGTTGAGGTTTCGTTTTGTTTATGAAAACGTGCTTCTGAAGAAATGCTTTTTCGCCACCTGATCCCGGCTCGGGCAGTTTTTCGTCGCTCTCAGGATACTTTTTGGCGTATTCTTCCTCTTCCGTTGGACTTGTGTCAGCGTAAGCAAAATCGCTATCCCACAATCCTACTTTTGCCCACGCCCAGACTAGTTGACCGAGAATCCAAGACAGAGTTCTCTGGATACTCTTCCACGGCTGGACAAATGAATGAAACGCGTGTCAGTATCAATCCTGTGCTTTATTGAATTCACTAAAACTATCCTCATGATATTCCATTTTATTATCCGCGATGTCTTTTTCCGGGGCCCGTGTTTTTGGCGATTTCGTTCTTACCTTTCCAAGACCTCCACGAACCCAAACAAATCCCAGTTTGGGTTCTTTTTAACATTATAATCTTTGCAATTATCGACAAAGCAAGGTACACTGACAAGGAACATCCCTCAGGTGTCCGCCTCCGATTTTGTTGAAACTCATATATGTGATAGAGCATCGAAAACTTTGAGACACGTATTTTTTTTTATCGGCGGAAAAACGGATTTAAGGGGGGAAACCGCCCCTCAAAAAAGGCGTGTCGAGGGGTGATTTTGCAGTTGCACCCAGAAGCAATCCACCGATCTGAATGAAACAAAAACGAAAATTCTTCTAATGAAAAGCGATGAAAAATCCACTATGAGAATGTTGAAAAAAAATTAAATTAGGGGGTAAACCACCCCTCAATTTGCCTTTTTTTCACCCCACACTTAAGAGGGTTGTATGCAAATTAATAAAACAGGTATCATTTTGAAGGACAATTAAAATTAAAGTTGACGGGTTTTTGCGTTTTGGCGGCATAGCAAATTTAAGGGGGTAAACCACCCCTAACATAAATTTATTTATCATGGTCGTTTTTTCTGTGTTTAAAGTATATCCCCTAATTTTAAATATTTCTATAAGCTACAATTCAATGTTTTATCATATTTTTAAATTGTTACATTCGTCTTAAGGGGTAACTACCCCTCTGACGAGAAACATCATTGAAGTATCCGCTTTCGATTTCGTTGAAACTCATATATGTGGTAAAGCATTGCAAACTATTAAACATGTTTTTTTTTGTATCGGCAGAAAAACGGTGTTAGGGGATGAAACCACCCCTCAAAGTTTCTCCCACAAGCAGTCCACCGATCTGAATGAAACAAAATCGAAAATTCCTCTAAAATTAAGCGATGAAAAATCCACTACAAGAGTGTTGATTAGAAATATAATTAAGGGGTAAACCATCCCTCCATTTGCCGTTTTTCACCCCACGCTTAAGAGGGTTATATGAAAATTAATAAAACAGGTATCATTTTGAAGGGAAATCAAAATTCAAGTTGACGCGTTTTTGCGTTTCAGCGGGACAGCAAATTTAGGGGGTTAAACCACCCCTAACATAAATTTGTCCATCACCGTCGTGTTTTCTGTGTTCAACATGTCTCCGCGGATTCAAAATATTCTCCCGCGTTTTTAAATTATTACGTTTTTAAATTTCTACATTTTAAGGGTAAACTACCCCCTCTAATTGCTTTTCGTTTGAAGTTTCGCGAAAGCTTTCACGAATTTCGTTAAAACTGTTTTCATTTCATCGGTAATATCAATTTTATTTTTGTGTGTGCAGGCATATTCGTCTTGAGCTTTAGGAGCGGTACTTCAAGAGTGGGGACGTGGGGCTACCCCTTACTCATAAGACTCATATTTTCGTGTCGAAACGCTTCCGATTTTAATATGCACGTCCATTAAGCATCTCCATAGGAATAAACATACACTTTTACTATATCATTAATTATAATAATTTCCAGAATAAGTTATAAGGCTCACTTCTTATATTTCGGAACGATGATGCGCCTGGATCAAGCGATAATTTAGCCAGGGACGTAGTTTTGTGGAGGAATGTATATTTTTATTATTTTACCGTTTATTTAATTAAACATATTAATGAAACTGAGGGTTTTACAGTAGGTTAACGAACATGTTTTTAATTTATTTTGACATATTTCATTTGGGAATCATATCAGCTGATTTAATTAATAGTACTTGTGAAAAGTATCGCAGTCATATGCCGTCAAATCATTTTCTTGTGATATATACTTTTTTTTTCTAGTCTATCAACTATCAACCATCAACAATCATGGCTCATAATTCCTGCAATAATGATAATCGTCAAAAAAATGCTTTAAACACAACGACTTTTTGCAACATGCACATCTGATAATGGCCAAACTATTGCAGACGGGTATTCCACAATGTGTGTTCGATTCACCAAAACCAAAGGTAACAGGATTTTCAAAATCTTCTGGTTTTTTAAATGAATGGAAACGAACAAATTTATGTTAGGGGTGGTTTACCGCCTTAAATTTGGTGTCCTGCTAAAACGCAAAAACGCGTCAACTTGAATTTTGATTCTCCTTCAAAATGATACCTGTTTTATTAATTTTGATACAACCCTCTTAAACGTGGTGTGAAAAACGGCAAATGGAGGGATGGTTTACCCCTTAATTATATTTCTAATCAACACTCTTGTAGTGGATTTTTCATCGCTTAATTTTAGAGGAATTTTCGATTTTGTTTCATTCAGATCGGTGGACTGCTTGTGGGAGAAACTTTGAGGGATGGTTTCATCCCCTAACACCGTTTTTCTGCCGATGCAAAAAAAAACATGTTTAATAGTTTGCAATGCTTTACCACATATATGAGTTTCAACGAAATCGAAAGCGGATACTTCAATGATGTTTCTCGTCAGAGGGGTAGTTACCCCTTAAGACGAATGTAACAATTTAAAAATATGATAAAACATTGAATTGTGGCTTATAGAAATATTTAAAATCAGCGGATACACTTTAAACACAGAAAAAACGACCATGATAAATAAATTTGTTAGGGGTGGTTTACCCCCTTAAATTTGCTATGCCGCCAAAACGCAAAAACCCGTCAACTTTAATTTTAATTGCCCTTTAAAATGATACCTGTTTTATTAATTTGCATACAACCCTCTTAAGTGTGGGGTGAAAAAAAGGCAAATTGAGGGGTGGTTTACCCCCTAAATTAATTTTTTTTCAACATTTTCATAGTGGATTTTTCATCGCTTTTCATTAGAAGAGTTTTCGTTTTTGTTTCATTCAGATCGGTGGATTGCTTCTGGGTGAAACTGCAAAATCACCCCTCGACACGCCTTTTTTGAGGGTCGGTTTCCCCCCTTAAATCCGTTTTTCCGCCGATAAAAAAAAATACGTGTCTCAAAGTTTTCGATGCTCTATCACATATATGAGTTTCAACAAAATCGGCGGCGGACACCTGAGGGATGTTCCTTGTGAGAAAAGAAAACCAATTGAATAAAAAAAATATATTGGTTGATTGGAATAAATGTCTGATCGCGGAGTGCCACCGATATATGAGATTTTTACAGTGCTATAAAATGTTGGAAAATATGATTGATTCAAATAACATATTATTTTATTGTAAAATCTCTTCTGTTCTCTGAATACCTACATTATCCTTCAAATAAAATGATATTCTATTGAAATCATTCTATATACAATCCGTAGATGTATGGATGAAATCATTAAGCGGTTGCTACAACATTTTTTATTTCGTACAAAAATATAATCAAGAAAATGAATTATTTCTTTACTGCATCGAAACGAATGTGCTATGAGACGTAAGTTTTTCAATTCGTTTTAAATCTTAAGGGAGACTTTGTCCTTGACATTTTCACAAAATCAATTTGAGCTCAACATGAGCAGCTAGAAGAAGAGGAGGGATGCCTCTATGGACCAGGCATTGCCGATTAGCGGTAATTATAAACACATTTGTGTAAACACATTACAAAACTTTAAACGCGTTTTTCGCGAAAACACGTTTTTAAATATGGCTGACATTCTCCTGACCGCTGTAATTAACATATCGACCTGAAATTTGGAGAGCATACTCAGAAAATATGTCTTCACGGAATGACGGATCTTTTTTTCGATAGATATATTTTTGCATTTATTATTTATCTTTTTATGCGAAAAAAAACGCGAAAATTCGATTTTTTTTTAAATTGCCGCCATTTTCCGAAATTTGTACTAAACGAAAAACCCATCCGTCATTCCATGACCAAAGGGTCGCAGATTGATAATATGCTTTGAATTTGTGTTTCAGATCAACAAAGAGGGGGCAGTGATGTCAGCCGTTTACCTCTCGCGATTTGAGGACCTGTTTTCGCGGAGCTGCAACGGCCGTCATTTTGGTTTAAAAAAAAAAAATTTAAAGTTCTGTATATCATGAATAAAAGCAAAAAAAACCGCAACCAAAAAGCTTTACTCGTTTCCTTTAAAAAAATAAAATGTAAACACCTGAAATATGGCACTCCAAGGACAAAGTCTCCGTTAAATAAAAAGTGAGCATTAGAATGATCATCCACGATAACAGTGGAGAGAATATCAGATATCCAATGGAATATCCATGGAGAGAATATCAGATATTCAACTGATAAGAACAGATACTACACTTTGATCTTAGCCACAGGCCAAGACGCGATACTCTTTAGAGTTTCTCCGGCGTTTAAGTAGATTTTCGGTTCGCGCTACGCTTACGAGAAACGAGCGCGCGTGCGGCTTCTAGCGGTTACTCCCACAACTACGGGTTTCCTAACACCTATAATTTCGGTGGCGCTCGGCCATGATTCGGTTGAATTTTTTCAATCAAATGTGCAAGAAACAAATTTTATTTTCGCTTAATTTTTTAACCAATTCAGACATTTGCTTAATATTTTTCAATCAAAATAAAATATTAATATTTTGACGAATAATGTACTTGAAAATCAATATCGGATATGGCGAAGAAATAAAGTAACATATTTACTCAATAGAAATTTTATCTGAATCAAACGAGCGAAATTTAATTTTTCTTGTGTACCCGAATCAACAATATCCATGTTATGAATTGAAACGCTTTTTTTGTTCGTTGCAGAAAATGTTTCAATAATATATTGTTCTCGGCTAACAATATATTTTTTGAATGAAAAAAAAAATTTAATTTTATCATGTTATTAACCCTCAATCCGTGAACCGGGGTCGTTTTCGTCCGAGCGAAAATTTGTCTTCGAAATTTCTCGAACGTCGGCGATGTCAGTGTACCTGGTCGGGAACGAAAAAAAAGTATAGGCAGGTAAGTTCGTGAGCGCACAATGTCAGGTCTGGCAGTCAGTTATTCTCGAACTGGCGTGCGAGACAAATCGGACCAGGACGAAAACGACCCCTGTTCACGAATAACGTAAGTACAATTGGCGGTTTTCGAAATTTTTGTTTGTTTTTTGTTCATATTTTGATGTTTTGAACTGTAAACAATCAATGTAACATAAATATTTCCGTTTGAAAAAAAAATTATGGCGGTCAGAAGGGCCGAGGAGATTTATTACTTATGGTCTAATAACATAAATAAAACATAAATATGGTCTAATAACATAATTAAATGCTACTTATGGTCCAATAACATAAATAAAATAAGAAGAAAAAATAATAATTTGGACATTGAGTATTTTTCCCTCGTTTTAACCTCCCAAAAATATGCCTATGTTCCCGGTGCAAAATAGGGTATCTGGTTTATCCCTACGATACTGTAGTATTTTTTTCTTTAAAGAACAACATTTTTCATTTGAATAACCGTTGATTAAACTTTTTTCTCATAATTTTTACGCCCGCTGCATTTAAACAAAAAAGTTTTTCGCGTGCATTGCTTCACATTTGTTGAAAAAAAAATATTAAGAATTAAAAAAAAAATTCTCTGTTTTCGCTTTAAAAGGAAAGTATAAAGATAAACCATGATTTTTTTCAGATATTTTGACACAAATTGTAAGTGTGACAGCGCAAAGCAGAAAACGACCCCGGTTCACGGAATTAGGGTGCCAAAAAACCTTCATGCATTGAGGGTTAAAGTCAATAGCGTTTTGTTTGGACTAATAAATCCGATTATTTACACCAACAATTTTACAATTGAATCAACGAAATTTCATTCAATAACACCAATGACATTGGATCAATGATTTTTCTTCTCAGTGTACGAAGGATAGAGAATGACACAAAAAGACTCACCGTGAAGAGTACAGTGCCGTCGCTCGAGCTTTGGGTGTTCTTGAAGCAGACAGCCTGATAATCGAACATTCGAATTCTATCGAATATTCTCTCTTCCACCATACTGGTCATAATGGGACCTCTGACCTCCCCGAAAAATTTGCCTGCGTCCGAGACGTCCTCGGCAACGACGATGTAGCCATTGTTGTCGATGAGATAACACGCCAGTGATTCGTTGCTGCAATCGATGTCGCAATTGGTATTCTTGTCGCAGCTGTAGGTCATGCTCTGGAAGAGGCCCTGCAGGGCCGAGTGCTGAAGTTGGAAACCAACCACTGCGACCGGCGCTCGTTTTTCCGCGGCACCTGAAATTTTTATGTTCATTCATCCGCTGCTCTCTTCCGCTGCTGATACTTCCGATCCGATACTTTGGCTAGGTATGTTGAAGGATACTGATTTCTTTCTTCTTAGACGCAGCACCCATCGCGATAAAAGTTCAACTTTGAATTGCTGCAAGTGTTTCCAATGTTTCGCGAGCCATATTAGTTGCACAGGGTTACAAGAATCCTTGCTGATGATAATGGGGTGGAAGAGGACAATTAGACCTGCTGGAAAAATTATGTGAAGCATCCAAGTTACTCACTCAGGTCTTTTTCGCACACTCGAAAACGCGTCGAGCCTTCATTGGCCCAAGCATAAATAAACAGATCCGAGCAGTATTGGAGCCAACCCGATGTTTTACTTTATGGATGGTAGTTAAGGAGGTACGGTGATGACCATGCTAGTAAACTTAGAGTCTATTTCACGCCGCAATACCGCCACGTTTTAGATATATGTATATGGCCTATTTTTCGAGAAATATTTTTTAAGTATTGAATTTCGAGTTTCCTATTATTTTTATAATATGGAAACAACCTTATTAATCTACTACTCGACTTCGGTAGTACGCCATATCGTTGACGTTTAGCATCGTCGCATTTTCGGTGGCTGTCATCGATTCCACGCGCCCGGCTTATTATTTTTTGTAGCCGGTTAACATGGAGAATGAAAATACTGTGGAAGTTTATCAAAAGAGTAACGGGATTGTACCTGAAGTCCAGTTTAGAGACAAATGTAGATTCTGACGGACAATAATTAGAAAATGAAAAGATAATATTGCGATTGCAAATAAAAAACGTCGCGCCGAAGTTAACCTCAATGTCCAATGTCCAATCTGTCCAAAGTCAAAACATATTTCATCGATTGTTATGTTATTTTTCCCTTTCCCAATTTTCACAATATTTGCAGGTATAAAAAGGAACGTTTATTTTATATGACGGTTCTCCCATGCTGAATTTATTTATAGATGCGTTGTATATGTACATGTCGCCAGAAAAATTGAGATGCCTTTGCTGTACGTAAAAGAACTTCAAGTAAATATCGACGAAAGGCCCTTTATAATCCATTAAAAAATGTACGGCTTCGCACAATCATATTTTTAATTCGCCTTGAAAATATCCGATAGACGAATCAAATGTGCGCGGGTATCCGGCGTTGCCACACGTCGAGCAAGATGGCTGCTGTTAGGTCACGAGAAGTCTCGCTCTCCGAGAACTTCGGTTTTTGCGATTTTATTTCTAAATTTATTGCTTATTTCTGCGGTGAGCTTTCCAATTCAAGGTGCCTTATCGATCACAAAGATTCAACGAACGCAACCATCAGTTTTTTTTACGTGTTTCTTGGCTCCAAGTAGCACAAAAAAATCGATATATGAGAGGACAGGCACATTTTGTCGTCTACGTGTGACTAATTCACCAACTTTAACAATTAATAACTCGGAAAGTGTACGGTAAATCTCGTGGAAACTCCGCATACGCATGGGCAAAGGTCTCGACAATGCTATAAAAAAAATCGGACTTTTATCTTGAACTCGCTCCAATCACCGTACCTCCTTAAGTGACAACATCCAGGAAGCAAAATCCTTAGAAAAAACGAAATCAGGCCTGAAGCTACCCTTTCAGATACGAACTCAAAATACAGACTTCACGAATCGCAATTTAAACTTCAAGGACCCATCAGGTGTAAATCCACGACATCTGGTGGGCAAACCGAGAAAATCATATCGACTATCGGAAGCAATCACAGACACAACAGAAAGTACAATTACGCCTTGAGCCGCACTCGCCAGATAGAGAAAACTCTATCCGAAACGTTTTTTTTTTGTTTCTAAAGTGAAAACTATTTTTTAAAAAGATGATTGACTACTTTTATTTTCTTCAAAAAATTCTCTAAAATAGAGTGACCCATTCTATGATGTTTAAGACTAGTCTCATCGTGGGCACATTTTTCCTTCTACTTTTTTTCGAATTAATCATATCTTTTTGAGAAGATTTTTATCATTTTAATCTCCAATGATGTTATTAATGATTTTACGATTTCCAATTCGGCTTCAACAGGCCTGCTACGGTTTATTTTTCATTTGGGCTGAATTTAACGAAAAAAGATCATTATTTCGTTAAATTTACGACAAATTGAAAATAAACTGTAGCAGGCCTGGCGAAGCCGAAATGGAAATCAGAAAATCATTAATTTACCTTCAAAAACTAAGATCACTCAATGTCAGCCTTCACTGGAAATTAATAAGGAAAGGCGCGATAGAACTATGCAAATCGATATCTGGCGAATTTCTCTCCCCATACTTTTTCATCGAAAAAGCCTTGGGCGGTAAACGACTTATCTTAAACCTTTCAAATCTCAACAAGATGATTGAACCAATACATTTTAAAATGGAGGATATTAGGACCGCTACTAATTTACTTTCACTCTGAAATTCTATGGTATCCTTGGACCTCAGAGATGCATATTTCCTTATAAGAGTTCACAAATCAAGTAGAAAATACCTGAGATATCGTTTTAAGGGGCTATACCAGTGTGACACTTTCAATAAATCGATTTTTTTTGCCTTTTTCGACAGTTTATAATTTCAAGAATATCATTATCATTTATATCAAATCATTTTATCTTGCAAAAATCGATAGTTAAATCTTTAAACGCATTTTTCTCGAAATGAGATTTTTCAAATTTGCTGACATTGTAACTCAAAGAGCAATTATCCGATTGACTTGAAATTTGAACTGAGTACTTTCGATTATATTTACTCTACAATGACGTAGATATTTTTGATTGGATGAAAATTGACGATTTGGCATTGAAAAAACGACCATTTTATAGGCAAGAAAACAGACTTTCTTTTCATAACTACGCTATTTTGTTAGATTTTGATATTTTTCGAAAATCCTACGTTATTGTACAGGAAGTACCTTCCAGTTTAACGACATTTTTTCCTTTTTCGGTTTCACCTACTCAATCGGCCGGAATCATGTCACCAGTGGAGGAACTTTTTTTGGCGCCTCCGAAGGCAGCGCATAAGTCGGTTGGATCTCAATATTTTTCTATGAAAAAATTATGTAATATAGGTCAAATATAGCCAAATATATTCTTAATTTTCCGAAACATTTAATTGAGTACTTTTCTTCCAAAAAATTCCCGAAAATCATCCAAATTTTCAGCGTTCACACTGGTATAACCCCTTAAAAGGCAATCATTTGAATTCACGTGTTTGCCTTTTGGACTATCGTCGAGTCCAAAGGGGGGACCAAGCGGTCACCCATCCGAGTATTAGCCTAGGCTGCTCATTACGGCTTGCCCAACCAATGAGTATCCTTCGTCAGACTGCGTCGGAAATTAACGTAATTTCAATTCGTAATTAATTACCGATAAATATGGCTCGGCTCGCGGTAACCAGCGTCGTATTATCGGCACCCGCTTCATCGATCGGCACGGAAAATACAAAGCTGTCAGGGTGAATGTAATTCTGCTCGACCGCTCGTTTGTACCAAATTTCGTCGATCGCACGTGGGTAAAGCCTGCTAAAATGATGCTCGACGGGCGTTGTATCGTTGTCTACGTTGAAATCTTGCCATCTTGTCAGACCGCTGTGAGTCGCCATGAACGCAAGTGTGAATCCGAAACGTTGTTGAAACTCTTTGCTGAATAAACATAAGAATCTCGTGAAAAGGTCGTACGATGAGGTACGACTAGGTATAGTTATATGAGTAGCGAACGTACGAAAAAAATGCATTTTTTTTTCAACTCGAACAAAACGTTGGTACCGATCGAATGAAGCAGAAATAAATTGGTCGTATAAAAATTTATTATTATTATAATATTTGTGTGTGTGTGTGTGTGTGTGTGTGTGTGTGTGTGTGTGTGTGTGTGTGTGTGTGTGCGTGCGTGCGTGCGTGCGTGCGTGTGCGTGTGCGTGCGTGCGCGCGCGCGCGCGCGTGTGTGTGTGTGTGTGTGTGTACATACAGGGTGTCCCATTTTAATCTTACACCTGAATTTTCTCGAAAAATATTGCTCGGACGAACTATTGTGTGGAACAAAACTTCTAGGGATTGAAGGGGGACGTTTGAAAAAAATTTATTTGAGGAGCCAAAATTCAAAATGGCGGCGTTACAAAGGCTGACATGTTTTTTTCAAACGGAAACATAACTTTTTTTATTGCCAAAAAATTTGTCAGCTGAAAACTAAAAACTTTTGTTGAAAATTTTTTTTGATAAAGTTCATAGTTTTAAAGTGAGAACATCATTTTCAATTATTTCAGATGTATCCAGGATTGTGTGTGTGTGTGTGTGTGTGTGTGTGTGTGTGTGTGTGTGTGTGTGTGTGTGTGTGTGTGTGTGTGTGTGTGGGCGCGCGTGCGCGTCTGTGTGTGGATGTGCGTGTGTGTGTGTGTGTTTGTTTGGGTTGTTTTTTTTTGTTTCTTTGTTTTCAAATTTGGACGATATTTCATGAGAAAATTTTGGAGGAAAATCGATGAAAAATAGTTTTTTTCCATTTTAATAGCGTTTGTGCCATTTTCAGGCCCAAAAACGTGTTTCTTTAAATCCTTGACGAACTTTGGTCACGATGGGTAGAAACACACACACACACACACACACACACACACACACACACACACACACACACACACACACACACACACACACACACACACACACACACACACACCCACACACACAAATCCTGGATACATCTGAAATAATTGAAAATGATGTTCTCACTTGAAAACTATGAACTTTATCAAAAAAATTTTTCAACAAAAGTTTTTAGCTTTCAGCTGACAAATTTTTTGGCAATAAAAAAAGTTATGTTTTCGTTTGAAAAAAACATGTCAGCCTTTGTAACGCCGCCATTTTGAATTTTGGCTCCTCAAATAAATTTTTTTCAAACGTCCCCCTTCAATCCATAGAAGTTTTGTTCCACACAATATTTCGTCCGAGCAATATTTTTCGAGAAAATTCAGGTGTAAGATATAAATGGGACACCCTATATATATATATACAAACATACACATATATATCTGATAATAATAATGGATTTAATATTATTAAAAAAGAAAATATTCATTCCCAATAACTCATTAGAAGTGGAGATATCAAAAAAAAAAATGTTTTTTTTTAATAACATAATTCTTCATTTGTCATTTCTCTCGTAATTATCTGACTGTAGTTGCAGCCAATCGGTTTAAGGGGTTACCCCCACTTGCGATTTAAAAAAAAATCGATTTTTTTATTGCATTTTTTTGAAGTATAAGTATCCGGGCCCATACTTCTGTATGGGCCCGGAATAGATGACTCTATGTAAGTTTACAAAAAAAAATATTTTCTTCGTGTAAACTGAAATTGAAACTTTACACGCGTTTTTCTCAAAATGGCATTTCTGAAGTTGGTGACCAAGATTACTCGAACACTAATGAACCGATCTTCTTGAAATTTTGCAGGCTTATTTAATACATAAAAATGTAGTCTTTAATCGTTCGATTTTTTTTTCGAAAAAAATAGCCGTTTTATAGCCAAAAACGGCCGTTTTTTTTCGTTAAAATCGAACCATTAACTTTGACTGTCCGCTATTTTGTGAAAAATGAATATTTTTTTAAATCCTTCGATTAAAGACTAGTTTATACTTATATTTGACTAAATCCATCCGCATTTTTTTTTCAGATGATCCACTTCGCCGCAATGGTGGTCACCGCAAACGGTGTACATAAAAACATTATTTCATTGACGGCCATTTGCCACTAAACATTGCAATATTTTTCAATAAAAAAATTACTGAAAGTTCTTCAAGATGTGTTCTTTAAGATGGTATATTGATCGATTAAAAAAGTTTTGTAGTTTTCTTTAAAAAAATTCATGAAAAAGGCCTTTTTTGCGCTACAAGTGGGGGTAACGCCTTAAAATTGACAACAAAAAAAGTTTTAAAGTCAGCATCATTTGAACGTAACAAACATTTTGTTTCTTCTTTTCTCCATGTCCAGATTTGTTTTTATTATAGATTCAGTTCATCGCACTGTAACTGGAATTCGTAAAAATATTCCAGCAATTTCGTAACTCAGACAGACTTAAAAAAAATTGAGTTTTTTCCACAAAAATAAATTTTCACTACATTCCAACGGTGCAAACTTGAACGTCATTGCCAAAATCTTTCGTTCTATCCAATGAATATGAATTTAACCGCTTTTACAATTTTCCTTGTTAGGGATCGTCCATTAATCACGTGAGGTTTTTTGGCCACTTTTTGAGCCCCCCCCCTCCCCCATGGTGATATGTGGTGAGGTTTCTGTTATCAAAATCCGCCCCCCCCCCCCTATTTGAGCCTCGCGTGATTAATGGACGACCCCACATCACCATGAAGGGGCGGGGGGGGGGGCTCACAAAGTGGCCAAAAACCTCACGTGATTAATGGACGATCCCTTACACAAAATATTTGCATGGGTTTTGAAGTGTTTGAAAATCGCAATAAATAGCAATAATTCTGAAAAATTGTGAAGGAGTTATGGGTTGAAAAAAAATAGTTGTCCATTCGATCGGTATAAAAAAAGAGGTGTCAAGAATAATGGATTTTACGAGAATAAAATTCTCGAATCCCTTCGGGAGAAATTGCACAAGCTAGACGTCGTGTCTCAAAAAATCCTTCGGCACTTTCACGTTGAGTGTGTCTTCTCGATCCTGCGAAAAATTAAGATGGCACCCGCTGCGTGCGATCCGGGCGACCACTTTTTCTTTGTTAACGCAAAACACACACGCGAACAAGCTAGGTGCGAGACCATGTGCGCCGAAAATACACGCTTGATGAGTAGGACCGGGACCACCGGGACAGAGATTGAGGGGAGAATGGGGGGGGGGGGGGGGGGGGGGAGGAAGAGAGAGAGAGAGAGAGAAAAGGGAAATAAGGTCGGAAGTGAGAAAAGAATGCTCCCGAAATAAACCTTCCGCAAGCCCTCACCCTCCCACGTGGAAATGTAAATGAATTTCGATAATCTTTAATTACTCATTAGTACGCGGATAATTTTTGCGGAAAAGTCATGGATCATTTGTTAGCAACGAATAAAATAGTTTTTTTTCTTCAAATATTTGAATATTATTTCGCACGTCTTTGCAAGTTTGGGTAATTTCTTTAAGGAGGTACACCAGCTTCATACAATGTTGCCATGCTAAACCATGGTCAAATTTCAAAATGGTGATAGATCAATAAAATTTGGTGAGTATATTCTTTAGTATTATATATGTCAATACAATTTTTTTCAGATTTTTTCATTGTGCCGTTATCGAATAATTGAACATTGAAGTTCACGTGTATAAGCATAGGGTTTTTATAGATATAGGTATATATTCCGGGTATAAGAATAAACGCTTGTGAATTATTTGTAACAAAACGGCACAACCAAAAAAATCTGAAAAAAATTGTATCTACATGAATAATACTAAAGAATATATTCACCAAATTTTATTGATCTATCACCATTTTGCTGAAGCTAGTGTACCTCCTTAAGGAGAGATATACACCTAGAGGTCGAGGATTTAGAAGCTATGAACATTCCGTCGACCGTAGAAGACCTACACTATGGGCCTGGTATCGATGATTCCATGTAAGTTGACAAATTTCATGATTTATTCATTCCCAAATTTTCAAACGCGTTTTTCTCAAAACCACGTTTTTCAAATCGGTACCCAAAATTTCTCGAAAACCAATGAACCAATTGCCTTGAGGTTTTTTGTGGTTATTCTATACACCATTATCTAGTACTTGTCATAGGATTTTTTTTGTCCGTTACTTAGTTTTTGTTTTATAGGCAAAATAATAACTAATTTTTGGCCCAAAAATCACTATTTATGTTCAAACGTCCGCCATTTTGTTATAAATCGATATTTTCAAAATCGGCTATGACAAGTACTAGATTATAGTATCTAATTTAATAATCTTTTTGGTTTTTTTTTTCAGATGATTTTTGAAGAAACGCCAGTGGGTACCGTACACGGATATTTTTTTACGACGCTCCAAGGTTCATACAATATCCTTGTATATTTTTGATATTTTTGAATAAAGAAAATTAAACATATTTTTGAATGAATATACTTTTATATAATTAAAACCCCAATCCGAAATTTCAAATAGTTTTCCTTGAAAAAAATCAGAAAAATGACCATTTTTCCGGCTCTTAGGTGTATATCTCCCCTTAAGGCGTTTCATCTAAGTAGAAAAAAGGATTTTAGGCGTTTTTTCGTGGCTTTAGAGAGGTATTAATGCGACAGGAATTATACACAAAAGGAGGTAAACGTTTCGCACTCAGCAGCTTCAAATGTTCAGAAATTGAATGAACATTCATGCAACTTTGTCAGTGCATCCGGCAATGCTGCTGATGGTAAGTGATGGGCCCTTGGAAGATTTGAGGGTCGGTAAGCGTTGCGGATGCTCAAACGGGAAAATACATCGATATCAATAGTCGAAAAGTGAACAAAACATGAATTTGTCGTACTAATTTTCCATTCTTAATCATCCTCATCGCTTGACCAGCTTCCGATACCAAAAATCGGGCATTTCTCATTGGGACGTTTTGTAGAACGGGCGAGGAATTCGGATCGAAAATATCCAGCTTCAAGGCCTTAGGCTACAGTAATGGGTATAAAATCATGTGCGAATCTAACAATTTTTTTTCGTATGAAAAAGTGATTTACTCATAAAATTAATTACACATCTATTTCGCATGAATATCAAGCTGTTAGAAAATATATATATATATATATATATATATATATTTTTCGATGTACAAAATGGCCGACTACCAATATTTTCTTTTGCTATATTTTTTTAGGCACTCCGCGGCGTGACATTTAGCATCCACAATTTTTTACCTAGAACAAAAAACAAAAATTCTCACCAATCTACAATAGAATACCTAGAGAAGTACGTAAGGAATTTAAAAAATATTGTTTTATTAAAAAGTTGTAGGTATTTGAACTTAAGAAATGAATTTTCAGTGAAAAATTTCGTTATAACTGTTCATAAACTGCTCATAAAATGAAAACTTTTCGATTAATCAGAAATTCCGTACGTACTTTATTGCGAAATGCAATTAGGAACATAACGTTTAAATTTGAAGTGAATCGAGTGAAAATTGTTGAAGTTATTTGTCACGCCAATTGGAAAAAAGCTGTTTCGAGAAGTTTCGAGTAGTCGGCCATTTTGAACATGGAAAAAAAATATTTTTTTCAACAGCTTGATATTCATACTAAATAGATGTGTAATTAATTTTATGAGTGAATCACTTTTTCATGCGAAAAAAATGGTTAATTCGCACATGACTTTATACCCGTTACTGTAGCCTAACCCCTTAAGGAGGTTGGAGCGATCTAGTTGAGTCGAGTGGGGGTTTTTGAATTTTTTTTTTCATTTAACCTCATAAATATGGATACGAGGTATAGATTTATTCTGTAGATGGTAATTTTTCACAAAATTTATCATTCGGAGGCAAAATTATGCCTTTTTATATTTTTATCACGTAAATAAACACTTTAGTGTCACTATCAACTTGAAAAACGAAAAACACCCCTATTTTTGAGGGTGCGTTTCACCCTTTGAAAATCGAGTTCCACAGATATAAAAAAGTACGTGTCGCCTATTTTTACCCATTCTACAAGCATGCCAAATTTAAGGGGTTACCCCCACTTGCGATTTTGAAAAAATCGATTTTTTTTATTGCATTTTTTTGAAGTGCAATTTGAAGTGCAGTTTTTTTTGATGCCCGGAATAGATGACTATGTAAGTTTACAAAAAAAATATTTTCTTCGTGTAAACTGAAATTGAAACTTTAAACGCGATTTTCTCAAAATGGCATTTCTGAAGTCGGTGACCAAGATTACTCGAACACTAATGAACCGATCTTCTTGAAATTTTGCAGGCTTATTTAATACATAAAAATGTAGTCTTTAATCGTTCGATTTTTTTTTCGAAAAAAATGGCCGTTTTATAGCCAAAAAACGGCCGTTTTTTTTCGTTAAAATCGAACCATTAACTTTGACTGTCCGCCATTTTGTGAAAAACGAATATTTTTTTAAATCCTTCGATTAAAGACTAGTTTATACTTATATTTGACTAAATCCATCCGCATTTTTTTTTCAGATGATCCACTTCGCCGCAATGTTGGTCACCGCAAACCGTGTATATAAAAACATTATTTCATTGACGGCCATTTGCCACTAAACAATGTAATATTTTTCAATAAAAAAATTACTGAAAGTTCTTTAAGATGGTATATTGATCGATTAAAAAAGGTTTATAGTTTTCTTTAAAAAAATTCATGAAAAAGGCCTTCTTTTGCGCTACAAGTGGGGGTAACGCCTTAATCGAAATAGGAGAGATCGACCTCGCAACCTTTCCTTGTCAGTATAGTCTAGACAATAACATATATATTTTTTTTAATTCAATTTTGGATTGTGTCTACCGCTTCAACCTCCTTCAGGCCGTATTGTAGTGTGTCTAGTGAAGAAAATTGTTTTTTTTCTCCTTCATATTCTTAGAGGTTGTGGTCTGAGATGTGCTGAAATCAGTGAATATCCACTCTATAATTGCACGACAAACTTCAAACGCGTTTTTGCTCAAAACATTTTTCAAGTCGGGCGTGTATTTTTCTCAAAATCTATCGGGCCGATCGACTTGCACTTCAGCAGACATGTAAAGTACATGTCGGGCTATCGTTCGGCCCTCCATCTTTTTTCATTGCTTCCTAATTTTCATTTTTCCGGGCCGCGAGAAGTGAAAATTTAGTTGAAAAAATCAGAGTTACTTTTTTCAGACAACGCCATCTGGTAAATTATTCATGAAATTTTTTATTGGAGGGCTCAACGACAACTACATTCGTAAAGAATAGAATGAAAAAAAAACCGATTATTTCAGATAACAAAGATGGCCACAATCACAACGCCCGACCGATCATGTACAATTTCGAATAAAGTGCTTTGAATAATTTAAGATTTTACTTTAAACATGTAAAAATATAACTGAAAAACTAACACTGTAGATTGAATCGTTTTTCCAAATTCAATATCCAAAAAATCAGCTTCTAAAATGAGTGTTCACACTAAAATACGGCCTTAAATTCGATCCCCAACGGATTCTGATTCCAGTATCAGGAGACCGTATGTAAGGCTCCGAATTTTCGATCAATGGCTACGGAAGCGGATGGAAAACATATGGGATAGGGAAAAAGAAAAAAAAGAGGCAGCGCGAAGAAAAATATATTTTCGACAACGACGGATGATTAGAATATTAAAAATTATTTTCTAAGAAACGTAAGGTGCAGATGTGATGGCGTTACCTGGGCAGGAGGTTCATCAGCCTAGCTAAAGGTCTGCATGGCGTCAAAGTGGTTAAGTATTAGTAAAAAGGAACTGGTGCATCACGACTATCACCGTTTCAAACTGTGCGGCAAACGCAAAAACGATAATTCAACAATTATAATAATCAAAATTATGATAATAACAATAATAACGATAACGATAATACTAACGATAAACGGTAGAATAACAAAAAAGAAATAGAAAGAAATCAATATCGATCGTGCGTGTGACGAAAGTGCGTTGAATCGTGATGACGTATATATATTTTTTGTTGTTGCATATATGAGGTATTCCAAGGGTTTTCGAACGGCCTAAAAGCCTGACTTTCTTCAATCTTTTTCAAAGTTGGTGATGTTTTTGTATCATATATTTTGAGTACGTGGCATTTTTTCAGATTTTTCTCGGCTCGCTAACTCGGCTAACTCGGGGATAAGATTTTACACGTCATTAAATTTCAAATGATCGTATCGTAGTGATCTTCTCGTCGTACGAAAAAATGTCCTCTACAAAAAAGATGCGTTTGCCTATGAACTAATTTGTAAACAAATTTCAAAATTTTCGAAGGTCTCCTACACTTGAAAACAAAGAAAAATCTTTCACTTTTTAATTTTTTCACCCCAATGACTAGGTTGATCCTGCTGAAATTTACACTGAATTTTCTTTTATTAGTGTAAAACAACACGTGTAAGTTTAATTCTGCGCTGGGCTTGCGTTCAGTTAATATCGTCGTCTTAAATTTAAGGGGAAACTGTTTTTGTTGAATAACTCGGAGATTTACAAGTTTTAAGTAAAAATGGTAATGACTAAACTTGTAGGAAATCGAGAGCTTTACAACTTTGGTCATTACAGTTTTTTCTCTACCATCGACATTTTTCGAATTAAACCCAAAAAAAGCGGCTATTGCATTATCTCGTTGATTTTGAACTTCAGGTCATAAACGAACATAAACAAACTTGTAAAGAATGAGATTCTCGACAATTTTGGTATCTACTTTTTTTCTCTAGAGTCAATATTTAACGTCGTACGGCAACGGTAAAAAAAACGAGAAGCGTGAAAATATTTCGCGAACCATTCGCTCTTTCCTTTTACCGTTGGCGTACGACCTCAAATATTGATTCTAGGAAAAACAAGGTGGGAACAAATTTGTCAAAAATTTCATTTTCTACAAATTTGTTCGTGTTCGTTTATGCCCTAAAGCTAAAAATAAACATGATAAAGCAATAGCCGCTTTTTTCAGGTTTAATTCGAACAATATCGATGGTAGAAAAAAAACTGCAATGACCAAAGTTGTAAAGCGCTCGATTTCCTACAAGTTTAGTCATTACCATTTTTACTCAAACATTGTAAATCGCCGAGTTATTCAACAAAAATAACTATCCATTAAATTTAAGACGACGATATTAACTCAATGCAAGCCCAGCCCAGAATGAAACTTACACATGTCGTTTTATACTAATAAGAGAAAATTCAGTGTAAATTTCAGCAGGATCAACTTAGTCATTGGGGTCAAAAAATTGAAAAATGAAAGATTTTTCTTTTTTTTAAGTTTTGTAGTACTTGGAAAATTTTGATTTTTTTTTTTCAAAATAGTTCATAGACCAACGCAACTTTTTTGTGGACGGCATTTTTTCGTACGACGAGTAAAACCTTATCTCCGAGTTAGCCGAGTTAGCGAGTCGAGAAAAATCTGAAAAAATGCCACGTACTCAAAATATATGACACAAAAACATCACTAACTTTGAAAAAGATTGGAGAATGTCAGGCTTTTAGGCCGTTGGAAAACACTTGGAATACCTCATATATATATACATATACATATACATACATACATACATATATATATATATATATATATATATATATATATATATATATATATATATATATATATATGCATATATTATTTATGTGTATAGAAATATGAGAGTGAACGAAACGAGCCATTTTGCGTGTCAGCCGCAACAGAGACGAGCGTTATTTGTGTCTTTTGATCTTTTTCTTAATTTGCGACACATTGAGGGACGTATCAGCGACTGTTGGTTAATCGCCAATGAGAAAAAAAAAAACAATTTATACTCACCCCTTTTCCTCGCGGGTGGTGTTGATGTTCGCAAACCACTCGGTTACCTTAGCGTCGAAAACCAAACTTTGGAGAAGACTGCGATCGCAGAAGTACGACTTCTTGTCGGGTGTCGGGTTGTCTGGAAAAGGTATTTTGTTTAAAATTGGCTACAGAGTAAACGATGATATGCTAACTTTGAAAACAATTTATTGAAAAATATTCAATCATAAGATTTTGAAAAATTAATGTTTGATGTCAATATATAAAATTAATCAAACGTTCATTAAAATTATATTATATTATATTAACGTTATTGTTATAACATTGGATTTTGCACTCATTTGTGTTTGTCAGGGGTCGTTTAAATTATCCCTGCAAAAAAGTTACACTAGAGACCACTTTGGAAGAAATTTTCGCGATATAAGTGAAAAAATGGATTCGTTGAACAATTTTCTCGAAAGTACACTAAATCGCAGGAATGAAGGCGGTCACCCCATGTGACAGATTAAAACAAAAACGATTTTTTTTGGCCTGACTTTAAAAAAAATGTGTGCTTGTTATGTAGACCCGGCATAGCATAATGGTGAATCAACATCTTCTTTGTGTAAATCGTACTTGAACTTTTAAACGCGTTGTTCTCAAAATTGTTTTTTTTTTTCACATTGGCTTACATCCGCTCGAATTTTTATGCTATAATCAGCATATCTATAGTTCTCACCCGAACTAGAATATTTCTGATACCTGCCATAGTTTTTTTTTAAGTTGAAAAAGTCGAAAAAAATTATGAAACTTGGAACTTAACTTTAAAAACCGTGCCAAAAATTCAATTTTCGATATTTTTGCTGTACTCTAGTTCCGGCGATAGCCTCGGGTCTATAAATTAAAACGCCCTTTGATTTTTTTATTTCAGCTCAGCAAAACCTCCGGAATCATGGCTTTTGCTTAGATCATCAACTTTTTTTTTACACACGAGTGTCAGGTTAGGTTAGATCATAGATCTAATTAGGTTAGTTAGGTTAGATCTTCCGAACGGTGTAAAGTCGATGCAACTCGTTGTTTTCGTTTTTTATAAAATTCTGAGGGACTGTAAAAATGTCAATAAATGTGTGGTAAAAATTCAAAGATAGTGTGTTTTAATGGTTCATAAAAAAATACCCAAAAAATAGCTGTCACATGGGATGACTCCGTCAGTGGGATTAAAAAATAATAATTTTACTCTTAATTTGTGTGTTGTTTGAACTATTCTTGGGAAAAATGACATGGGGGCCATTTTTAAAGATCTTTGTGGTTTTTAGTGAATCGTCATTTATTTTGATTGGATGGAAAAATGTTAATTAAAAAGTATACTAGATAATATTGATATATGAGGTTAAATACTAATAGTATCGTGATTTTTCTGGGTATTTTTTTTCTTCTCGTTATCGACAAAGTAGTCTGATTTGTTCTTACTGTGTTCGGAGGTGGACGAATTCGAGGCAGAATGCTCTGGGGGCTGGGATCGCTGCCTACTGTCGGTCCATTTCCAGCCCGGCTGGCGGGTTCGATTCAAAAAATGGAAGAGCTGCCTTTCCGGGGAATCGAACTTGTGCTCACCCTCGTAATGATATCTGCGAAATACACGAGTATTAAAATCGCGATTGACTTTTTCGTTTCTTGTTTAATGAAATTAAAAGGTTCGCTATGTTGATTCCTTGAGGGACTTACTTGCAATAGTCCCAGTCCGGATGTACCCGCCAGTTACTGTCCGCGAAGTAGTCTGTCACAATTTTACCTGCGATAATTCGATTCGCACGAAATTAAGAGACGCTGAATGAATGTCATGAAAGCTTTTAGCGAACGAGACTGTTGCGTTGACGCTCGGTCGTTGATACGTGAGGAAGAAAATTAACAATCATCAGAGGGGATTGATCGAGAAAACTTGATCGAATTTCTTCAGGTATATATTCACCTTTTAAGGCCTCAGGCCACAGTAACGGGTATAAAATCATGTGTGAATTTAACCATTTTTTTCGTATGAAAAAGTGATTCACTCCTAAAATTAATTACACATCTGTTTATTATGAATATCAAGCTGTTAGAATATATATATATATATATTTTTCGATGTACAAAATGGCCGACTACTCGAAACTTCTCGAAACAGCTTTTTTCCAATCGGCGTGACAAATAACTTCAACAATTTTCACTCGATTTACTTCAAATTTGAAAGTTATGTTCCTAATTGCATTTCGCAGAGAAGTACGCACGGAATTTCTGATTAATCGAAAACATTTCATTTTATGAGCAGTTTATGAGCAGTTATAACGGAATTTTTCACTGAAAATTCATTTTTCAGTTCAAATACCTACAACTTTTGAATAAATCAATATTTTTTAAAATTCCTTACGTACTTCTCTAGGTATTCTATTGTCGATTGGCGAGAATTTTTGTTTTTGTTCTAGGTAAAAAATTGTGGATGCTAAATGTCACGCCGCGGAGTGCCTAAAAAATATAGCAAAAGAAAATATTGGTAGTCGGCCATTTTGTACATCGAAAAAAAAAAATTATCTAATCGCTTGGTATTCATACTAAATAGATTTGTAATTAATTTTATGAGTGAATCACTTTTTCATACGAAAAAAAAAAAATGTTCAATTCGCATATGATTTTATACCCGTTACTGTGGTCCCAGGCCTTAAGGAGTCTCCTAACTTTAGACGCTAAAAAGAAGGCTATTTTCATGCATTTTTTTATAGGTTTGTATTATAGATATTTATATAAAAGTTGTTACACTTAATAAATACACTTTCGAAATACATTAAACATTTTTTTAAATGTATTTATGTGACCCAAACAAACTTTAAATACGTTTTTCTCGAAACAACGTTTTTCGACGACTTGTTGATAAATTATTCGAAAATACCGAACCGATCCTTATGAAATGTTAACCACATATTCTTCACAACCATAGCTATAGCGCATATCAAGGATTTCTTAAAATTTTGTTTTTTACTATTTTTTTGGCAAAAACGGTGAAAAAAACACGTTTTTTTACATATCCGCCATTTTGTTATTTTTGAATACATAAAAAATCGTATGACATGCGCTATAGGCAATAACATACTCAATCTAAAATCGTTTGATTTTTTTGTTTCGGATGATCCATCTCCGAGATTTCATCAACAGCGCATACTTACATTTTTTTGGGACATTTTTTTAACTACCATTTTCGTCTATAGATAGTGATTTAAATAAATCATTTAAAAAAATGTATTTCGAAAGTGTATTTATTAAGGGGGGATTGTCTTTTTTTTCGCAAAATTTACCGCTTTTTGGGAATTTTTTTGTGAAGAAAGTATACAACGGAAAACTTGTGAAACTTGGCATATAGTTTTATTGATCTGTTTACTACATACAAAAAATTTTTTAAACAATTTCATAAAAAAATCCGCCTCCCACCCCCCTCGACGCGCGATGGTCCTTTTTTGATGGTGTGCACGATTTCTCAAAAACTATTCAACCGATTGCCTTCAAATTTGGACAGAATGCTCAGCTGACATTCTTTTATCGTTTGATGAAGCAAAAAAGCAATACGTTTAATAGTTTTTTATTTATAACAAAAAATCGATCAATTTTTTTCGAAAAATCGATACTTCAAGTTCAAAACGTCACCAAATCGTCAATTTTTTATTTTTTTTCCTTCATCGAACGATAGCTACCCGAGTAGAAATATTGTCAGGCTGGCCTGATATTTGATCTGCGCCTGATCAGCTTGTAGTACGAAGGCCTTACTTAAGTTTGCCTTAATTTGCCTGATCAAGCTGGGGTCAGGCGGTGGTCGAGCAACCGGACTTACGGCTTACTTCAATTCGCCTGACCCGGCTAGCTTCAGGCGATGTCAAGCAACTGGACTTACGGGTTACTTCAATTCGCCTGATCCAGCTAATTTCAAGCAATCATCATGTAACTGGACTTCTACAGTTTGGCGCTAAAAACGTGCCTAACCTCATCTTGTCAAATGATACACAGACACGAGAGAAGCACGAGACATATTATTAATCACTTTATACATTTTTACATATAACGTGTACGTTGTGAATAAGATGGACAAACACAATCGGAAGAAGATTGCGCAACGACTGTGTCTGCGTGAATAGCGGGCTCTAAATAAGGGAAAAAACGAAGAAATAATACAGCAGCAGGTTAGTATAACAATTAATTTTTTTCAAAGACTTACAATTCTTAAATCTATAAATGTAAATTGAATTAAATCTGACTGTAAATTAACCATATGCCAAATTATATATGCGTTGGTTGAAATATTTATTATGATACATTTGACAGATCCGGAACAGATCCTCTCAGCGAGGAACAACTCGAAATTCCTGAGGATTGGCATGTGTTGGCGCTACCACTATGTAAGTAGATTTATATTTGTTTTGTGTATCGCTTTTATGTTTCTTTACTTGGTCCGTCTCCTTTGTCAGAGGAGAAGAAGAGACAGCGTAGGCCAACCAAATAATGGTAAGCTGACAGCGTAGTTCAATCTGGTAAATGTTTTGCCATCGGTGCTGATTAGCCCGGACAGCGCAGGCTAACCGAATAATAATAAGTTAACTGCGCAGTTCAGTCAAGTGAAAGTAATTCTATCGGTGCAAGTTAGCCCATAAGAAATGCACTTCGGATGGACATTACATTCACTGAACTGACTACGCTGTCAACTTACCATTATTTGGTTGGCCTTCGCTGTACGGCCCCGGACAGCGTAGGCTAACCGAACAATGACAAGTTGACTGCGTAGTTCAGTTAAGTGAAAGTAAGTCCATCGGTGCAAGTTAGCCCATTAGAAATGCACTTCGGATGGACATTACATTCACTGAACCGCACTACGCTGTTAACTTACCATTATTTGGTTAGTCTTCGCTACGGGCCCGGACAGTGTAGGCTAACCGAATAATGATAAGTTGACTGCATAGTTCAGTTAAGTGAAAGTATTTCCATCGGTGCAAGTTAGCCCATAAGAAATGCACTTCGGATGGACATTACATTCACTGAACTGCACTACGCTGTCAACTCACCATTATTTGGTTGGTCTTCGCTGTACGGGCTCTCCTGCTTCGATTCTAATTTTCGTTAAAAAATGACCGCTCGCAGCTTTTGCAACAATTTTTTTCTTCTTTAAAGTAGATAATTGGATGGTGAGAAAAAGGAAAAAAATAGAGCTCAATTTTGTGCCACCCTAATAAAATAATGTGCATACCTTATATAGATATATATGTAGACATTGAATTCTAAGGGGGATGAACATTTTCGTATTTTTCAGTGGCTGTCATTTCGAAATATAGGGAACACGGAATAGAAGTTCTTTCGAAGCAAATTGGACAAGCTGTTGGAGCGGTATCAAGGCCTGATTAATTCAGCAAAAGACTGGGACAAGTTTCGAGCATCGCGTAAAAAAACGAACAGAACGCCCAATATAACGTTTCCTAGAAACGTCTGGTCATAAAAACGTTGAGCTCTGTTTACTTTATTCACGAAGTTTCTTAAGTTTTTGTTTGAAAAATATATTAGTTTATTTCGGGATGATAAGTGGAATATAATACAGTGATATATCTTAGTTTATTTCGAGTTTTTGTTCTATTACAAATACAAGAAAAATGATGTTTGTTTTCCATATAGATATATGTGAAAAATATATGTGATAAATTTTATATTAAGATTAAAAAATAAACGATCAGCGTTATTTATAAAGTGGTACCTTTTTCTCTTTTGTGTATGCGTTGTATTTTTTATTTCAGGAAAAAATCGGTCATCCTGAGCCGTGAAAAATCATATGATTTTTCATTTTTATCAAGCCGTGAAAAATTAAGCCCTTATCAGGCCTTAATTTTTTACGCTGATCAGGCCTTGATCTTTTACACTGACCAGGCCTTGATTTTTTACCCTGATCAGGCCTTAATATTTTACCCTGATCAGACGGAAGTCAGGGATTGTGTTTCAAAAATGATCAGGGCTTGATAAAAAATTCTGATCAAGGCTGGAAAAAGAAGTCAGGATGCCTGATCAGGTGCTTATTGTAGCTGGAGCAAGATTTCTACTCGGGTATATGTGTCTAAAGTAAAATGCTTTTTGGGTTTTTGTTGCAGGATGAACGTGAAGGCTGTAATCGTGCACACCATCAAAAAAGGACCATCGCGCGTCGAGGGGGGTGGGAGGCGGATTTTTTGATGAAATTGTTTAAAAATTTGTTTGTATGTAGTAAACAGATCAATAAAACTATATGCCAAGTTTCACAAGTTTTCCGTTGTATACTTTCTTCACAAAAAAATTCCCAAAAAGCGGTAAAAAAAGATTTTGCGAAAAAAAAAGACAATCCCCCCTTAAGTGTAACAACTTTGATATCAATATCTATAATATAAACCTTTAAAAAAATTGATGAAAATAGCCTTTTTTTAGCGTCTAAGGTGAGAAGACCCCTTAAAGAAAACCAAATAAAATTGAACGTTCGGAAAAGAATTAAAAGTAATATCGAAAAAATGAAAATTCGGAACAGTTTTGTTGTAGATTCGCCACGGAAGATCGTGATAACGTTGGCTTTGAATAATAATACACTACTCCAAAAAATTAAAGGAACAGAACATTTCTTCAATTTTTCTATTGTTTTTTGAAGCGCTGTATCTATGTTAAAAATGGTCGTACCGAGATGGAAAAAAAGCATTTTGAAGCTTTAAGTTTCTAGTTTCGAGTACTTTTGGCGAACATTTTTCGTGAGCTACGGTTATCGAGCAAATACGAGGAATAGAGAGAGAAATTTATTTTCCAAATTTTTTTGTTTCTTTTCCAAGGGTCCACGACCTCGGGTTTTTTTTCAGTTAAATCAATATGTAGGTCAGTTAGCTTGTTTATTCCGCTTCAATTTGGTTTTTTTGTCTCTCTACGTCAATTTTTTGCTGATATATCCGACTTTGAATGAAAAAAAGATCCTTTTGTCTTTGAGCATCGATATCACAGCAACCAATTATCGCACAGGGAATTAACGGGCAGCTTTGAAAACTTGAATAAAGCTCCTATAAGACCCTTTCGTTCATTTTCGAGAATTTTTTTTTCACCCTTGACATTAATTTGAAAAAAAAAAAAAAATATGACTTTTTATGGTTTTTCAGTAAATCTACCACTACTTTACAAATATTGATGGAAAAACTAATGTTGCCTGGTTTTTTTTAGCTTAATGTACGCCTAATAGCCCTGTAAATTTTCAAATTGATACATCGAACCGTTTTTCCGGACCGATTGATCAAAGTTTTACAAAACAATTAGAGGAACAAGTGTATTGTTCCAAAACATCGTGTAATAATCATCAAAATGAAAATACCAATTTTATCCGACCTTTTCACAACTTTACACTAGTTGCTTGTTAAATTGAAGAGAAAAAAATTCGAAAACTTACAAAAACATTTTTTTTTATCTGTAGAACATTTTAGGGAACAATACTGACTCATTTTTGACACGATTTGGTCTTTGCGCACCATAATTTCACTCATCTTTAATTGCATTAATTAAAAGTTCATGCGCCCAAACTGCATTCACTAGTCGATCTGAGAACTTGCATGCGATTAATTCTTCATATTTTCTGCGAAGGTTATTAGGTTTACAAAATACAGATTTTTTCAAAACTAATCTTTCTTTTGGTAATTTTTTTTTATGTTTTCGTAAGAAAAATAAATAATATTTTTTTGTAAACTTGAACTTTTTTTCATTTTTTGATCATGCTTATTTTTAAAAAAGCTGTTTTTTGTAATCCTAATAACATTCGCGGAAAAATACCGAAAATTAATCGCATAAATGTTATCAGATCGACTAGTGAATCTCGAAACTAAAAACTTGAAGCTTCAAAGTACTTTTTTTTAATCTCGATACAATCATTTTTTACATAGATACAGCGCTTCAAAAAACACGAAAAAAAAATTGAAGAAATTTTCTGTTCCTTGAATTTTTTGGAGTAGTGTATAATGAATTTCGATTTTTCAGATCGTTACACACTGCGTTCTCTGACAGATATTTTCTCGAAAAAATTTGACAAACAAAATATTTTTTTCTCGAATAATTAAGATTGACAATAAAATCGTCAAGAGTTACCGTCGATCAATTTTTCGTCAAATGATTTTGTAGATAAAAGACTTCTTCTTTAAAGTATTCCTTTCGCGGAGGGCCGTATTTTGTGGGGGCATAAGCAGGGCCCTTATCAATTATCCTTATCATCGGTACGTCACGATTTTAGAACTGCCAGAAACAGCAATATTTCTTCATGTTCAAGTTTTGAATTTAAAACTCACGCGCAATTTTACCGTGGAAAGTTGAAACCTTTCCATACGAAAGGTCAGTTAAGGGGAGAAGTCACTGTGCAAGAATTTTCCAGTAGCACAGTAGCTTTCCCACTTTCCGAAGCAAAATTTGAAGAAAAAAAAATCGTATTGGTCTTTATAATTCTTGAAAGTACATATATTGCAAAATATGTTGGCAACATTTTTATTCACAAGCCCGAAAATTGACGGAGTTACAGTCACTTTCGTGAGAACAGGTACCGTGACCGGTTAGTGTCCTCAGGCCCCTACAGGTGTGGCATTGTTCACAATAGATGAAGTGCAGATTCTTATTATTTTGTGGAATTTAATGGACATGAAGAATCGTCATATCGCTCGCGACTAGATACTTTATTGTTAGTATCAATATTCTCGAAAAAAAAACATAACTTTATATCAAGAAAAACATGGGAATGTTGAACGCGGTTTTCTTGAAACTACTTTTTTCGACCTTGTCCCAGCGAATACTCAAAAACTTGTGAACCCATTTTTAAATTTTTCTTTACATTTTTGTAATCGCTGTGACGGAGGTTGTACGCAGTCGATTTTTAAAATGTTGATAATTACTATTTTGAAAGACTGCTTGACTACAATAAAGGGCCTTGAAAATAGAAAAAAAATGTCCAAACCGTCGGCATTTTGTAAGTGAGTTAAGAGTAGAAATGAGTGCCAGAAATGGCGGGAGGTAGAGATAAGTGAGTTTGTTCGGGTTTGTTTCTTTGGGCTTGTTTGTTTGTTTGGGTTTGTTGGAGTTCCCTTTATACCCACTTTTCCTCTACCTCCCACCATTTCTGCCACTCAATTCTACTCTATACTCACTTATGGGTATTCGACTTATCGATATTCACTTATGGATATTAGCACTTATGGATATTCCACCCCAATCATCTTTACTTGATTATATACAGAAATAAGTTGATAAATATTCGGGTTCGTGAAAGGAATACCTTAAATACATTTGAAGGTAGAACGATTTTGTTCTTAAAGCTGATAAATATATTTAAAAAGTCTTCAAATTAACAGGTGAAAAGCGAAAAAAATTATTTAAACAATTTTTCGTGCGAATAAATTGTGTTCAACGCCAACGAATATTATCACGTCCAAGTTGGAATATACCGAAAGCAGAAAAGAAATGATTTTTTTTTTGAAAATGCTTTTTTCTCTACCCGAGGATTTGGAAGTATTTTAAGGGGTCAGGCCACTCTAGAGGCCGGAAAAATAGGCTTTTTGGGGATTTTTTTTTTCAGAAAAACTACAAAATAAATCGAGATTACAATAAAGGGTGTTTATCATACATATCAGTGACTGCATACAATAATCATTTCTTATTAACAATTATCCGACGATTTTTTAGGCAAATTTTTCACTGTCCAAAAATTTGCCTAAAAAATCGGTAATAACAAATGAACTATGCAAAATAAAAAAAATCCTACGTACTTCCATAGACAATGTATTTTTCAACATATATTCAACATTTCAAGTAAATCGGTTGAAAATGGTCTGAGTTATGTTTCCGGCCAACTTAAGAAATACGGTTTTGAGATAAACGCTACACAGACGCCATTTTGAAATTAATTGCATCAAAAAAATTATTGTACACAGTCACTGATATGTATGATAAACACCCTTTTTTGTAATCTCGATTTATTTGGTAGTTTTTCTGAAGAAAAAGATCCCCAAAAAGGCAATTTTTTCGGCCTCTAGAGTGGCCTAAGGCCTTAATAGGACAAACATAAACGATAAGTCCGTTGGGAAGTTGCCGAAATTACAGCCAACTGTTGACCTTGTCCTTCGGGTTTTTATCGAATTAGCCGGACGTTCATGTATCGTCTGACGACGAAGCGCGAAAAATCACGCGAATTTGTTTCGCAATTTGATCATTTTCAATTGCGTTCGTGCCGTTTTACGAAAGCGCGAATGGCTAGGTGATCGATAACGGATGACATTTTTTTTCTTTCGCGCTATCAATGATGAGGTAAGAGCGTCGAGAATTTTTCATAAAATACCTCCAAAGCGTGAGAGATGAATTTCTTCTTCCGCGTCGACCCGGTAACTTCCGGCCTGACCGTGTTCCGGTAGACTGACCACGACCGTAAAGGGTGTTCTCTCGATTCCACGGTAGTCGTATTTTCTTTTCATTCGGCCGCCTCGTTTCTGCATACAGACAAGTATTTTCTCGACTTACACGACTTTTTTTATCTACGTGGGTTTGGACATTTCGAAAAATTCATTTTTTCTTTTAATTTTCTTTATCTAATAGTACAACTTGTCGAGAATATCGGAAAGGGGCTGGAATCGACGATTAGGGGAAAGGTGTACGAGTTGATCCCATGAGGTAAGATGATCATTTTCGCAAGCGACGGAACATCACTCTAGGATTTTGGAAAAAATCCTTTTTTTTGTTTAAAAAATACTTTGGAGTCGTAAAAACAATATGCAATTGGTCCAGTAGCGAACTTTTTTTTTAAAGGTTTAATTGTCGATTTTGCCGCAGCGCCTCGGACTTCTTCAAACGCGTTTTTCTCGAAACTACTTTTTTCAAAGTGGAGGATGGATTACTCGAACACCTTTGCATGGATCGATTTGAAATGTTGATAGTAGCTTCACAATTACATTCTCTATGGGAATGCGTAGCCGTTTCTTTTTTTTATTAAATGTAAACTTTTTTTTATAAACAATTTACTGCTTATTTTTTTGGCAAAAAAATCGATTTATTTCTTTCAAAGTGCGCCATTTTTTCAAAATTTAATTTAAAAAATCTCTGCGTAGTCCCATAGCTAATAATATATAGATTATAATTTTTTTGGGTTTTCGTTCCAGGTCTTATACTTTACGAGAAAACCGTCCTCCCGTGAAGCTATTTGTAAAAAATACGATTTTCAAGATGGGCTCTGTCGCCGCCATTTTGTTTGAAAATTATAATACATATTTTTTTAATACTTTAATATTTGTTAAATAAACCCTCTCAAAAGAAATCCCATTCCTTTTTTCATACTCCCAAAACAAATTGTCAAAGTTAGGGCTTCATTTCCGCCGCTAGAGTGGTGTTATCCCTTAAAGCTAACTAGTGGTATGCTTTAAGGGAGATAAATAATCGTCATATTAACCGTGCGTTTTCGAACGATTTTTCTACATCTATTTGTAAAAATTTGCATTTTTGAACATCCGGTGATTAGATTAAGGGGCTATACCAGTGTGACACGTAAAAAAAAAAAAGATTTTTTGTTGTTGACTTTTTCGACAGTCTATACTTTCAAGAATATCATTATCATTTATATCAATATCATTTCATCTTGCAAAAATCGATAGTTAAATCTTTAAACGCGTTTTTCTCGAAATGAGATTTTTCGAATTTGCTGACATTGTAACTCAAAGAGCAATTATCCGATTGACTTGAAATTTGAACTGATTACTCTTGAATATATTTACTCTACAATGACGTAGGATATTTTTGATTGGATGAAGATTGACAATTTGGCATTGAAAAACACGACCATTTTATAGGCAAGAAAACAAACTTTTTTTTAATAACTATGCCGTTTTGTTAGATTTTTATATTTTTCGAAAATCCTACGTCATTGTACAGGAAATACCTTCCAGTTTAACGGCATTTTTTCTTTTTTCGGTTTCAGCTACTCAATCGGCCGGAATCATGTCAGCAGTGGAGGGACTTTGTTTTTTGGCGCCTCCGGAGGCAGCGTATGAGTCGCTTGAATCTCAATATTTTTCTATGAAAAAATTATGTAATATGGGTGAAATATAGCCAAATATATTCTGAATTTTCCGAAACATTTAATTGAGTACTTTTCTTCGAAAAAATTCCCGAATATCACCCAAATTTTCAACTTCGCACTGGCATAGCCCCTTAAAGTAGATAATTGGATGGTGGGAAAAAGGGGAAAAACAGAGCTCATTTGTGCCACCCTAATATACATATATTAACGATAAAAATAATTATAAAAAGTGCTCACCATATCTTCGTAGTGATATTTTGTGTAAAGGGTAGCACTACCGGTTGTCTGATTGATAACGTCGTCGCGGAGCTGAAAGTCAATGAAAAATTCACATAAGTCTACACAATATGGACAAAAGAAGTTTTCATTTATTGGTTGCTCGTGATTAAAAAATAATGTGAATTTCGTACCGTGAGAATTCCTTCCTCGAATTCTCTTGGACCTTTGCCGAGGTCCATGAGCTCGACCTCGGCCATGTCGACACTGTTGTAGGAAGGCTTCAAGATTCCCTGAAACTGCGAATAAAAAAATATCCATTTTGATCCTCGAGATGGATGTATGTAGTGCGTTAGGGCGAAATTAAAAATTTTATGCTAATTTTTATAACCACTTAAAGTAAGTGAATTTTTTAATTAAATTAAGTAAATATAAATAAATGTTGAAAGTATTACAAAATATACAAAATTAAGCAAATAAAAATTCTAATTGAGTAAGTAGAAAAGAATTTTTTTTTAAATTAAAATACATTTTTTATTCTAATTTACTCACCACTGGTCTGAGGTCAGGATGAATGAGTACGTAACCATTATTGGTCACGATAAAGGCATAGCCATTGACGCCGAGCTGCGAGGCAAAAAAGATTTCAATGCGCTTAAAAATAATGTCCCGACTAAAAATCGCACAGTGGGTGAAGGAAGAAATTCGCACACATGGCGTTACCGAAATAACTCTTCGACAAAAGTGATAACATTTTTGTATTTTATTTTATTCGGTAGTCTAATTCAATCGTCCATACTGTATGTTAACGTTGATATAGATAATTAACGTGAATAAAAATCCCTAGAAAATATACACAAAAATTGTAAAGTGTGCAAATACTTTTTTACCCACTGTAATATCAAAAAAACTTAATTAAATTTTCGATAAAAATTCTAACGATTTTCAATTGATTCGCGTTATTATTATTTAATAATTCCGTTATGTTCAACAATTTTTGGTACTTGAACTATCATCACAACGATACTTTTTTATCGCCAAGCAATAAGTATTTCCACAGACGATGGATTGCCGTTTGTGGAAATATGTCCCATTTTAATCTCACGCCTGATTTATCTCGGAAAATACTGCTCAATCAAGTATTGAACATAACAAAACTTTTAGGGTACAAAGAGGGACGTTGAAAACAATCTTTTTTGGTCCGAAATTAAAAATGACGACATTGAAATGGTCGACATGTTTTATGAAAATGGGATCATGAATTTTTTTCACCAAAAAATTCGTCAGGCCAAAACTAACAATTTCTGTAGGCAAAGTTTTTTGATAATCACAATTTTGAGGTTAGAATACCATTTTTCACTATTTTAGCGGTTTGTTCGATAAGGAAAACAAACCCAAACAAATTCACTCGCACATTTACACTTAGGTTTATTTGATAACGGAAGAGACGAGCCGCAAAGACCTAATCCTTGTTTGGGTCAAACTCACACGCACACTTACACTAGAGATGTTAAATACTTCACCTCCTCATGGTACATTCTGGTACAAAATGGTAAAAAAATGGTATTCTAACCTAAAAATTATGATTGTCATAAAAAAACTTTCTCTACAAAAGTTTTTAGTTTACGCCTAAAAAATTTTTTTGGTAAAAAAACTCATGATCCCATAAAAAAAACCTGTCGGCCATCTTGACGTCACCATTTTGAATTTTGGACCAAAAATATTGTTTTGAACCCTAAAAGCTTGATTATACTCAATACTCGATCGGAGCAGGATTTTTCGCGATAAATCAGGGATAAGATTAAAATGGGACACACGGTATATTAGTTGTTCATAAACATTTATAAAATGTTATCTTCTCAGCGATTTGTTTTTTTTTTTAATATGACAGTTATTTTTAAATCGAAAAATAAATTATTTTTTGTGTTTTGAACATATCCGAATGATTTTCCACGAAATTGAAAAAAACGCATTTATTGAAATAGCCAGTGTAATCGTGATTATTAACCTTGTGCGGCATCATGAGTTTTTGTATCTCTTGCACTGGCACGTCGGTCCCGGCGACTCCCAGCAAATCGGCTATTTTAGTCTGCAAAACCGATCGTCGCGTTAGGAGAAAGACGTACGTGATCGGAGATGAAGAGAAGTTAACGTAAACGTAATTCAATCATTTTTACGATATAATTGACAGAAAAAAATATTCGGATGCGGTATAAAAATATGTTAATTCTCCAAGTCGGCATAACCCAAAGCGTATAACTACCTTCTTTATGGACAATGCTATAATCACATGACTTGTTCTAGTACTCACGATCTAGCGTCAAATCAAATGATACATTTTTACGATTTACCATAATAATAGCAATAATTACAATAATAATCATAACCGTTAAAGTTATTCGCTCTCGTACGTTTATGTGTGTAGCTATGACGCTCTACAATCTCAGTTGTATTCAATATATACATATATTCATACTTTATATATATGCATGTACATATATATATATATATATATATATATATATTTAAATAAATTATTAGCACGAACTATCCTAATGCTCTATCAACTCATCGAATTATTAATATTTGTACGTCTCTTATTCGTTTCCACAAACATTTGCAGCGTAGCAATCATAATGATAATAATCAAGAACAAATTTCCGCAAGCAACGTGGAATTGTTAATATTGTTCATAAAGTATAACCTCCGCGATGATTATTTACAGGGCAAATGTTTGGACAACGACGTTTGTCAATTGACTACCCATCTAACGTAATAACTAGGCGGGATTGACATCGCTCAAATATATTTTTTTTTAATTTAAATGATTTTGGGACTAAACAATTACAACCCATTACTGCGATGTATGTTGAATGGCAATTCTTTTCGAATATTTTTATCTTTTTTTAAAACCCGTACATATTACAGTTTTGAATTGGTATACAGGGTGTTCCAGAACTGAATGCGTTTCCTGCAATGGGGGGCGGGGGGGGGGGGGGGGGGTGAAATTCGTAGTCGATTGATATAAGCATGTATGGGTCTCAGATCAACCGTTGAATTATTATTAATTTTTTAAGACGGGACAATTAGGCGCGCCCGACGAGCCGGCGTACGTCGGTGAGCGATCCGCCGGCTCGTCGGGCGCGCCTGATTGGCCCGTCTTAAAAAATTAATAATAATTCAACGGTTGATCTGAGACCCATACATGCTTATATCAATCGACTCAGAATTTCACCCCCAACCCCCCATTTCAGGGAACGCATTCAGTTCTGGGACACCCTGTACAAGGTGTCCTGTTATGAATGGATAATCCTGCAACTGTCGATAGGTCAGGTCATGTCCTACTAAAAGCTGGAATTTCCGTTAAGCAAAAGTCCCACGGTTTTCGAGATTTTGGGGTTTGTTACTTTTTGAAAAATTGATTTGCTTTTGGTTTTTCACATGTCATTTCTACAGATGATATAAATCGACAATTACTAAGCAACATTTGTTTGTATGAACATTCTGCATAAGATCTTTTTTCATAAAGTTCCCTTAACATTTGAGGTTAAAAAGAAGACTTTTCTAAATAAAACAAATAACCAAGAGTATTTTTTAAAAAATCGGGTAAAAAAAAGTTATAATTTGTAAAGTGGCATGCAAAAAACTAAAAGCAGATAATTTTTATCTCGAAAACCGTAGGACTTTTACTGAACTGAAATTTCAGCAAGTAGGACATGACTGACAGTTTCAGGATTATCCATTCACACCAGGACACCCTGTATATAATTCTAAAAATGATTTTTCATAATTATTTTATTGAAAAATCGAGGCGAATTGTTTTTTTACTCCCACGTTGCCGATCCCTCATGTTCTAGCAACCCACAAAACTCGAAAAAAATCTTGTATTCTTCATACTTGGGAACCGGCATTTCGGTTCGAGTCGAATTTGGCTTATTTTTTTTTCTTTAATCGTACGTATCGCTGTAACAACGAGCATCAAACTTTCGATATACAGTATATCGTTAAAACGTAACGAGAACATTGTTTATTCGCTTGATCACAATCCAACAGGCGGGCAGGGGGGTGGGGGCAGGACCTTCAACTACTCGTCGAGAAGGATTGTTATTTTGCTAATTTATCATTAAATTAATAATACCTAGAGACAAAACCTACCTAAATAATCGAACTCATAATAAGTATAAGTTCATAAAGTACCAGAAGAACGAGCGTAGACCTCAAACAATAAAATAAAGGGGGTTGGAACGGTGTAACCGACGACCGAGGCGCCCTTTCATCCCCTTGCAACAATGCTTTCTCGTAAATACTGAGAAAAAATCATTTACCGTGTTTGAAATTTTTATTTTTTTTTTGGTAAAAATCTTTTTATACCGCACGTATAAAAAATCATAAATTATAACATCGATCATGAAGAATTCAAGCACAAGATTGCGAATAAAATATTAATTGACCAATCCTCAAGGGCTTACTCCATTGTAAACGTCTAAAACTAAGCGATTTTTCGTGATTTTTTTTAGGAGGAAGGACTAGTAAGAGGACAATAATATTCAAGGATGTTGATAGTCATATCTTCGTGTGATAAAAAAATAGATTAAAAAATTATATTAAAAAAATGTGGAAACAAATTCTACTAATTTAAATACATGAGTATAGCTAGAGAAATACGTAGGGGGTTTTGAAAATATTAATTTTCGTGTAATTGGCAAGCATTTAAGGCGGTCCTCTAGTTTCTCGGGTCGAAAAAATCGATTTTTTTTTCTTCATAAATCACATCTACAACATGTGTAGAAAATGTGTGCCAAAGGATTTTTCGATATTCGAAGTGGTTCACAAGTTACGGCCCTGGAACGGAGCAGGTATACTTTCAAACGCGTTTTTCTCGAAACACCATTTTTCGAAACGGTGACCACGATATTTCAGAAACTACTGCACCGATCTTGTTCAAATTTATACAGCATCTTTAATATGTTATAAGCCAGCGATTGAACTAGGATTATCATGATTGCTTCGATAGTTTTTTTTGTACGAGCCAAAAACTTAAGAAAAAATGAGTAAAAAATAGAATGTAATTTTCAAAAGTGTATAAAAAAGTCAATTTTTGTAATTTAGAATTCACTCTAGTTCAATCGCTAGTCTCAAATATGAAGATTAAAATGCCGTTTGGTTTTTTGATTTCAGATAAGCAGAACAGTCGCAATCTTGGTCACCGTCAAGCATCTCTTTTACTTGATGTCTTCCTGTCAGCCACTATAACGTTTATTCTATTATATATTTTGACTTCAAAAAATTTGTAAAGCTTATTTAAATGTTAATAAAGATTATGCAAAAACAATGAGATTGATTATTTCGATGCTTTGCCCGTAAAAAATTATTGAAAAAGCCGTAAAAAAACAGCCGAGAAACTAGAGGACCGCATTAAAGTAAAAACTCAATTTTCGACCGAAAAAAAAGAACAATCATTAGTTAATAAATAATGTTGTAATTAGCTCATGGAAAATCCCGTACGTATTTCTCTTCGGATTGTTATTTAAGAGATGTGCTTAAAATTTGAAGTGAATAGAATGAAAGTTGTGGGAGTTATGATGCGTGCCGTTTTGAAAAATTGCTTTCCGATAAAAACGGTCGACGTCTCGCACACGGGCCAGCCACTGCCACCGCAGACCCACACGGGCCTGCGGGCTTTTTTTTTTACAGGTGCCAAACTTTTTCCCCTTATTCTAAATGGTTCAAAGCGTCTCTTAAGCAACTTTTCGAAAAATCAATTTTTTGAAAACTCTACAGTGGTGTCACCCTTTAATCGCTTGATTTCCATCTAACATTGATAATTAGTATAGGCCATCGTTTTTCCCTTTTCAATTGTTTCAATTATTTTTCTTTTATTTTTTTTCAATTATTTTTCTTTTCAATTATTTTGTCAATTATTTTTCATTTCAATTATTTTTTGGTCGACGAAATGTATTGAATTGGAAAAATTCCATACCCGGGTAAATAATTTTTTCCCCATGTGTACGCAAGAGAGTATAACAGCTGCGAATGACATTCCAGGGGGTCAAAAGCTCGCTACTTTCGAGGCACATGTGCTTCGTAAAATTCAGCATACCGCATGCCGTGACTCCTATTTTTATCAAAACGCCAGATTTCCAGCTGTGAAAATATTTTTCTTTGCCGAATTTTGGAGATTTCCTCAGTCTCGAAAATACGAGTAGATCGGGACCCACACGGCCGTCGGCTACGTCAATGTAAACTAATTTGTCGGAGGCGCCTAAAAAATCGAGTATCGACGTGGTCTGTAAACCCGCTCGTTGAAAAAAAAAGTCAATTTCTCGTTTTTTTTTTTTCATTTCAGCGAGAGTTTCCACAGTGGGCATTCAAAAATCATTTCCTGACGAAATCACCGTGACGAATCATTCGAAGAAAGAGCGAAAATTGTTTTTTTTTCTCGTGTGAACAATTTTGGGCGATAAAACGCAAAATACGTGTCCAGAAAACAGCATGTACCGTCTTAAATAAAAATCATTCTGATACTACCTCATTTGATATTTCCGATGTGGTAGTCAATTAAAAACAACTTTTCCACCACGGTCACAATTTGACAGAAGATGTTTTTTTTTTGTTTTTTTTTTTAATCAGGCTTCACCCCACGAGAATACTCAATTTTATTTTTCAACTGCAGTCAAGGTTCCCAGTAACGAGGGTACGTTGTTTTAAATTATATTTTTTTAAATCTATATGCATATATGACACAGAGTTGTTCTTGCTCTTTGCTCTGTGTGTATGTGTGTACGTGTATGTGTGTAATGATTGGTGTTTTTTTTTGTTTTGGCTGCCAACCTCTCTTGTCTGTGTAACCCAGTAGGCCTCCTTTATCAGCACCTGCTCAGTGATGTTCTGTGAACAAATACGAACTTAAAACCAAAAGGACACAATCTTCCATAAGCCTTTGATCGGTCGATACTGGTTTGTTTTTTTTCCGTTAGCGATCGTAACGAAAAGATTAGCGATCTCTTGCAGATCGTGGCTCAAACGCGAGCGATCGAGTATATGTGTTCTGCTCTGACGAAAATTCTGTTCTCTGATATTATCTCGGATTACGATCGATTCGACCCGATTACCTGATACATTTGAATCTTTCTTTTAACCTCGGGAAACAATGAAAACGAAACAATAAATCGTCCATCATCACACGCGACACGGGACAAAAATTACTCCGTCACAATTAGGCTATTGTACGATAGAAAATCCGTTTGTGACTGTTTCTTTTTTGTTTTTTGTTTTTCTTCACTCTTGGCATGCAAAAATTGTCTCCGATTCGAGAAATCATACAGTTTCTTTCGAAAAAAAAAAAGAAAAAAACGAACAATGAGACATAAACTTTTCCGTCCTCTTTAACGATCGCTCACCGCGTTTTCCCGTCTATCGTAGACGGGCATGCTAACCGACGTCATCAGCTGATATTCCTGCAAATCATCGTGATGATCGTGATACTTTTTTGGCTTGTGAGCGAAGCGACGATCTCGCTGATCGCCGACGAAGAACTTTTTGTCCTTTCGATAACGAAAGAAACGTTTCTTCTGTTCCTTGCATTCTCGTTGCTCCCACAGCCAGTCGGTCATTTTTGGATCGGTTATGTCAGCGTAAACCGGCGTCCAGATTGTCGGATGGTCATATTTCCCGAGGACCAGAGGTCTTGCCATTACTGGCACGTAATTCAGCACCTTGCGAACGAACGAAAGTTCATCGAGACGCGCGATACGCGGAAATAAATCGTTAAGAACGTCGTTAATGCGGTATATTCATTTACAACGATCAAAAAAATGTTTCATTTTTTTTTTGGTTTTTTTTTAACCCTTCGTTGTCACACTGGGTCATTTTGACCCGGACGAATAAAAAATTAAATTCTGATTTTCCTTAAACTGAAAGTTTTTGATAATTTTTTGCAACAATTCAATTTTATACCTTCCGTATTTTAATTATGCAGACATATTAAGAAATGTTTATAGTGTATGCTGGATTTTTTTCAATAAAAACCGACCGAAGGGTTGTTAAGGGCATAGGTTAAGGGGTTACCCCCACTTGCGATTTTGAAAAAATCGATTTTTTTTATTGCATTTTTTTGAAGTGCAATTTGAAGTGCAGTTTTTTTTGATGCCCGGAATAGATGACTCTATGTAAGTTTACAAAAAAATATATTTTCTTCGTGTAAACTGAAATTGAAACTTTAAACGCGTTTTTCTCAAAATAGCATTTCTGAAGTCGGTGACCAAGATTACTCGAACACTAATGAACCGATCTTCTTGAAATTTTGCAGGCTTATTTAATACATAAAAATGTAGTCTCAAATCGTTCGATTTTTTTTGTTCGAAAAAAATGGCCGTTTTATAGTTAAAAAACGGCCTTTTTTTTAGTTAAAATCGAACTATTAACTTTGACTGTCCGCCATTTTGTGAAAAATGAATATTTTTTAAAATCCTTCGATTAAAGACTAGTTTATACTTATATTTGACTAAATCCATCCGCATTTTTTTTCAGATGATCCACTTCGCCGCAATGTTGGTCACCGCAAATCGTGTATATAAAAACATTATTTCATTGACGACCATTTGCCACTAAACAATGTAATATTTTTCAATAAAAAAATTACTGAAAGTTCTTCAAGATGTGTTCTTTAAGATGGTATATTGATCGATTAAAAAAGTTTTGTAGTTTTCTTTAAAAAAATTCATGAAAAAGGCCTTTTTTTGCGCTACAAGTGGGGGTAACGCCTTAATGAATTAAAAAAAATTGTTTTGTACCTACACTTGAATATAATATTAAAGTATACCTACAATATATAACAATTATTTCGTTTAATTATTAAATCCTTATGTAATTATTTAATTTACTTTAATAATTATTTAAGTATACCTATATATAACTATAATTTCTTAGTTAATTTTTAAAAATTTCAAAATTGCTCAATTTTTTCCCCCTCTAAATGTATATTCTCCCTTAAGGGTGAGACGAAAAATGTATTACCTTTTCTCGTACTTCCGGATACGATGAAAGATGCACGTAGTATCCTCGGTTGGCGCAGGCCATCCACTTGACTTCCCTCACATCGGCTACTTCTCTACCGATCAAATAAGTGAAAACTCTCACTGGCATGTCGGCCTTGTCCGGATCGTCGGGGCTCTCACGCCAATTGTAACGCTGAAAGATCTCCTTGTAATTGAAGGGTACACCATCGGTGACCAACATAATCGCCTGATTGCACATGGCTCCTTCTCGCTCCTCGCGAAATTGTTCCAACAGCTCGAACGCGTAATTCAGCACCAGTGAGAAATTCGCTATTTGGTCGGTTCGCAGCACCGATATCGCATCTTTCAGCTCACGAAGATTCGCCAGAGTTGCTTGTACAAGTGTACCGTTGAAACACGGTACAACCTGCATTTTACGAAATATCCAACGTTTCCGTCAATATTGAATAGGGTATTTTACTCTGTGCAAGAAAAATACTTAAAATGCACAAATAAGGTAGTTTTCGCAATAAGCAATCGAATCATACTGATTTTAGTTTACAAAAACACAAAACATTTTACAATTCATTTTCGAACAAAAAATACTTTTTTTTGTCTGTTCCACGAATATGCGAAACGGTAGCCGCCATAATGGATTCCGACGCGACGTCATTGACATAGTAAACAAAGAAATATGTCGGTTAAAAATGAAATACGTGTGGAAATTCGAATGAGTGAGATGAGGTTAGGACTACAGTCAGCTGTTGCCTTGCTGTCACGTCTCTTTATCGTAGCAAGTGGTCATAAATCCAATACCGGAAGTTCAAATTAAACTTGATATTACATAAAAATTAGGTCAACAAGCGTAATTTTTTCCGAGAGCATTCGATTACTACAAGTGTTAAGTATGTAAATCTGATTATTTTAACGAATCTGACGGATTCCCGCTATTATATGGGGCATTCCATACTAATTCGACCTGGGTCTGACCCTCGACCCCTCAAATCTGGTTCCCGATTTTTCCTATCATTACTCGCACTCTATCAAGCGATTACAAATTTTTCACATTTTTCAAAATCAATTTGAGCGCGTAATGAATTTTTGATTTTTTTTATCACCTCGATGGCCGTAATTGAAAAATCTGAGAAAATTCTCACAAATACAGTGTCAGATATAAAAAATGTTGGTGTAAAATTCATAATGTCTGGGCTTTTGCTTCAACCCCTAATTAGGGTTTTTGTCAACCATGATAAAAAAAAATCGAATATTACAAAATACACTTTAGAAAAATGGGAGAATTTTTTTTTTAATCTGGTATTATGCATACAAAATTTCGAGAAACAGTCTACAGTAAATTGACCTCTGCTTCTTATTAAAAATTTTTTTTGTGCTCAGGAAGCTAAAAAACGGCTTGAAGCAAAAGCCCAGACATTATGAATTTTACACCAACATTTTTTATATCTGACACTGTATTTTTGGGAATTTTTTCAGATTTTTCGATTACGGCCATCGAGGTGTTCAAAAAAAAAATCAAAAATTCATGACGCACTCAAATTTATTTTGAAACATTTGAAAAAAATTGTAATTGCTTGATAGAGTGAGAGTAATGATAGGAAAAATCGGGAACCAGATTTGAGGGGTCGAGGGTCAGACCCAGGTCGAATTGATATGGAATGCCCCATATACTTTTAGATAATTTAAAGCCCACTCCGAAATTTCAAATAGTTTTCCTTGAAAAAATTCACAAAAATGACCTTTTTTCCGGCTCCTAGGTGTATATCTCCCCTTAAAAAGATAACGAAACCGACGAGTATTAAGGGCGGTTTTGTTTCTTCCCGAAAATCTCATTACCTCTAACGTAACATTGGAGAAAGTAATGATATTGACGTAATCGTTATTGCCAAGTGTATCGAGAATATTGTTGACGACGTGTTTGGCGATTTCCTTATTCTTCCCGGTCATACTGCCGGAGGTGTCGACGAGTATGAGAACGTCTTTGGGGCTGGTGGCTGCCTCGATGTACCAACCGCGAGTACGACAATCGAAAAGATCAACGGGTTTTGGTGTCCACCCAGTGCCCGGATACTGTCTCATAAAACCGGTCGCACTGCCAAAATATTGCCACGACAAGGACGGATCGTGCTCGAAATTGTTGATAAACGTTTGGTCCAATTCCTCCGACCATTTGATCGCTTTTATCACCTCGCGGGCACGGTCGTAAACGTTCGTTGGCACGTGCACCGATGACAGATTCAAATTAACTTCACCACCAAAATGTGCACTGTACAAAAAGTCGAGCGTGTTGTTTTTCGCGTTTACGTATAACCAGTCCTCCGGTATGTCGACGTCTTTCGACGACAGCGCCGATGTCTCGGCGATGTCCATTATTCTCTGGAAAAATCATCGCAGCGTCAAATTTGATAAAAATCGATTTTTTTTGGTAATTTTTTTCGGAAAATTCCACACTCGAAACTTTAAGGGGTGTGACACGGCGATGTCCATTATTCTCTGGAAAAATCATCGCAGTGTCAAATTTGATAAAAATCGATTTTTTTGGTAATTTTTTTCGGAAAATTCCACACTCGAAACTTTAACAGTGTGACACTTAAAAAAAATCGATTTTTCTTGCCTTTTTCGACAGTTTATACTTTTAAGAATATTATCATCATTTATATCAATATCATTTTATCTTGCAAAAACTGATAGTTCAATCTTTAAACGCGTTTTTCTCGAAATGGGATTTTTCAAATTTGCTGACATTGTAACTCAAAGGGCAATTATCCGATTGACTTGAAATTTGAACCGAGTACTCTTGAATATATTTACTCTACAATGACGTAGGATATTTTTGATTGGATGAAAATTGACGATTTGACATTGAAAAAACGACCATTTTATAGGCAAGAAAACAGACTTTTTTTTCATAACTACGCCATTTTGTTAGATTTCGATATTTTTCGAAAATCCTACGTCATTGTACAGGAAATACCTTCCAGTTTAACGACATTTTTTCCTTTTTCGGTTTCAGCTACTCAATCGGCCGGAATCATGTCAGCATGTGGAGGAACTTTTTTTTGGCGCCTCCGAAGGCAGCGCTTAAGTCGCTTGGATCGTAATATTTGTCTATGAAAAAAATTATGGAATATAGGTCAAATATAACCAAATATATTGTCAATTTTCCGAAACATTTAATTGAGTACTTTTCTTCCAAAAAATTCTCGAAAATCACCCATATTTTCAGCGTTCACACTGGTATAGCCCCTTAAACGCATTTTGTTAGAAATGTTGTTTTTCAAAACGGTGTACTAGGGTGGCACAAAATTGTGTCTATTTTTTTTCTTTATCTCACCATCCAATTATCTAGATTAAAGAGAAAAAAAATTGTCGCGAAATCTGCGAGCGGTCAAAAAATATTTAGAGGTCGCTCGAGCCTCACAAAAATTCAAATATTAATAAAAAAATCGATTTTTTACGCTTTATAATTTTTAAATTAACTTCGCGAAAGCTCTAGCCGGTCAATGAATATTTAGTGGTCGCTTGAGAGTTTCGAAATTTCCAATTTACGCCAATTTTTTTTCTCTTCTCACTCATAAATATGACGCTTTGTAAAATTTTTAAAACAATCGTTTTTTCTGTACAAACAATTTTTTTCAAATTTACCTCAAACTACTAACCCAAGAATTATAATCTTTGTTCTCATAAAGTAATTCTTTAAAGCTCGTGTCCGTAAACAAAATTACAGGTCCTCCGTTTTATCGGGTTAGAGGTGTGAGGTAAATTAAAAAAATCCCTTCCTAAAGAAAAAAAGGGTTAATTGTGTTGAACATTTTACAAAGGGTTAAATTTATGAGTGAAAAGAGAAAAAAAATCGCAGCTATTGGAAATTTCGAAGCTCTTGAGCGAGCACTAAATATTCATTGGGCAGCTAGAACTTTTGCGAGCTTAATTTTAACATTATAAAGCGTAAAATTCATGGGTGAGAACTGAACGGGAAAAAAATCATTTTTTAAATGAATTTTTACTCGCTGCTTTCGCGACAATTTTATTTTTCCTTCAAAGTAGATAATTGGATGGTGAGAAAAGGGAAAAAAGGTCTCACATTTGCGCCACCTAAGTGTACACTCTCAAAGAGTTTTCAACCATTCGTCCCAAATTTTTTAATTTTGATCACTCAAGTAAGGAAGTTTTCATACTGATTAACAATTTTTTTTCAAAATTTGTTTCCGATAATATTTACGGCCACAACCATGTACACCGTGACTTATTTTTTTCGAAGATATTTTCAACCGTTAAAAAAATCTTTAAAAAAATAAAAATAAACATTTAAAAATTGACTTTCTGTTCTTCATGGGTGCTTTGATTTGACATAAAAAAAACCAGAGTGATTAGAGTATTTTAAGCATCGAAAAAAAAATCGCCAAAATCCGCTACTTTTCGATTCATTACACTGTGATTGTTGCTTGACCATTAATAAATTATCGAGAATAGAATCGTCATTTCGTATTCCGTAATATTAGATCCCCAACTTTGATTGATTGTGCAATCGACTATCGATTTCGTTCTGTATTTTCTTACCTTTATCGCCGATATTTTCGACTCCATCATTGCTTTGATATTCTTGGCGATATCTTGGACCAAAACGCTGCCGTCTTGTGGCAACAATTTTGCCGATTGGTAACTCTCGTGAAACTTCTCAACGTTCGTGACGTATTTGCCGAACTGCGAGAGCTCGAAACCGAGCTTGTGCGCCCATGTTTTAACTCTTAACAAGACAATATTCATATTTATATATATTTATTTAGACGTGCACGCCGATGTACGTATAGGCTCGTTTCTTTCCAGAGAAGCATTTTTGTAAAAAAAAACACCGAACTAGTAGATGTGGGGATATAAAATGTGGAAAATATTAAATAAAACACGTAGTTTTCAATAAAATTTGTTCTGTATTGCAACTTCAACGATATTCTGACCAATTTAACGAAGAAATAATAAAAGTCAGTCACACCCGTAAATGCTTTAGAATATATTCAAATAAAGACCCCGTGAAAATACTGCTGATAACTTCTGAACCTCTAATATTCAGCGAAAGAAAAATAATAACTAACAAGGAACATCCCTCAGGTGACACCCTTCGATTTTGTTGAAATTTGGATATGTTATAAAGCACCGAAAAGTAAGCGATACATATTTTTTTTATCGGAGGAAAAACAGTTTTAAGCGGTGGAACCACCTCTTAATATAGGGGTGGTTCACCCCCCTTATTTTTTGCAATGTCACTATAGTGGGTTTTTAATTGCTTCGGATTAGAAGAATTTTCGTTTTTGTTGCATTAAAATCGGTGGACTCCTTGTGTGTGAAACTGCTATATTGGCCCTGGAGATGCCTTTTTTCGAGGGGAGGTTTCACCCCTTAAAACCGCTTTTCCGCCGATAAAAAAAAATACGTATCGCTTACTTTTCGGTGCTTTATAGCATATCCAAATTTCAACAAAATCGAAGGGTGTCACCTGAGGGATCTTCCTTGTAAGAAAGAGTGCTTAGACATCAAATTGTCCAGTGACGAAGAATCTTCAAATTCTGACAAGATTAGGAATCAATTGGACGATTTTTTATAACATTAGAGATAACATATATTTTTAATAAGAAATAAAAATGTGCACCGCATTTTAAAAGAGTTATGATTTTTTACCCATTTCCCCATACATTCGATGCACTGTGGGTTGTCCCGATATTTAAGAATGTATTGCCCGTACACTCCCTACCAAAAGTGAGTTTCGGTGAAAATTTTGAGTACTTTGCGATAATATTAAAATCTGAAAAAATCAACCGTATTAAAGATGCTAAGAACACTGGTTTTGAATAATAAGAATGCCAAAAATTTATAAATTAATTATTCAAACAAATAATTTGTTTAAAAAAATCTCCGGTGAACTTGATTTTTTGTGACATTAAATGAATTATGATATTTTCCTGAATACATATGATTTTTTAAAGAATTTTTTCTCCATTTCGAAAATCCCGTTTTTGGAATTTTTCAGAGGCTGTATGACACTGTTCGTTTAATACTCCGGACACTTCTTGGATTTAATATGGAACATTGCTCCGAAAATATATTGAAAATTTGTGACTCTTCGTCCATTTTTTTTAAGTAAAAAAATTAAAATGAAAATAGAAATAAAATTCTAAAAAAAGGCATACCTATTCAGAAAAATCTATGAATTTATTTTATAATATAAAAAAGTAGTACACCAGACATTTGTAGAACAATTATTTTTTTCAATAATTTGCTTATAACTTTTTTGCATTATTACCGGAAATTAATGTTCTTAGCATTTTTAATGTGGTTGATTTTTTTTTATTTTAAGGAGTTATATACAGTTAAAATTTTCGAAAAATCGACTTTTTTTTCGTGATGTACATATTTTTAAGTACACGCACAGAAAATTTCTTGTCAATCCGGCGAATATTCTCGAAGATACACGCACATTTGTAATTGTTTTTTTTTTACCATATGTAAAGTAAAAAACGGCTGAACCGATCAGTCTCAAATTTTAACACAATCTTTTCAAGTATATTTTTTAGTAATTAATCGAAGGTTTTTTCTCACCGATAAATATTTTCCATTTTATAAACAATTGAAGGCCTACATTTTGGTCAAAAATCGTTTTTTTTTTAGAAGACGCCATTGTGTCAAAAAATATTATTTTGCTTATTCCTTCGATCAATTACAAGATAATCCATTATATTAACGAAATATTTTCGGTTTTTTCATTTTAGATGATCCATGCCAGAGATATCGTGCTCACCGCAAGACGCCTTTTTTTAGAGGTGCTCCCGGAGATCAGTTATAGCAGCTTTCAAAATGATTATTTTTGAACAAATGAAAAATGTTAAAATACAGTTAAAAGTTACCATAATATGTGTACAATTTTTTACGTTAAGGAGTTAGGCCACTCTAGAGGCCGAAAAAATAGGCTTTTTTTTCAGAAAAACTACAAAATAAATCAAGATTACAAAAAAGGGTGTTTATCATACATATCAGTGACTGTGTACAATAATTTTTTTAAAGCGATTAATTTCAAAATGGCGGCCGTGCAGCGTTTATCTCAAAACTGCATTTTTTCAGTTGGCCGGAAACATAACTCGCAAGAAACATCCCTCAGGTGACACGCTTCGATTTTGTTGAAATTTGGATATGTTATAAAGCACCGAAAAGGAAGCGATACGTATTTTTTTTAATCGGCGGAAAAACGGTTTTGAGGGCTGAAACGCACCCTCAAAAATGGGGATGTTTTTCGTTTTTCGTCGATAACGTTTTAACGGTACGAGATATTAAAAAAAATCAAATTGCAACAATGTTTATTTTTTTGTGCACTATACATTGGAGATGAGAATGATAACGTTATCGACGAAAAACGAAAAACACCCCTAATTTCGAGGGTTCGTTTCACCCCTTAAAACCGTTTTTCCGCCGATAAAAAAAATACGTATCGCTTACTTTTCGGTGCTTTATAACATATCCAAATTTCACCAAAATCGAAGGGTGTCACCTGAGGGATGTTCCTTGTCAGACAATTTTCAACCGATTCACTTCAAATGTTGAATATCTCTTGAAAAATATATTGTTTATGGAAGTACGTAGGATTTTTTTTTATATTGCATAGTTCATTTGTTATTAACAATTATCTGATGATTTTTTAGGCAAATTCTTCACTTTTCAATAATTTGGAAAGAGATAAACGCGCACAGCCGCCATTTTGGAATTAATCGCTTCGAAAAAATTATTGTATACAGTCACTGATATGTATGATAAACACGCTTTTTTGAAATCTCGATTCATTGTGTAGTTTTTCTGAAAAAAAATCTCCAAAAAGTCTATATTTTCGGCTTCTAGCGGGACCTAACCCCTTAATGGATTTAAAGGTCTTCTCAAGAAAAAATCTTGAAAAATCGATCCTTTTGGGCCTCCTGACTGTATATAACCCCTTAATCTTATCGCAAAGTACTCAAAATTCTCGCCGAAACTGACTTTTGGTAGGGAATGTACAGGCAATACATCCTTAAAATCGAGCACATTGGTCGACTACGTACCTATAGATTTTTGTATTCGAACAGATGGAAATTAGCACGCACGTTTTTACAACTCCCCAATGTACATAGAAGAAAATTAAGAGAGCTCAAACCGTTTTCCAGAACAACTAAACCAACATTAAACGTTCACAATTTTGACTACCATCGAGAAAAAAAAAGCTCGCCCTTCGAACTCAACGTTGCACTCGATACTCGACTTCTACGTTGTTCGTGAAAATGACGAAGCATATTCCGACGACGGAAAATCAACCTTTTCGGATTTCGTCACGGCGACGATTGGCGAAAACTTACGTGTTGTAAGAAATGCTGTAGGGTTTTCCAGGTGCTGAGAAAATCACGAGTACAAAAACGATGGCCAGCGCGAAGTGCCTCATTGTATCTAACACACTCACAACCGATCACAAAAAAACGCTCGCGACTCTTCGAAGAATACCGACGAAAAAAATGAATTTTTCGATTTTCACAATGCAAAGGATGTTTTGATTATTTCATCTGCTTTCGTGACAATTCGTAAAGTGTAGGATTCGAGAGTCGAACGGGACGACGTACTACCCTGGAAACTCTCGTGGTTGTGATAGTGATCGTGAGTTTACGTGTGTTGGAATCATATATTACTTGTAGTCCTCTCCCCTTCGTACACCGTTATCGATCACCGGGGGTTCGTTCTCGCGAGCTTGCGCAACTCGCCCCGACTCCTCCAACGCGGACTACGCTGACTCCATTCGACGCCGAAACTTCGTATCGAGCAGAATTGGGCCAATTTGAAAAAAAAAACAACAACAACTATAAACTGTTATCACCGTTGGCGATTTTTGCAACTATCAGTTTCGTACGAATTACTGGGGTTGGAAAAATATCGAAGTTTGACGTTTAAAACGTCATTGGCCGAGTGACGTTTTCATAGTGAATTTACGAACTGCCGAGCTGAGAGCAAAAAAAGGAAAATTAACGGGAATAATCGTGTGTATTAAATGAGAACTGTTGCTCAATGCTATGATGAAAGAGCGAGGAAAATAAAATTATGGGGTACTTGGATAAATTTTCATTGACGTATGACGTTGAAGTTGAAGAAAATATGACGTTGAAGTCGAGCGGAATTGGGTCAATTAAAAAAGAAAACAAACACTATCCAAACTTTTATCATCGTTGGCGATTTTTGCAGCTATCAGTTTCGTACGAATTACTGGGGTTGGAAAAATATCGAAGTTTGACGTTTAAAACGTCATTGGCCGAGTGACGTTTTCATAGTGAATTTACGAACTGCCGAGCTGAGAGCAAAAAAAGGAAAATTAACGGGAATAATCGTGTGTATTAAATGAGAACTGTTGCTCAATGCTATGATGAAAGAGCGAGGAAAATAAAATTATGGGGTACTTGGATAAATTTTCATTGACGTATGACGTTGAAGTTGAAGAAAATATGACGTTGAAGTCGAGCGGAATTGGGTCAATTAAAAAAGAAAACAAACACTATCCAAACTTTTATCATCGTTGGCGATTTTTGCAACTATCAGTTTCGTACGAATTACTGGGGTTGGAAAAATATCGAAGTTTGACGTTTAAAACGTCATTGGCCGAGTGACGTTTTCATAGTGAATTTACGAACTGCCGAGCTGAGAGCAAAAAAAGGAAAATTAACGGGAATAATCGTGTGTATTAAATGAGAACTGTTGCTCAATGCTATGATGAAAGAGCGAGGAAAATAAAATTATCGGTTACTTGGATAAATTTTCATTGACGTATGACGTTGAAGTTGAAGAAAATATGACGTTGAAGTCGAGCGGAATTGGATCAATTTAAAAAGAAAAACAAACACTATCCAAACTTTTATCATCGTTGGCGATTTTTGCAACTATCAGTTTCGTACGAATTACTGGGGTTGGAAAAATATCGAAGTTTGGCGTTTAAAACGTCATTGGCCGAGTGACGTTTTCATAGTGAATTTACGAACTGCCGAGCTGAGAGCATAAAAAGGAAATTTAACGGGAATAATGGTGTGTATTAAATAAGAATTGTTGCTTCAATGCTATGATGAAAGAGCGAGGGAAATAAAATTATCGGGTACTTGGATAATATTTCATTAAAGGTATCCTGCCATTAAAATGGCCGGAAAATATGACGTTGGAGTTGAAGAAAATATGACGTTGAAGTCGAGCGGAATTGGGTCAATTTAAAAAGAAAACAAACACTATCCAAACTTTTATCATCGTTGGCGATTTTTGCAACTATCAGTTTCGTACGAATTACTGGGGTTGGAAAAATATCGAAGTTTGACGTTTAAAATGTCATTTGCCGAGTGACATGTCATAGTGAATTTACGAACTGCCGAGCTAAGAGTAAAAAAAAGGGAAAATTAACGGGAATAATCTTGTGTATTAAATAAAAACCGTTGTTGTATTGAATAAAATGGTCGGCTACTTGGATAATTTTTCATTGCAGGTGTCATTGAAATGGCCGGAAAATATGACGTTGAATTTTGCATCGTTCGAATGTTACGGTTTTAAAAAATTCTTTTATTTATTTTTTCGACTGATCGTCTGAAAACTTCTTTGCCGATTGTGGTAGTAAATTTGTAATAAAGATACCTGAAAATGTTTGAGTGATTTTCATAGTCCGAATCGGCGAGAAATATAAGCAATGAGTACGAAAAGGAACTTCTTTTGCATTCCAATGATGCAAACTTCAGCGGTATTGAAAAATTCCGGTTTTTTCTGATTGTGTTGGCTCGAAATATTTGCTACTTATCGGAATATAACTTTTTTTCCTCAATTCACATGAACGTCAACCGCCGTTGAGTGCATCGTTACGAAAAAAGTCGTTTTCGGAAAATATTTCCAGTTTTAAAAATTGTTCACCCGCTACTTGCTCAGGGGTCCACTTATACGCCCGGGTAACTCGTAAAATATATATTATTCGAAATTTGACCTGAAATGTGGACACAACATTTTTCAGATGTCGAATAAAAATGTTTCTAAGGAATCGATTTTTTGTCAGATTTTTATTTAAGGCGAGAAATCCCTTTAGAATTTTGAAAAATCGATTTTTTTACAAATTTCGAAAGTATGATGCCCAAAGAATATACTAACCAAAGAAAAACTCGAAATATTGAATATTTCGATATTTATATATATTTCGATATAGCGAGTAAACTTTAAACGCGATTATCTCGAAAGTACTTTTTAAAAAACTGCTCGTGTTGTAGCTTAAAAAGTTATCGACCGATTTGGATGAAATTTTGGGAGGTTGCTCTCAGTAATATTATCGGAAGGATATACCTAAAGTTTTAAAGGTAGCGTGTAAATAAATATTTTTTTTGGGGTCAAATATGTCGAAAAAATGGTCGAAAATTTGAACTTTGGAGTAAAAAGGCTCCCAAATTTTCAATTTCGCTCTTTTTTATCATTGTTTAGGTATATCCTTCCCCTTAATATGTCAGTAAACGAAAGACACTTATTAAATATTTTTCAGATCAACAGAAAAAGAGTGACAACTGCAGCACTTTTCGATGTCGCGGAAAACAGGTGTCCGAAGACCCTTAATAACGCCGCCATTTTGTTGGTCATACAAAAAAAATTTAACTTAAAAGTAATTAAAAATTTTTTAACTGAAAAATTAAAAATTAAAAAATAATAAATTTAAAACTTTTGAATTTAAAATTTTTTCAACTTGACAATTATAATAATCTGATGTCCAAATTTAATATGATCAGCTTATTTTATCCCCTTTAAAAAAATTCCCAATAAATACCTATTTTTCACACTCCTGAAGCGATTTCTCGCCTCAAGAACACTTTTAACCCTTGCTTGTTACACTGGGTCATTTTGACCCGGACGAATTTGGAATAAAATGCCCACTTCCCCAAAATTGAAAGTTTTCAATAATTTTTTACAACAATTCAATTGTATACTTTCGGAATTTTAGATATGCAGACATATCAAGAAATGTTTACCATAAAGTGTATTCCGGATTTTTTCAATGAAAACCGACCGAAGGGTGAAGGGCAGGTAGATGAAGTATTATCCGGGTCAAATTGACCCAGTGTGTCAAAGTCGTGGCCAAATCTCAGTGTGTCAAGAAAGGGTTAAGGGAGGGCACTGTGACGGGCCGAAAAAGGTCGCTTTTCCGATGTTTTTTGTCTACTAGATTATTCATTCGTGATTTGAAAAAAAAAAAACGTTGTCATTAGGCATACATTGAACTTATTTCGTGTAATTTTTTATTTGAAAAATATAAAAAATCAACACCGTTATTGAGGTATAATAGAGTCATCGTAAAAAATGTGGTCCAACGACCGGATCGATAACTTGACAATGGTTGGTCGGAAAAATTTTAATAAAAATGCTTCATAATCTATATAAGTGTAGTTCGCGTACGTAGTCTTTTTTCCGAAAAAAAAATTTCACGAAATGGCGGTCGTTAAAAAAAGTGCAATTTTGACGAAATTTTTACTTATATTCGGGGGCTTAAAAAATACTAAATTAAGAAGAAAAAAAAACAGCTACGTACAACGATAGCTACTGCAATTACGGAAATTTTAGTTTTTATTGAAAATCTGGCAATTATAGCTAGAGTGATGATTACGGCCAGACCGAGAAAAGTCGTTTCGAAAAAAACGTGATTGAAAGTTTTAGCATACGCAAATTATTGCGCTACCTGTTTTCACTAAATTATCTGTAACTTGGTCAATTTTCAATGTTAGAACTCGAACATTTTTTGACATATTCTTGAATATGTATACTTTGAGAAAATGCAAAAAAATCGATTTTTTTACTCGTCACAATATTGTCCCAATGATTTTTTTAGTTTTTAACAGTAATTTAATTATTTAATTATTTATCATTTATATATTATTATTTATGTATATTATTTTATATTTTATTAATAAATTATTATATTAATAATAATAATAATAATATTAATATTTAATAATTATTTATTAATAATTAATAACATTAATAATTAATAATTAATATTTTATTAATATTTATTATTATTTATTTATAATTTATTATTTGTAATTTTTCCTTTGATTTATCTCGCCGAGATTCACGAGAATTTTAATATATGGATTTTCTTCGCACGCGAGGAGAAAGAAGGGAATCCCCCCCCCCCTTTTAGTATAAAAAAGAATACACCTTTGAGGTTATAGCTGTAGCGTTTTTTTTTCACATCGCCTATTTAATATTGTCATAATTATAGGGTCGTAATGAAAGTCTCAATAAAATGGCAATGTTGCATATTAAAAAGTTCTGTATTTGATTAAACGATTCGCCGAGTGTTTCACATTATAATGTGAACGATAATTAGAACGAACAATGAAGATAGGATGGAAAAGAATCGAAGTCTCGTCCCTCGTCCGCAAGCATCGATTTCCTCCTCGAGCGGATGCTCGGCGTAACAATTCTCCAATCTTCTCCTCGGCAAATCGTTCAAAAGCTTTTTGTGACATGGCGATGGCTCGGTGCCGTTCACGTACTCCGAGGGATCGATGTCTTTGGCGGTTACTTCCAATTTTTCGTAACACGTCCAGTACATCGTGTCGACAACCAGAAGCAAAAGATTCGTTGCTGGCACCTGAAAAAAAAAAAACAATTTTTCATCATATGGGTATTAATTTTCCCTAAGCATATGGCCTTTTAGCGCTCGGAAACGCGCGAAATAACCTGGGCGGTGAAAGTAGCAATTTGGAGTAGTTTGGGTCCTTCGTTGTACAAAAAATTTACAAGTACAACGTGTCTCAAAATGACCCGACATTAAAATTGATTAATTACGTGTGAACTTCTCTAGCAAAACTAATGTCAATTACGAGAATTTTTCAATTTCGTTCTACACGCAGAAAACGGGAGCCTCGAAGTTTAGAATTAATACTATGCTTCTAAAAAAAATATCATGAAATGTCAAAAAGTATTGAATGGAAGATAAAAATTGTAATTATGGCATAGTAATAATGAAGAAATTTAAATTTCAACCTATGATATGGCACGTAAACTGATACAAATAATACACTCTATTCGGCATATTGTGATTTTTTGTAGTATTCAAAATATATTTTGCCCACGTGAACCCACATGGAAATAAAATATATAAAAAATATATCGAAAGATACATAAAACATGTATTAAATACATTTTGTACGAAAAGTTGGATATGTCAAGTATAATTTTGGATATGATTAAAAACCTATGCGATATATAAACATAAATAGCTTCTAAGATGTACATTAAATATATTAGATGTGTATACTGAATATATGTTTAATATACTCGGGAGCATAACGGAGAATGTATGCTGACATCTAGAAAAAGATACATTCAAGATGCATATAAAATATATTGAAATTGCATGACTAACGTACGCTTTATACATTTTTAATAGGGTATCCGAATATATTTAAGGTATGCTATATGTATATCTGAATATATTACTATATATTTATATGTATATATTTACTAATATACCATGAATATGGTTGGTTAAGCAACTTGAGCAACAGATGACGTTGCAAATGAAAAACATCTTCAAGTCGGTATCTCGCGAAGACCTAGCCGCACTATCCGGAATAAATGATCGGACAAAAAAATTGAAGGTTATGTAATCTCGTAATTCTATTCGATTATCGCTCTCTATGCGAACGCAATTAAGTAATTGACCCGATAATGTTAGTTACTCTTGTAAATCCGCACATTTCTCAATAAACTAACATTGTATATTGTACCATATGCAGACGATACGAAAATTAATTTATCAAGTAGAACTAGCTCAGTGGGGAAGGTCCCAGCTCATCACTCAGAAGTCCCGGGTTCGAAACCACCTTACGGCGTGCAAGATTTTAAATTTGAACCATTAAAATATTTGAACCGCAAACACCATAATCGTAATTAATGACAAGGAAAAATATCGTAAAAGGGTGCAATGATGTGTAAATAACGTCATAACAAAATTTTTCAGAATAGTTCAAGTAGAGATTAAATATATCTTAAATACACGTTGAATATATTTTAATAATATTTAAAATGTAGTATGAACAAATATCGTGTATATTTTAGGTGTAGTTTAAATGCATTTAACGTATATTTCAATTATAAGTCGAATACAGTTAAAATACATTTGTAGTATATTTTGAGGGTAATTTGAGTACATTGTAAGTATATTTTCAATATAGTTCGAATATACGTAACCGCATATCCAACATATATTTTTTTTATATACATTCTGAATTTTTGGACGAAAACGTCGATATCGCGAATATATTTTTAATGCATTTCCCGTATATATTGCATATATCTAATCTACATCTAAAATGCATAATATATATCTGAAATATATTTTACATCCATCTTTAATATATCGAAAAATATATTTTTACATATATTTTATTTCCGTGTGGGAATGGAACAATTGGTTTCCAGTATTCTACAAAAGTACGGTATAAAGAGTCACATTTTACTAATAACTTCGTAATATTTTTCGCTATACGCCGAACATTTATGCTATGCGTATAGTGAGATCCATGTGAAAATATAACTCGCGCCTATGCGAGAATAGTTTCAAATGTAATATGCACGCATTATTTTTACTGTACAGCAAATAGGACTCGGGCCTATGCGAGAATAGTTTCAAATGTAATATGCACGTATCATTTTTACTATACGGTGTGAGAATCATTTTGACACTTCTATAACAAGTCTTAGAATTCCGAACTGGCAGTAAACTACTATACTTTTCTAGCACTGAATATTAGAATTCTGGCAACCAGTGTTAGAATTTGAGGCCGTATTTTTCTCCGTGTAGGTGTCAGTCCATAGAAGTTCTGCGTCCTCCCGCCGAGCGCCTAAAAACGCTCTTAAGGAGAGATATACACCTAGATGGTCGAGGTCGAGGATTTAGAAACTATGAACATTCCGTCGACCGTAGAAGACCTACACTATGGGCCTGGTATCGATGATTCCATGTAAGTTGACAAATTTCATGATTTATTCATTCCCAAATTTTCAAACGCGTTTTTCTCAAAATCACGTTTTTCAAATCGGTACCCAAAATTTCTCGAAAACCAATAAACCGATTGCCTTGAGGTTTTTTGTGGTTATTCTATACACCATTATTTAGTACTTGTCATAGGATTTCTTTTCTGTTACTTAGTTTTTGTTTTATAGGCAAAATAATAACTCATTTTTGGCCCAAAAATGACTATTTATGTTCAAACGTCCGCCATTTTGTCATAAATTGATATTTTTTAAATCGGCTATGACAAGTACTAGATTATAGTATCTAATTTAATAATCTTTTTGGTTTTTTTTTTGGATGATTTTTGAAGAAACGCCAGTGGGTATCGTATACGCAGATTTTTTTACGACGCTCTAAGGATCATACAATATCCTTGTATATTTTTGATATTTTAAAATAAAGAAAATTAAACATATTTTTGAATGTATATACTTTTAGATAATTAAAACCCCAATCCGAAATTTCAAATAGTTTTCCTTGAAAAAATGACCTTTTTTCCGGCTCCTAGGTGTATATCTCCCCTTAAGGCCTTAGGCCACAGTAACGGGTATAAAATCGTGTGCGAATTTAACAATTTTTTTTCGTATGGAAAAGTCATTCACTCATAAAATTAATTACACATCTATTTAGTATGAATATCAAGTTGTTAGAAAAAAATATATTTTTTTTTAATGTACAAAATGGCCGACTACTCGAAACTTCTCGAAACAGCGTTTTTCCAATTGGCGTGACAAATAACTTCAACAATTTTCACTCGATTTATTTCAAATTTAAGTTATGTTCCTAATTGCATTGAGCAGAGAAGTACGTACGGAATTTCTGATTGATCGAAAACTTTTCATTTTATGAGCAGTTTATGAGCAGTTATAACGAAATTTTTCACTGAAAATTCATTTCTTAAGTTCAAATACCTACAACTTTTGAATAAAACAATGTTTTTTCAATTCCGTACGTACTTCTCTAGGTATTCTAATGTAGATTGACGAGAATTTTTGTTTTTTGTTCTAAGTAAAAAATTGTGGATGCTAAATGTCACGCCGCCGAGCGCGTAAAAAAAAAGATAACAACAAAAATATTAGTAGTCGGCCATTTTGTACATCGAAAAAAAATATATATATATTTTCTAACAGCTTGATATTCATACTAAATAGATGTGTAATTAATTTTATGAGTGAATCACTTTTTCATACGAAAAAAATTGTTAAATTCGCACATGATTTTATACCCGGTACTGTGGAATAAGGCCTTAACGTAGCTTAGCCGCCATTTTGTTTGTTTGTAAGATTTTTTTTTGTATACACTAGGCAAAAGAATTAAAGGATATTGAAAAAGTCCGCCAATTTTAGGGTCATTTTCAAATAGCTTTAACTCCTCGAAAAATGGTCATACAGCAAAATAAAAAAAAAAAGCAAATTGAAGGTGTGAATCTCTTGGAGGTGTGAAAAATTTGTTCCCGTTGTTCAATAATCAACATTTTTTAGCACCGGAAATTCGGATCAGTGCCAACAAAAATTGTGATTCTTAAAAGACGAATAAAATGTGGTAGATTTAGCCTTTAATCGATTTTTGGCAAAAACCACAATTTCGATCATTCGGAATACAATGAAAAAAAAATCGCAGGGGTTTTGAGGGAACTTTTGAGGCATTTTTTAGGATACTTTGAGGTTATAAAAAAACCGAACATTTTTTTTGATCTATTTGATATTGGCAAAATAATCCTTAGTTATAAGAATATTCGTAAATATGCCATTTTTCACGTTTTTTTGAATTCATTTTCCCGCATAAAAAAAATCTCGATAAAAAAATGATAAAAGCATCTTATAGAGAATACTTCAAAGTTTCCAAAACCGTCTGGTTTTTTTTCTGTGCGACCATTAGTCTCCGAGTAATCAGTCATCAAAGTCAAAAGTTTCATTTTTGCTTTGAACATCGATAACTCAGCGAGAAAAAATCGAACAGAGCTCTCCCACCGCTCAAATTAAAGGGGAAGAATCCAGCTACACGATCCTTTCAATCCGATTATTCAAAAAAATTTATTAAAGTCCGTGCAGACTGTGAAAGATGAGCAAAAATTTAAAAAATTTTTTTACTTTGCTTCTTTGATGGCTACTACAAAAAAGGCTGATGCGAAAAATTTTTGAGCACAATATCTCAAGACTAGAGATTCACACCATTAATTTGCTTTTTTTTATTTTGCTGTACGACCATTTTTCGAAGAGTTACAGCTATTTGAAAATGACCCTAAAATTGGCGGACTTTTTCAATATCCTTGAATTATTTTGCCTAGTGTACATCAATATATGTAGAATAAACCCTCCAAACCTCATTTTGATTGCTTTCTTAGTGTTCTAAAGAAAAATTCCCAAAAAAGTTATATTTTTCAGTGAGCCTCATAGATATAACGCCTCCAGCCATATTTGACGGAAGAAAACGATTTAGTTGAATTTTCTTTGATGTTTGAGCCGGGTTGCAATTCCGAACTTTGAATGCTCCGACGCTTTAAAATTCCGAATTTTGCTGTTCCGAAATTCAAGACGGGGCCAGGTTGAAATTCCGAACTTTGAAAGGTCAGAACGCTCAAAACTCCGAAAGAATAGTACCCCGATAGATCAAAACTCCGATAGAATTCTACACGAAAGACCAAAACTCCCAAAATCTAACACCGTCAAAATAATTCGGCCACGGAAGTTTTAAAAGTTTCAACATTTTCAATAAATCGACGAATTATTTCAAGAATTTTTTTTTATTAAGAAGTGATTTTGCGTCAATTTGAAAATTTGTCTAGACAATGTTATACGTTCTACATAATTTACAGTCAACTGTGTAGACTTTCGCTGGGATGATCTTGACATGAGGGCCGGGTTGAAATTCCGAACTTTGAATGCGCCGACGGTTTAAAATTCCTAATTTTAATGTTCCGAAATTACAAGGTTCGTCAAGATTATGCCAGCGAAAGTCTACACAGTTGACTGTAAATTATGTAGAACGTATAACATTGTCTAGACAAATTTCAAAATTGACGTAAAATCACTTCTTAATAAAAAAAATTCTTGAAATAATTCGGCGATTTATTGAAAATGTTGAGACTTTTAAAACTTTCATAGCCGAATTATTTTGACGGTGTTCAGATTTTCGGAGTGTTGGTCATTCGTGTAAAATTCGTTAAACGTCGTTCTTTCATAGTCGGCAATGAAGATTGATATCTCGCCAACGTTATTTCCAAATAAAAAGACTTTGTTTCGTCGATAAAGCAGGTGCCTCGTTTGAGAGCATTTTCGCAGCTAGACTGCCTCGGTGAGTGATAACATTTAAGTTTTTTTTTGTGAGTACTCACCCGTTGAGCATAGAACGGTCTTGAGCACTGCAAGGACGAATTCGTAATTCTCTTCTCGGCAACTTCTTGATCCATTATGTACAGAGTTCTCTTTTGATCGCACGAGTGGAACGTGAGAATTTCAAAGGGTGGGGGTGGTGGCTCGGGCAAATCTTCGTCCGAGTGAATTCTCGCAAATGCCTCCGGTAAATTGACGAATTTCGTTGTCATCCACAATAAACGACCGAGTAGCCAGAGCATTAATTTTCCCACGTATCGAAAAGGATTTCCAATGGTATCGGAAGCGTCACTCGATTTTACCTGAATAACATTAATATTATTATTCCTATTTATTTTTACATACACTACCGGCGAAAAGTTTCCGGCCAAAAATTCAAAAAAGTTCCGGAACGATTTTTCATGCCATTTCGCCGATAGTTGACATAAACGAATTTAATAAACGGCATTTTGAAGCGGAGAGGTTCACCTTCATTCTGTTTTTTTTGGGAAATTTTTTGACTATTTTTTTGACGACTAGTACCCTTTTTCGAAAACGACCATTTTTTGCCTTTTTTGTTCCTTTTCTGGTGGATCCCGCTTACAGACAAATTTTTTTAATGCATCTCTTTGATCGTAATCATAAAGGGGGAAGCTCAAGCTTCAATTTTGTTTTTTTTAAAGCTTCGTATGATTTTTATTTCTAAAGATATTTTGATTTATTTGAAAAAAAGAGACAATTTGAAAAATAACGCGTAACGCGAAAACGACAAGGATTCAAGGAAAACCTCAAGATAGAAAAAAGTTGAGTGAGTTTTCGTTGAGTTCGCGAGAATTTTTTCAGATTTTTTTCACCTATTTTCGGTAAAAAATCAGATGGTTTAATTACCGTTGTTCGAGAATGAAGGGGTTTGTGGTAAAATTTCCAGAGAGGAAAAAATGGTATTTTTCCATTTTCAACACAATAGAATCGGTTGAAATCAACCGATTGACGTGACTGGAAAACTATAAAATTTTAACGGGGAAAAAAATGTCGAAGAAAAATCTGAAATAATTATATTCTTTCCGCACAGACCACGTACGCCCGTCAAATGTCTCCTTTTCTTTAGTAGGAAACGTTCATTGATCCGACATTATTTTTGGGTTTCATTTGGTGTTTGTGACATAGATAAACCACCCTATATATATTTATTCAATTATCGACGAAAACGTCGAAGTTTCAAAAAATAAAAAAATATCAAATTCGTATATATCTCGATTTTTTTTGTATATTGCTTAGTAAGAGTTAACCTAACCTTCTAGAGATTTTTAAATGATTTTGTTTATGGTATAAGTATTGAAAAATGACGATTGAACATTGACAAAATTACTGGTTGAGGATCACTGTCAGAAAGAGACGCACTATATGGCTATGCCGTTCGCACTGATAGGAGGTTCTTTCCATCGTTTCGCCACGCATGCGCGCAACGCGCTCCGAAGAGTATCTCGCGTTCTTCACACTCCCAGTGGTGCTACGGCTGCACTGGGCGATTTTGTCTTGCAAACAAATTTTTATTCGTCTTTTTCTCCCTTATTTTTGAAGATACGAAGACGAACGTTCAATACTTTTTTACGTACTTTTATGTGCTCGACAACTTTTGTTTGGCATATTTTCCGATAAAATTAGTAGGTTCGGAATTAAACGGTTAAAAATTTTTTTTAAACATTTATTCGAGGGTTGATTGCATAATTATTGTCGCCGTTCGATTCAGCGTCATCCAGTTACCTTTAGATCAATTTTGCGTATTTATAGCTAAAAAGTGCTTACTTTGGAAGTTTTGACTGGACTATATTTTCGTTTTTCTAGCATTGCAGAGTGAGTTTGAAGAAAGGACATCATCGCTTAAGGGGTTATATACAGTTGAAATTTTCGAAAAAATGATTAAAAATTTTATTTTTTTCGCTGTGTACATATATTTAAGGATGTATGGCAACTAAGTCATTTACTACTGTTCGAATTGAAACTCACTGATATTGTAAAGAAAAATATCGAGAACTTTTTGAGATTAAAAAAACAAAATTTGCCCACGTGAATGCTGAAATAAACGAATTCAAAGTTGGGTCATTTAACACGGGGAATATAGGACTGTACGTCCAAAATTCCCTTTACATTGGCAAAAAAGGTATTTCCGGAGTACTCTTTTGTAAAAAAAACTTTTGTGCGGTATCGCTGTAATATGCATGATACGGTAAAAATAAAAAATCGACATGTGCCCATATATTTTGCGAGATATTGCGAGTTAAATGGGACCGTTTTCGTATTTCTTTAGCTCGTATGTCGTAACCACGACAACGTCAGGGAAAACATACATCAAATCAACAACTAAATTTGCAGTTAAAAATTGAAAATTCTTCTTTCTGTACCGCATGTTTTACTTTGAGCTGTGGTAAATCTCCTTTTTAGCTTTAATGAATATTACAATTATTTTATTTAGTCTTTAAATGCGATTTTTGCAAATTGCATAATCAGTTCTGTAACGACTCTGCAGTAGCTGCCATACATCCTTAAGTACACACACAGAAAATTGCTTGTCAATCCAGCGAAAATTCTCAAAAATACACGCACATTTGTAACGCCGTGTCAGTACGGTCGAAAGTGCTTGTGAAACTTTAAGAGGCTATACCAGTGTGACACTTTCAAAAAATCGATTTTTTTTTGCCTTTTTCGTCAGTTTATACTTTTAAGAATATCATTATCATTTATATCATTTTATCTTGCAAAAATCGATAGTTAAATCATTAAACGCGTTTTTTTTCCAAATGAGATTTTTCAAATTTGCTGACATTGTAACTCAAAGAGCAATTATCCAATTGACTTGAAATTTTAACTGAGTACTCTTGAATGTATTTATTCTACAATGACGTAGGATATTTTTGATTGGATGAAAATTGACGATTTGGCATTGAAGAAAACGACCATTTTATAGACAAGAAAACAGACTTTTTTCATAACTACGCGATTTTGTTAGATTTTGATATTTTTTAAAAATCCTACGTCATTGTACAGGAAATACCTTCCAGTTTGACGACATTTTTTTCCTTTTTCGGTTTCAGCTACTCAATCGGCCGGAATCATGTCAGCAGTGCAGGAACTTTTTTTTGCGCCTCCGAAGGCAGTTCATAAGTCGCTTGGATCTCAATATTTTTCTACGCAAAAATTATGTAATATAGGTCAAATATAGCCAAATATATTCTTAATTTTCCGAAACATTTAATTGAGTACTTTTCTTCCAAGAAATTCCCGAAAATCACCCAAATTTTCAGCGATCACACTGGTATAGCCCCCTTAAACGCGTTTTTCTCAAAACTGTGTTTTTAAAGTCAGCGAGCAAGATTTCTCGGAAACGGCTGAACCGATCAGTCTCAAATTTTAACACAATCTTTTCAAGTATATTTTTTAGTAATTAATCGAATGTTTTTTTTTCGCTTATCGTTATATTTAATGAAGCTAAAAAAAATCATGAAAATCCTATGGATTGAAGTGGAATGGATTGAAAAATGGGTATAAACTCGATGAATATGAGGCATTCCACGGCACTTCAGCCAGTAAAAAAAATCCACAAATAATTTTGAAAAATCGAGTTATTTTATTGAAAAATATTCACCCAGTGGGGAAATTTTTTAAAAAATTCTGACGTTTTTTCTCGTTGATTACCATTTTTTAACATTTTTCCATTCAAATGGCTGTATCTTTGGCAGGATTTGACGTATTTACATTCGTAAAAAACGAAAATGAGCGTCTTTTTATAGCTTTTCAGAAAAAAATTGATTTAAATTTTATTGAGCAAGTCGAACGTCCGTTTCAGGGCGAAATATGCAAAAATATTTTTTTTCTCAAGGAAAGACACTCGTTATTTTATTTTGTTAATATTCCCCGAATTGTGAATACGAAAAGCGGATTTTCGGTATTTTTTATATTATGGGATTCCTAAACACCGTGAAGTAACAGCTATTTATATTAAAAATTTTTTTTTTATTAATATTCGATTGAAGAGTTTGGAGCACTCCAAGGCACTCAAATACATATGACATGTATGTCATATGTATTTGAAAAACCTGGTGAACATACAGCGAGTGCTCCACACTCTTCAATCGAATATTAATTAAAAATAAAAATAAAATAAAAAAAGCTGTTACTTCACGGTGTTTAAGAACCCCATAATATAAAAAATACCAAAAATCCGTTTTTCGTATTCACCATTCGGGGAAATTCTTAAAAATAAAATAACGAGTGTCATTCCTTGAGAAAAAAAATATTTTTGCATATTTCGCCGTGAAACGGGCGTTCGACTTGCTCAAGAAAATCTAAATTATTTTTTTTCTGGAAGGCTAGAAAAAGACGCACATTTTCGTTTTTTATGAATGTAAATACGTCAAATCCTGCCAAAGATACAGCCATTTGAATGGAAAAATATTAAAAAATGCCAATCAACGAGAAAAAACGTCAAAAATGTTTAAAAAATGTCGACACTCGGTGAATATTTTTCAATAAAGTAACTCGATTTTTCAAAATTATTTGTGGTTTTTTTTACTGGCTGAAGTGATGTGGAGTGCCTCATATACTTCATAAAATGAGTATAAACCTGATCCTTTCATAATTAATTATTCGCGAGTTCAGTAAGTTCCCGTCACCTGTGATGTTGTATATGTTTTTTTTTCACCGATAACATTTTCCATTTTATAAACAATTGAAGGCCCAAATTTTTGTCAAAACCGATTTTTTTGTTGAGAAGCCGCCATTTTGTCGAAAAATTATTATTTTGCTTATTCCTTCGATCAATTGCACGATAATCCATTATATTAACGAAATATTTTAGGTTTCGTTTTCTCATTTTAGATGATCCAGTGAAGAGATATCGTGCTCACCGCGAAACGCCTTTTTTTCGAGGTGCTTCCGGAGATCAGCTATAGCTGTTTTCAAAATAATTATTCTTCCAAATGAAAAATGTCAAAATATAGTTAAAAGTTACCATAATATGTGTACAAATTTTTACGTAAATAGATTTGAAGGTCTTCTGAAGAAAATTTCTTGAAAAATCGATCTTTTTGGGCCTCCTGACTGTATGTGAGCCCTTAATAGCGTGTACTTACGATGGTGCTGCACAGGCCCTGATAGTCATAAATGTCGACAGCCTTGAAGAAGCCTTGGACGACCATTGATTTCATAACCGAGCCCTCGACGACACCGAGAAAACTTCCGGTGTCGTTGTGAGCCTCCGAGATAACGACGTAACCGTTTTGATCGATGAGGTAACAATCCGTCCACTCGTGAGCGCAATTCATGTCCGGGTTCGGTGTGGTCGACGTTATGTCTATGAACCTTTGATAGAACGTTTTCATTGGCATTTGGAAGCCAACCACCGCAGCCGAGGCATTTTTTCCACCGTCTCGGGGGAAAATGGCCATGGAGACGGTCACCACCGCGCTTGGTCCGGCCTCCCAGGGCACTGAACGGAACAATGTGCACGTTACTCCGAAAGTATACACGATATGGAAAAATGAGGAAAGGGGACGTACGCAAATTACGTAAAGCAATTTGGGGGAGGGGAGGGGGTGCGTTACGTCACGATTTTAGAACTGCCAGAAACAGACGAATTGCATTTTCAAGTTATGAATTTGAAACTCGCGTGCAATTTTACCACGGAATGTTGACAGCTTTCCATTCGAAATGTCTGTTGAGTCACTGTGCAAGAACTTGCAGCTTTTCCACGTTCCCGAAGCAAAATTTCAATAAAAAATGTTTTGTTTTTTATAATTCTTGAAAGTACATATATTCAAAAATATGTTGGCAATATTTTGATTCACAAGTCCGAAAATTGACGGAGTTACAGTCACTTTAGTAGTGTCTTTCGTAAGGATATCGATGGGACAATGAAGAGAATTTTTTTTTCGTCGTCATTACAAGGCATATATCGCGGTGAGACCTTAGGCCACAGTAATGGGTATAAAATCATGTGCGAATTGAAAAAATTTTTTCGTATGGAAAAGTGATTCCCTCGTAAAATTTATTACACATCTATTTAGTATGAATATCAAGCTGTTAGAAATTATTATTTTTTCGTCGTACAAAATGGCTGACTACTCGAAACTTCTCGAAACAGCTTTTTTCCAATTAGCGTGACAAATGACTTCAACAATTTTCACTCGATTTACTTCAAATTTAATAGTTATGTTCCTAATTGCATTTCGCAGAGAAGTACGTACGAAATTTCTGATTAATCGAAAACTTTTCATTTTATGAGCAGTTTATGAGCAGTTATAACGAAATTTTTCACTGAAAATTCATTTCTTAAGTTCAAATACCTACAACTTTTGAATAAAACAATGTTTTTTAAATTCCGTACGTACTTCTCTAGGTATTCTAATGTAGATTGACGAGAATTTTTGTTTTTCGTTCTAGGTAAAAAATTGTGGATGCTAAATGTCACGCCGCGGAGCGCCTAAAAAAAAGATAACAAAAGAAAATATTAGTAGTCGGGCATTTTGTACATCGAAAAAAAAATATATGTATTTTCTAACAGCTTGATATTCATACTAAATAGATGTGTAATTCATTTTATGAGCGAATCACTTTTTCATACGAAAAAAAAAATTGTTAAATTCGCACATGATTTTATACCCGTTACTGTGGCCTAACGCGTCAAGGTAATCCTGAGAGCTTTCCAACTACGACACAGTGCGACACGGTGCACATATTTCTGGTGTATTCCTTTGCCCGGATTGGCTGCTGATGCCAGAAATATGTACACTGTGTCGCGCTGTGTCGCAGTTGGAAGCTCCCCCTATCGCTTCGCACTAGTCATACCACTGATCATACTTGAGACTTGTACAATTTATATTTTTAACATATGCAAAAAATTATTTGTAATAATTAAAATTTTCCATGTGTAAACTGTATAATGAATGTTCACATTTAACAAGAAAAATGAAAAAAATAGTTATTCCAACGATTCGCGCGGTATTTCTAGGTTTCATATTTGGCAACATTGGTTCTATCTCCGTCTCTTTTTACTCAACCAGGCGAGTTTAACCTCCATGCTCTTCAACGTCGATCTGTCAACACAATGTCAGGCGCGGGAAATATAAAGCATTGTATTCGGGCCACGACTGGTAAAAAGCGTGGAAAATTTGTGGCGGCGAAATATGTCGGTTAAAAATGAAATATGTGTGGAAATTCGAATGAGTGAGATGAGGTTAGGACTACAGTCAGCTGTTGCCTTGCTGTCACGTCTCTTTATCGTAGCAAGTGGTCATAAATCCAATACCGGAAGTTCAAATTTAACTTGATATTACATAAAAATTAGGTCAATAAGCGTAATTTTTTCTCAGACCATTGGATTACTACAAGTGTTTAGTATGTAAATCTCATTATTTTTAAGAATCTGACGGATTCCCAATATTATATACACTTTTGTAGCGACCGGACATTGGGTTTTTGCATGTCGTCTCGGAATTCCTTCACAAAAATACGCAATTTTAATATTTTTTCTCCGCAATTAGGGCGATAACCGACCATGAAATTTTACAGGGACGATTATCATTATATTTAGTGAAGCTCAAAAAAAATTATGAAAATCCTATAGATTGAAGTCTGGCGATAGGGTTACGTAATTTTTTTGAATCATAAAAATTGTAATAAACTCAATGAATATATGAGGCATTCCACGTCAGTTCAGCCAATAAAAAAAAATCCACGAATAATTTTGAAAAATCGAGTTACTTTATTGAAAAATATTCACCGAGTGTCGAAATTTTTTAAAAAATTCTGACGTTTTTTCTCGTTGATTACCATTTTTTAACATTTTTCCATTCAAATAGCTGTATCTTTGGCAGGATTTGACGTATTTACATTCGTAAAAAACGAAAATGAGCGTCTTTTTATAGCCTTCCAGAAAAAAATTAATTTAGATTTTATTGAGCAAGTCAAACGTCCATTTCAGGGCGATATATGCAAAAATATTTTTTTTTCTCGAGGAAAGACACTCGTTATTTTATTTTTTTAAGATTCCCCGAATTGTGAATACGAAAAACGGATTTTTGGTATTTTTTACATTATGGGATTCCTAAACGCCGTGAAGTAACAGGTATTTTTATTATTAAAATTTTTTGATTAATATTCGATTGAAGAGTGTGGAGCACTCCACGGTTCCAATACATATGACATATATATTATATGTATTTCAAAAACCTGGTAAACATACAGCGAGTGCTCCACACTCTTCAATCGAATATTAATAAAAAAAATTAAAAAATAAAAATAGCTGTTACTTCACGGCGTTTAGGAATCCCATAATATAAAAAATACCGAAAATCCGTTTTTCATATTCACAATTCGGGGAAATTCTTAAAAATAAAATACCGAGTGTCTTTCCTTGAGAAAAAAAATATTTTTGCATATTTCGCCCTGAAACGAACGTTCGACTTGCTCAATAAAATCTAAATTAATTTTTTTCTGGAAGGCTGGAAAAAGACGCACATTTTCGTTTTTTACGAATGTAAATACGTCAAATCCTGCCAAAGATACAGCCAGTTGAATGGAAAAATATTAAAAAATGGTAATCAAGGAGAAAAAACGTCAGAAATTTTTAAAAAATGTCGACACTCGGTGAATATTTTTCAATGAAGTAACTCAATTTTTCAAAATTATTTGTGGGTTTTTTTACTGGCTGAAGTGATGTGGAATGCCTCATATACTTCATAAAATGAGTATAAACCTGATCCTTTGATAATGAATTATTCGCGAGTTCAGTAAGTTCCCGTCACCTGTGATGGAGATGCTGTCGTGGTCGATCTCATGCTGGAAAATGGCACCCTTGTACCACGGCTCGTTAACGGCGCGTCTGTAAAGATCGCCAAATTCCACTCTCTGCCTGCCGGGTGGAGCTTTCCCGGCGTCGAGATCCTGCCATCTCGTGAGTCCGCTCTGCGTCGCGACGAATCGCAAAAATACACCCCAAGCGTTGGCCAGTCTTCTCGTTGTTTCGTCGCGATGAACAAATTGCCCGGAGTAACTCTTGTTGGTGGCTTTAGCGTCGAATACCAAAAGTTCCAGCAATTCCTGATTGCAGTAATAATCGTCCTCGTGGAGAACTTGGCGGTAGCAATCAGGCTCTTCCGTGTCGTCGGAGACGTTCGCATAGGCCTCGTACTGGTTGGACCATTTCCAATCGTCCTCGCCCATCAGTCGCAAAAAATGCCTCAACTCCTTCTCCGAATTGTCAAACTCGTGGCCCTCCAAATAATGGAATCGACAGTAAACCCATCCAGGGTGAACACGCCAACGCTCGCCGACGAAATAGTCCGAAACGTTGATGTTCATTCTTTGGGTCTTGCGAATTTCGTCCTCCACCTTGTCAGCGGAAGAATAACATTTGGTACGAATTGAAACTGGGATGGGCCTTTTTCGTGGATGGAAAAATTAAGGGGTCTTTAGACGCTAAAAAATGCTATTTTCAGAATTTTTTTTTGATAGGTTTATATTATAGATATTGACATATAGGTTGTCGCATTGGGTGGGGGTAAAAATGTCGAATGACCAAATATAGAACGACAAACATTTCGAAACGACAGAATTATGAACTCTCAAAATAACGAAGGTTAAATCATTCGAAATTTTATCTTTCGACTGATAAAAAAATCGAATGACTATAAATCGAACCATTATTTATTGGAGAGGTAATTTATTAGAAAACGAATATTCAGATTGTCTGAAATTCGGAACATAAAAATACAGAATCGAAAAATGTAGAACACCCATATCTCCGAAACAGAAAATAGCGAGTGCCTAATATGCGTAATACCGTCTATGGCGAAAAGCAATATATCGAAACGCAAAATGTCGATGGCTCGAAATGTAGAACGCCGAAAGGTCGAACGACCAAAATGGCGAACGTGGTGGGGCCCGTCACGTGGGATGACTGTCTTACGATATTTTAGCCTACAGACCGCCAGCGCCATCTCGCAGCTTCACTCTGAGGCGCAAGTGACGTATTGCTCGATTCGCCATTCGGGCCGTTCTACATTTTGACCCTCCGCGATTTCAACCACTCGACTTTTTGGCCGTTCGCTTTAATGATTTTCTGCATTGTGAACCATCGCCATTTTTTTAATTCGGAGAATTGTCGTCTCGAATTATTTGGTGTTATGCATACAGGCCCATCGATTTTATGTTTTTCGATATTTTATTAAATCTGATTTTTGTTTTTCGCTATATATCAACTTCCGAGATGTTCATATTCGTAATTGTTATTTTCGACTTCACAAGCTCTAGTAAGATTGATCTATCTATATTCGAACATTCGTCATTTTCGAATTCGACATTTTGGCCCATCGGCATATCGATCGTTCGACATTTTTCCCCCCACCCGTCGCATTTAAGGGGGTATATCAGTGGACAGTTGAAAAAATCGATTTCTTTCGCATTTTTCGCCAGTTTATACTTTCAAGAATATCCTGTAAAAATTTCAAGGCCGTATATCTATCAATTTATCTTGCAAAAATCGATAGTGTAATCTTTAAGGGGCTATATCAGTGTGAACCCTAAAAAATTGGGTGATTTTCGGAAATTTTTTCGAAGAAAAGTACTCAATTAAATGTTTTGGAAAATTGAGAATAAATTTGGCTATATTTGACCTATATTACATAATTTTTTCATAGAAAAATATTGAGATCCAAGCGACTTGTATAACGCGTTTAAAGATTTAACTATCGATTTTTGCAAGATAAAATGATATTTACCATAAAAACTGCTAATTACAGGATATTCTTGAAAACATAAACTGTCGAAAAAGGCAAAAAAATCGATTTTTTCAAAGTGTCACACTGGTATGGCCCCTTAAACGCGATTTTCTCGAAATGAGATTTTTCAAATTTGCTGACATTGTAATTCAACGAGCAATTATCCGAGCGATTTGAAATTTGAACTGAGTACTCTTGAATATATTTACTCTACAATGACGTAGGATATTTTTGATTGGATGAAAATAGACGATTCGGCATTGAAAAAAAACGACCATTTTATAGGCAAGAAAACAGACTTTTTTTCATAACTACGTCATTTTGTTAGATTTTGATATTTTTCGAAAATCCTACGTCATTGTACAGGAAATACCTTCCAGTTTAACGACATTTTTTCCTTTTTCGGTTTCAACTACTCAATTGGCCGGAATCATGTCAGCAGTGGAGGAACTTTTTTTGCGCCTCCGAAGGCACTGCACAAGTCGCTTGGATCTCAATATTTTTATATGAAAAAATTATGTAGTATAGGTCAAATATAGCCAAATATATTCTTAATTTTCCGAAACATTTAATTAAGTACTTTTCTTCGAAAAAATTCCCGAAAATCACCCAAATTTTCAGCGTTCACACTGGTATAGCCCCTTAATAAATACACTTTGGAAATACAAAAAAAAAATTATTTATTTATGTAACCCAAACAAACTTTAAACGCGTTTTTCTCGACGGCTTGTTGATAAAATCTTCGAAACTACTGAACCGATCCTTATGAAATTTTAACCACATATTCTTTACAACTGTAGTTATAGCTCATATCAAGGATTTTTTGTTAATGTTGATATTTACTTTTTTTGCTAAAAACCGTGAAAAACACGTTTTTTTGTTATTTCGAAAATGTCCGCCATTTTGTAATTTTTGCATATATCAAAAATCGTATGATATGCGCTATAGCCATTAACATACTGAATCTAAAACCGTTTGATTTTTTTGTTTCGGATGATCCATCTGCGAGACTTCATCAACAGCGGAGACCTACAATTTTCTTAGGACATTTTTTTTACTACCATTTTCGCCTATAGATAGTGACTTAAATAAATATTTTTTTAAAAATGTATTTCGAAAGTGTATTTATTAAGTGTAACAACTTTTATATCAATATCCATAATATAAACCTATGAAAACAATTAATGAAAATAGCCTTTTATAGACCCCTCAAGGCCAGATCGATAAATAGGAATTGTGGAATGAAATTTGTAAAAACACGATAAAATTGCGTTTACCTTGATCCATCGCTTTCCGTAATTCGGTATGGCGATTGCAATGCCGAAAGGAGTGCCAGGCAATGGCGCGTAATAGTAATCTCTTTTCTCCAGGGTAACGCGACGATTGTCGTCGTAGTGAAGCTTCACCGGAATATTTGTCATTTTGTCGCGCTTGTGATCGACCAATTCTGCACGGAGCTGCAGCACTTCCGGCCCGGGGTCTCTGCAACATTTTTCATTACCCAACTCAACGTGGAAAACCAGTTTAGGAGTACCTTTTTTCTTAGTGATTTTCATGATTTTTTTTTTTACAAGGAATCTATGAATAATTTATACAAACTTTGAGAATATTCTATACATATTTACAAATATTTTAATTTTTTCGAAGTACTTGCTCTGAAGATATGCAACATAAAACCTGCCGCCCTTCGAAGGTCGCCATCAGACTTTGCTGTTTGTGTACGCTCTGGAGGCCACAGTTTTCATCGGAAATCAATACGCTTTGAAGATTACTTTAAGAACATGTTTTCCTTCTATATGAACCTAACTCTGACCAAAAATAGAAAATTGATTTTTTTAGAAGTGTTCAAACAAAAGGGTTTCATTTTTGCCATTATTTTATAACCTCTTGTGCTATAAAAAGTATACTTCAAAAAATGATATTGCCCCAAATGTAGGTTCATATATGAACCTAAATTTGGAGTAATTTAATTGTATTAAATTAAATTTCGGGTAGTTTCTAACCTACAATTTTGTATAGTGATAGGTAGAAACTTTTTGAGCTAGAGTGTGCACAATTTGGAGAAAAACGCGTTTGAAAAAAAGTTACCGGAAACAAAAAATTCAAGGCAGCAATGAATTATTTATACTGCTTACCGATTAATCGGCAAATAGTTTTACTAACAATTTATGGAATAAAGAAAATGCGTTTTTGAAAATTCATCTAAATTGGTTTCCCGCCTCAATCAGTGTTGTATTTCGCATTGAAATCTAGAAAACTTTAAGCTCGATTTCATCATCCGAACAAGAGAAACTGAAATGAAATTGATTTATTTTTTTTTTCCGCATTAATACACATCAATATCCGAGGTTCAACTTTGTTTAACTTGTGGAACGTTCTACGCACAGGAAAGGTCGCGAGGTCGAACTCTCCGACGTCGATGAAATTTGGCATGTTTTTCGAATGGGTAAAAATAGGCGACACGTATTTTTTTATACCTGCGGAATCCGATTTTTAAGGGATGAAACGCACCCTCGAAAATGGGGGTGTTTTTCGTTTTTCGTCGATAACGTTTTAACGATACGAGATATAAAAAAAATTCAGATTTCAACAACGTTCATTTTTCCGTCTGCTATACATTGGAGATGAGAACGATGCAGATAACGACAAATTCCATATTGTTTATTGCAAAAATGCAATTCTTTCGTACGTATCTCCGAGAATTTTAAACGTATTGAGATGTAAATTCGCATACATGTAGACGATGGAAAAGTAGCGGATACGTGTTTTTTGTTTTTCCGATATCTCATCATTAAGGGGTTGAAACTGCCCTTCGATTTTTTAGTCAAGTGCATCGTATAATCCTTGGGTAACCGCGATGGGGTAACCTTGTCGGTTACAACACACACGGTTACTATGCAAGTGACGTCACGAACCGAAGCATCATGGCGGCTATCGTTTTCGCGCGCAAATTTGAAATGTAAAATTTAAAAGCATTTTTTATGACACTTATCGATTTCATAAAATAGAAATAAAAATTCTAGTAGTTTATTACCACCAAAGGATCAAATTGAGGCACCTTTCAAAAGAGGGTGTAATACCCTATTGTTCCTCGCCCAACAGAAACGAGATACAAACCTCGGCCCTCTTCCATCATCGAGAATCTCAACTTCCGTCAGATCTATGCTGTTGTAATTTTCCTTCAAGTGTCCGTGCCATACGGGTCGGAGATCCGGATGAAGTATTACGTAGCCGTTGTTCGAGACGATGAACGCGTAGCCGTTCACGCCGAGCTTGTACGGCAAGGTCAACTTTCGAATGTCGTCGATTGGAACATCGGTACCGACGATACCCAACAGATTCGCCTTTCTCGAACTGTTGTTTCGATTGCCTTTACGATCGAAGGCTGGGATACTGACGGATGTCAGCAGTCGATATTCCTGCCAAGCTGTCGTATTCAACGACGAGGGATCGAGACGTACGTTTTCGCCCGCCTGGAGCTACAAACGTTTCGTCCGAACTTCCATTAGTCATGCACAACCATTTTTTTTTCGCTTTCGACAAAGCCACGAAACTTGCGGGTGAAAAAAACATAAATAAACTATCAATGCGTCAAATATTCCGGGCTGTCAAATCTCATGGGGATAACGACAAAACAAATGGGAAATACATGTAATTTGAATAAATAAATAAATAAATCATTTCGGAATGTCTGGAAGTTTGCAAACGAACACTGCGGGGAAAATGGAAATAATTTAGTAAATTGAGCTCGAGGTATGGGCAAAAAGGCAAAATATAGACATAGTGACATCGTTTTTTTTTAATTTTTATTTTTTCAATCAAACGTATACGGGGTGTTCGAGAACTGAATGCGGTCCCCGAAATGGGGGTTAAAGGCGGGCCAATCAGGGGCGCCCCTGATTGGCCCGCCTTTAAAAATTGATAATAATTCAGGGGTTGATCTCAGACCCACACATGCTTACATCAATCGACTCAGAATTTCACCCTCAACCCCCCATTATAAGGAACGCATTCAATTATGGGACACCCTGTATATTGACATTGTGTGCTTGTGTTGAATAAATGTATAATGGTAGATACGACAATCGTAAGAAAATGTCACTATGATGCCAAGAAAAATCTTATAATCTCTGTCAATGACAATCCAATTTGCACGTTTACTGAATTATATCCATGTTCACAATTTTAACAGCAACAAAATTGTAAAATTTGCAACTACCTTGATTAAGAACTTTTAAAAAGGTGAAAAAATAAATAAATAATTTGGGTTGTCTAGAAGTTTACGAACGAACACTTCGGGAAAAATAGAAATAATTTAGTAAACCGAACTCGATTTATGTGCAGAAGGACAACATAAAAAAGGATTGTGACGCCGTAATTGTATTTTAAATAAAACGTATCTATATTTTGACATCGTGAGCTTACGTTGAAAAAATGTATAATAGTAGATACGACAATCGGAAGAAAATGTCACCAAGATGCTAAGGAAAATCTTATAAACTCTGCTAATGTCAATCGAATTTGCACGTTTACTAAATTATATCCATGTTAATAATTTAAACAGCAACAAAATTGGAAATTGCAACTACGTAAATTAAATACTTTAAAAAAGGTGAAAAATCCGAAGATAAAAGAGGATTGATTGATGAAATGTTTAAGGGTGGGGGCTCATGACATGCGTAATGCCAAAGTATGGAAAATCGGTAACACTGTCCGACCGGATATGTATATGTATACATACGCATCCATGTTTGTGTATATGTGTCTGTATGTGCGTGAGGATGCACAAAACCCATAAAATAAATTAAGGGATCCGTATAATGTAAAATTTTCAAAAAATCGATTTGTTTTGCACTATTTAGTAGTATAGACGGTTATAAACATGCTGTTCATGTTTGGGGCGAAATTCGAATTATTCCGGCTGCTACGGCGATTCTCAGAAAAAGGAATTCGACCAGCTGCGTGAGACGGAGGTATTTTTTTTTCGAAATGTCGTTTGTCAAAATGGTGTACACTCTCAAAGGAAGAGTTTTCAAGCTATCCGTCCCAAATTTTGACACAACATTCTTCACTCCATTCTTTAGCTTGCTATGTAAGCTTTTTTGTTGAAATCTTCAAATTTTTTTTTAACGAAAAACTGTCGAAAAAATAGGCTAAATTGGATATGTTTTTTTTTAACCGCAGCCATCTTGTCAGTTTTGATTAAGGAGTTACGTCGGTTTGGACATTCCACAAAATTATGAGTTATATATTAACTATCATGAGTTATCCTGATCACCACGAGGACATTTTTTTAGGGGTCTCTGAAAACCAGGTCCCACCGGCTGAATTTCCCAAATTTTTGGATGAAATTTTTTTCAAATATTGTCGAAATGTTGCTCTTTATGTGCTCTTTTATTTTAAATAAAATAATTTATATATTATATCTTTTTAAATAGAGACAATATGCCTTTTCGCTTCGAAACCCAGGTAACCCCTTAAAAAAACCTCCATAGCAAGACAGCGGCTTTCATACTGATTAATAATCTTTTTACAAATTTTGTTTCATATAATATTCACGGTCACAACCGTGCACACCGTGAGAACTCCTTTTTTCCAAAACATTTCGAACCGTTAAAAAAAATGCAAAAAAATAAAAATAAACGTTAAAAAATTATTTTCTGTTCTTCATGAGTGCTTCGATTTGACATTAAAAAAAACAGACTAATTAGCGCATTTAAACCATCGAAAAAAATCGCGAAAATCAGCTATTTTTCGACCCATTACGCTGTGATGATCCCTTAAAAAAAACACAAAATAAATTGGTATAATTTTAAGTAGGTAATATCGTAGAGATCAGCGTGTTTGTGTATGTCTGTGCCACCAATGTTTCTTTTTTCTAAGCTACGTGGAGTACCACCCATGAGTGCCTGGAAGGAAACACACCGACAACAATATCAACAATAAACGAAAGATGCTAAAAAAATAAATTAAAAAATTCGCCACTGTACACCATTCGGGAAAAATCATAACAAAATGAATAACAATACCGAGCTTGGATCGCACCGTGCGGGTAAATTCTTGACGTCTATATAGCATACAAAAATACATCGACTACGAGGAAATGAGATTTTTGGTTTAAGGGGTTAAGCCACTCTAGAGGCCGAAAAAGTAGGCTTTTTGGGGATTTTTTTTTCAGAAAAACTACAAAATAAATCGAGATTACAAAAACGGGTGTTTATCATACATATCAGTGACTGTATACAATAATTTTTTTGAAGCGATTAGTTTCAAAATGGCGGCTGTGCAGCGTTTATCTCAGAACTGCATTTTTTAAGTTGGCCGAAAACATAACTCAGACAATTTTCAACCGATTCACTTGAAATGTTGAATATATTTTGAAAAATACATTGTCTATGGCAGTACGTAGGATGTATTTTTATTATATATAATTATCTGATATTATTTTAAATTATATAACAATTAAATTATACAAAAATATATATAAAAAAATTATAAATATATTATTTTATTATTTATAATTATCTGACGAAAATTTTCACTTTCGAAAAACGTGCCTAAAAAATCGTCAGATAATTGTTAACAACAGATGAACTATGCAATATAAAAAAAAGTCCTACGTACTTCCATAGACAATGTATTTTTCAAGATATATTCGACATTTCAAGTCAATCGGTTGAAAATTGTCTGACAAGGAACATCCCTCAGGTGACGCCCTTCGATTTTGTTGAAATTTGGATATGTTATAAAGCACCGAAAAGTAAGCGATACGTATTTTTTTTATTGGCGGAAAAACGGTTTTAAGGGGTGAGACCACCCCTTAATATAGGGGTGGTTCACCCTTAATTTTTTCTTGCAATGTCACTATAATGGATTTTTCATTGCTTCGGATTAGAAGAATTTTCGTTTTTGTTTCATTAAAATCGGTGGACTCCTTGTGTGTGAAACTGCTATATTAGCCCTAGAGATGCCTTTTTTCGAGGGGTGGTTTCACCCCTTAAAACCGTTTTTCCGCCGATAAAAAAAATTCGTATCGCTTACTTTTCGGTGCTTCATAACATATCCAAATTTCAATAAAATCTAAGGGTGGCACATGAGGGATGGTTTTTGCAGTTTTGAGATAAACACTGCACAACCGCCATTTTGAAATTAATAGCTTCAAAAAAATTATTGTATACAGTCACGGATATGTATGATAAACATCCTTTTTTGTAATCTCGATTTATTTCGTAGTTTTTCTGAAAAAAAAATCCACGAAAAGCCTATTTTTTCGGCCTCTAGAGTGGCCTAAGGCCTTAAATCTAAACGATAAGCAAGTTTGAGCAAAAGACTGTGAGTAAAAGTTTTACGGGGGATGGATTGGCTGGGCGGGGCACAAAAAGTACTCAAAACTCTTCACTTTGAATGTTGATAATTATCTGAAACCTGCTTAATGTAGATGGCATCCTCGTTAATATCGACCCCTTGTTGTTTTCCTTTCAGAACTTTCTCGAGACGTGCCTTTTGCTTCTCGTGGTCCATCACTAGCCACAGCCAAGTTGCAAGAGCTGGGTTCTAATGGAAACCATTCTTTCAACTTTTCTTTGAAAAAAAATTAACGACGCATTGTGCAACATACGATATTGATCGGGCAATCGATTCAATCGAAATTCGTTAAGTACGGTTGAGTGAAGAAATAAAACATTCTGCGTTGTACGTTACAGCTAACGATACTTGAAAATACTAAACTTTACTATACTCGGTGAGAAAAACTACGAGAGTCTGAACTTATTTTTTCGTTCACCTCCGACTAAAAATGCAGTCGGAAGCATCAATTCTTCACTTGGCAATAGGGAACTTTACTGCCAATTTCTCCCGCTAGAGGGGACATTGTATTATAACGTAAGCAAAACGTGACGTTTAGTGAGATTCTCTTTGGTTTTGCCCGTATTTCCACGACTAGTGTTGAATTTTGTTTAAGGCCTTAGGCCACGGGTATAAAATCATGTGCGAATTTAACAATTTTTTTCCTATGAAAAAGTGATTCACTTATAAAATTAATTACACCTCTATTTAGTATGAATATCAAGCTGTTGGAAAAAATATAAATTTTTTTTTCGATGTACAAAATGGCCGACTACTTGTATTTTCTTTTGTTATCTTCTTTTAGGCGCTCCGCGGCGTGACATTTAGCATCCACAATTTTTTACCTAGAACAAAAAAACAAAAATTCTCGACAATCTACATTAGAATACCTAGAGAAGTACGTACGGAATTAAAAAAATATTGTTTTATTCAAAAGTTGTAGGTATTTGAACTTAAGAAATGAATTTTCAGTGAAAAATTTCGTTATAACTGCTCATAAACTGCTCATAAAGTGAAAAGTTTTCGATTAATCAGAAATTCCGTACGTACTTCTCTGCGAAATGCAATTAGGAAGATAACTTTCAAATTTGAAGTAAATCGAATGAAAATTGTTGAAGTTATTTGTCACGCCAATTGGAAAAAAGCTGTTTCGAGAAGTTTCGAATAGTCGCCCCCATGGAAATTTAAATACGCAAAAATATAATGCAAATTTATTTTATTAATAATTGTAATATATGTGAAATGTATGCCATATATTGAAAATATATGTTGCATATATGTGCCAAATTCTAATTTTTGTAACGTTTTTATATATGAGATGTATATGCGTGGTATTACTGTATATCAATGTATCATATATCAATGATATATGTAGCATTTACCCTGCATATATACCACATATGTTTAGCATATATGTTGCATACACACCGCGTACATACGACATATATACTGCATAAATGGTACATATATGCCACATATATACAGATATGCGTAGCGTATCTGTATATAGTGTTTATATGTAATAGCGTACTTTAACTGTAAGTTAAGTTTTTTTAAGTTTAAGCTTTAAGTTTTATTAAGTTTAACTGTAATAGTGTTTATACACAGCATATATTTTTTGTCAGGAATATGTATCAAAAATTTATGCGTCACATAATGACGCATAAGTGACATATATATGAGTCATATATGACGCATACATTTTTGATATATTTTTCTGACAAAAAAATCGATTGAAAATATATCGAAAATATATGCGTCGTATATGCCTCATATATGCATCATATATAGTGTTTATACGTAGCATATATGTTTTGGTCAGAAAAATATATCGAAAATATATGGGTCATATATGCGTCATATATTTGGTGCATATGTACTGAATATATACGTATTATTCTATTTTTCGTCACTATATATGCGACCGATGTATATATATGTAGCATATATTTTCTGCATATATTTTACATACATAAATTTTCATGGGGGCGGCCATTTTGTACATCGAAAAAAAGATATATTTTCTAACAGCTTGATATTCATACTAAAAAGATGTGTAATTAATTTTATGAGTGAATCACTTTTTCATGCGAAAAAAAAATTGTTACATTCGTACGAGATTTTATAGACGTTACTGTGGCCTAAGGCCTTAAATAATCCGTTTGTCGCGAATAAATTGTGAAAAATGCATCAGTGTTGTGCAATTGGATGCAGAGATGAAGGCGTTCATTTATTTCCTAAAAACGAAAAACATCGCAAGCAATGAGAAATTGCTATACGTCGCAAGCACTTTACAGCCATGAAACATTCAAGGCTATATTCTGATCATTTTAGATCTGCGGACTATAGAATTGACGGATTTGTTTTAGCTCAGTGTATAAACATAACATTTTTGACGTTATTCACTTTTAAAAGTATATGTAAAGTAGTTAATCATCATGACCTAAAAAATTCTGTTTGAAATATTTGCATTTTTTTAACCTTCTGGTATTATTTTATTACATAATGCTTACCTAGCTCATTTTCATTCTTTACGGGGATGAAACAGCCGAAAAATATTGAAAAAAGGGGTTATACTTTCCCTGTTTGTTTGGAACAAAAAAGAAACTTTAAGGGGTCATACCAGTGTGACACTAAAAAAATCGATTTTTTTTGCCTTTTTCGACAGTTTATACTTTCAAGAATATCATTATCATATCATTTTATCTTGCAAAAATCGATAGTTAAATCTTTAAACGCGTTTTTCTCGAAATAAGATTTTTGAAATTTACTGACATTGTAACTCAAAAAACAATTATTCGATTCACATGAAATTTGAACTGAGCACTCTTGAATATATTTACTCTACAATGACGTAGGATATTTTTGATTGGATGAATCGCTTGGATCTCAATATTTTTCTATGAAAAAATTATGTTATATAGTTCAAATATAGCCAAATATATTTTCAATTTTCCGAAACATTTAATTGAGTACTTTTCTTCCAAAAAATTCCCGAAAATCACCCAAAATTTCAGCGTTCACACTGGTATAGCACCTTAAAGGATGAGCAGAGAATGAAAAAAGTACAAGCCGATTTTTCAATTCCGGTATAGTCGAAAATCCGTAATTATTGCCCATTATGTCCATTCATATAATTTTAGTACAAGACGGACACCGTGAAAATATTCCGCGCGCGTTGACAGCTTCTTTTGTTTACGTTATGTTTACGTGGCGCCATCCACTGAGCTTCGCGTAAGGTTCCCTATTTCATGACGAATTCGCGGACAAAATCGGATATTTTATTCTATCTAAGAAAAAAACTAAAAATGTATAAATGAGGTAGTTTTCGCAATAAGCAATCGAATAATGTTGGTTTTAGTTTATAAAAACACAAAACAAATTTTATAATTCTTTTTCAAAAAGAAACTTTTTTATCTGTTCAGCGAATATGCGAAACGGTAGCCGCCATAATGGATTCCGACGTGACGTCATTGACATAGTCATGGAGACTATACATAAAGGAGCCCGAACTGTGTACTAGGGAAGTGACCACAAAATTGAGGAACGGAAGGGTTCCCGAAATCGCTACTTCGTGGCGCTGATTGTTAGGAGCGACACCTTGAAATTACGCTCCTAACAATCAGCGCCACGAAGTGGCGGTTTTGGGAACCCGTCCGTTTCTCGATTTTGTGGACACTTTTTCTAAACCTCTTCCATTGGAGTTCGGACTCTTTTATGTAGTCTCCATGGACATAGCAAACAAATAAAGTTTGTCACAGTTAATTGCAAATTTTCAAATAGTTATCTGTACTTCAAAAAAGTACAGATGAGTTTTTTTCGAACAATGACTTTGGATCTCTTCTCGCAAGTTTTAGCCGAGTCTTTCTCACATTTATATCACTTGGTATATTAACCCACAGCTTTTCCGGTGTTTTGACACTAGTATTCTCTCATTTAGGAACAGTACACCAATGATAAGGATTGTAACTCACTTTTAACCAACAAAATTTACGCATTCACAATTGGCGCAGCGTCCATGTTTGCTATGCAAGTGACGTCACGATCCGAAGCAGTATGGCGGCTAACGTTTTCGCCAGTTTCCGCGCGCAAATTTGAAATGTAAAATTTAAACGCATTTTTATGGCACTTATCGATTCCATAAAATGAAAATAAAAATTCTAGCAGTTTATTGGCACCAAAGGACCAAATTCAGACACCTTTCAAAAAAGGGTGTAATACACTCTTGCGAAAGAAAATTGTCCAATACGGCGAGAAAAAAAAATGCATCTGCATTTTGTGTCCGCCAGGAATTTTTTGACGAGCGTATGCGAGTGAAGAACTGCGAGGTTAACCATTTTTATTTCCCTTTCCGCAGCACTTTGAGTTATCTCTCGATCCACGTAACCGGACCCGCCTTCTCGTACGATCGGACATTCCATTACATTAGGCGCAACGTATACACATGCACACGCACTCTCCACGTCACGCGCGCGCCTTTAAACTCGGGACGTACTCGCGGCAAATGCTTTAACGTTATTTTTTTTCTGCATTCATTTGCGCGACGATTTCTCGCCACTGAATGCCTTTAAATGATAATATGCACAAACCGCGAGTTTTCTTATCCTCAGCGACACGAGACTTTTGGTCGATTCATCGTGTCATGAAAAAATTAAGATTGCTGTTGCAGCAGCAAATATTCGCGGTCAAATATTTACCGCAAGTGCAACAAACCTGAAAAACCTAATATTGCAAGTTGTAGCTGGAGAAAAATCATTAAAAAATTTCTCCAATCCATGCGATGACGTTTTTGATTTCTTGCAGCCCATTAATAAAATTCGTTCATTAATAAATACTTATTCAATAAAATGTCTGGTAATTTTTATCCTCACTCTCGATCGAAATGTTTTTTGCAGCTGCTTCAATGAGAAAAAACTAAGACCGGAGCATAAATTAACGAAGTTGAAAGCGAATGGCCGGAGTGTGGCTGAAAGTAAGCGGAAACAGAGAAACGTAGTTGCTTTACCGAGACATCGGCGTAAACGTGAGTCCAAACGATCGGATGAACGTCACCCTGAAGAACAAGGGGTCTTGCTACCACCGGTATATACTTCAGGACTTGTTCCCTCGCTTCCTCCTGAGTTTTTATATGCGTGTAGTAGCCTCTGTTGAGACAGGCCATCAGTTGGATCTCCTGTACCATGGAGATCTCTCGACCCAACAGATACGTGAATACCCGAACTGGTATGCGAGTACTATTGTCCTGTCTGTTCCATAGATCGAATACCTTCAGCAACAACGCAATTTGGAAGATAATATACATTAAAGAAGCCGGACAAACCAAGAAAGACGATCATCGGTACCCTGGCGAATGGAGAACATGGGGAATGGATGACACAGGAAATGGATAACATGGGAAATTGATGACATGGAAAATGGATTTCATGGAAAATGGATAACATGGGTAATGGCTGTCATGAGAAATGGATGGCATGGTGAATGGATGACATGGGAAATGGATAACATGGAAAATGGGCGACACGGAAAATAGATGTCATGGGTAATGGATAACATGGAAAATTGATGACATGGAAAATGGATAATATGGGAAATGGACGGCATGGAAAATGGATAAAATGGGAAATGGACAACATGGAAAATGGATAATATGCGAAATGGATAATATGGGAAATGGGTAACATGGGACATGGATAACATGGGAGATGGACGACATGGAAATGGATCACATGGAAAATGAATATCATGGGAAATGGATAACATGAGAAATAGATGACATGGGAAATGGATAACATGAGAATGGGTAACACGGGAAATGGATGACATGGGAAACGGATAACATTAGAAATGCATGATATGGAAAATGGATAACATGGGAAATGAATGCCTGGAAAATGGATAACACGGAATATGGATGACATGGAAAAAGGATAACATAGGAAATGCATAACATGAGAAATGGACGACATGGGAAATGGATAACATGGTAAATGGAGGATATGGAAAATGGATAATATGGGAAGTGGACGGCATGGAAAATGGATAAACTGGGAAATGGATAACATGCGAAATGGATGACCTGGGAAACGGATAACATGGGACATGGATAACATGGGAAATGGATGTCATGGAAAATAGATAACATGGGAAATGGCTGTCATGGAAGATGGATGACATGGAAAATGGGCGACACGGAAAATGGATAACATGGGAAATGGATGACATGGGAAATGGATCATATGGAAAATGGAGGACATGGAAAATGGATAAAATGGGAAATGGATAACATGCGGAATGCATAACATGCGAAATAGATGGCATGGGAAATGGATCACATGGAAAATGGATGTCATGGGAAATGGATAATATGAGAAATACATCACATGGGAAATGGATAACATGAAAATGGGTAACACGGGAAATGGATGACATGGGAAACTGATAACATTAGAAATGCATGATATGGAAAATGGACCACATCGAAAATTAATGCCTGGAAAATGGATAACACGGAATATGGATGACATGGAAAATGGCTAACATAGGAAATGCATGACATGGGAAATGGACGACATGGAAAATGGATGACATGGGAAATGGATAACATAGGAAATGCATAACATGGGAATTGGATGACATAGGAAATGGACGACATGGCGAATGGATAACATGGGAAATCGATAACATGGGAAATGGATGACATGGGAAATGGATGACATGGGAAATGGATAACATAGGAAATGCATAGCATGGGAAATGGACGACATGGAAATGAATGACATGGGAAATGGATGTCATGGGAAGTGGATAACATGGTAAATGGATAACATGGAACGCGGACGACATGGGGCATGGATAACATGGAAAATGGATGTCATGAGAAATGAATAACATGGGGAAAGGACGACATGGGGCATGGGTAACATGGAAAATGGACGACATGGGACATGGATAACATGGAAAATGAATGACATAGGAAATGGATAACACGGGGAATGGATGACATGGGAAATGGATAACATGGAAAATGGATAGCATGGGAAATCGATAACATGGCAAATATATAATATGGGGAATGGATAACATAGGAAATAAATATCATGCGAAATAACAGGCACTTCGTACCTCGGACACGTTGGACGCGACGCCATCGGTGACGAGCATTATCAGCTGATTACACGGAGTTTCGGACTCGCAGCCTCTCACGTCGCTGTAGTTTTTCAGCAACGCGAACGCTCTCGTGAAGGCCCAAGTTAGATTTGCCACTTCAGTCGGATCTATCGTCTGAAGCATGTCCTTAAATGTGTGAAGATTTTCCGGTGTCGCCTGAATAAGCTTATCCTTGAAGCACGGCACGACCTCATCCGTCTCATCCGTGTACTGGAGTATCGTTACGAAATCGTTGTTCGATAGTGTGTCCAGAATCGAGGATACCGTCGCGATAGCTTGATAAATGGCAGTTGGAAACAACATATGCAGCAAAAAGGTAGGACAAAATTCATCAAGGTTGAGCATGAAAATGTGCTGTGGCCAATTTTGTTGAAACGAATGACTCGATTCAACAACAATTTTGTTTGTCTTATCGTTATATTATAATAAAATTTACCGTGAGTCTTTTCTACATTATTAACAAAAAAATAAATTGAAAGATACTACACGCGAATATCAACGAGGAGTTTGCAACATGACGATTTTTTTGTGCCCAATTTATCGCTTTTTCTCTTCCTTGTAGTTTAGGATAGAGCGAATTCGCCAATGCAGTAGCCAAGGATACGAGTCATTCGTGTACTGTTATCAATTAAATCCTGTGACGATGCAAAACGCTTGTAGCGCAAACGAGTCCATCGTTCCAAAAGTGTACCGTAGTAACATCACAACGATAGATATCATCGTAGTGAGTCAATGTGAAAGAAAAATGGAAACTAAATGGAAAAGTTAGAGAGGTAATTGACTTATTCGAGATGTAATGAAACATGGAGGTGAAAAAAATAACAATTACTGCGAAACGTTGAAGTGGCTGCTACAATACGATAATCATATTAAAAGATTTTTACAATGTTCGCGCAATGAAAGATTTGGTTTTTCAGTTGTTACGCAAGTTAAGTTTCTGACAAAGTTATCGCGTTAAGGCCTTATATTCGCGAAAAAAATACATTTTTTTTAAATTTCATATTATTCTAGCCGGAACAATCCAGAATATTTTAAGTTTCTCAGAATGAAAAGTCTCGACTAATTGTTGAAGTTACGGCATTCGAAGTGTCCAAATTTTTATTTTCTTCGAAGTAGACAGTGCACGCTACGCCTATTATAAATATATAATATATATGTATCTACTTTATATTATAAAATATATATATTATACAGGGTGTCCCTCTTATCTCTGCCACCCGAAATAACTCGGTAGTTATCGACGTCACAAAAATATGTTCCAGACAAAAGTTGTACGGTGTGAAGGGGGCCATCAAATGCGACCAATTTTTTTTATTTCGGTAGAGGCGCTGACGCACAGTGAAGGTCACCTCCACTTATTTTAATGGGATGGTACATTTTTTTTCAATCATCTTGTGGAGCACCTCTAGCCGCATAAACAACATTAGGGGGTCGAATTCGTTCCCTTCGAAGGCCTTAGGCCACTCTAGAGGCCGAAAAAATAGGCTTTTTGGGGATTTTTTTTCAGAAAAACTACAAAATAAATCGAGATTACAAAAAGGGTGTTTATCGTACATATCAGTGACTGTGTACAATAATTTTTTTGAAGCGATTCATTTCAAAATGGCGGCTGTGCAGCGCTTTTCTCAAACCTGCATTTTTTAAGTTGGCCGGAAACATAACTCAGACAATTTTCAACCGATTCACTTGATATGTTGCATATATCTTGAAAAATACATTATCTATGGAAGTACGTAGGATTTTTTTTATATTGCATAGTTAATTTGTTATTGACAATTATCTGACGATTTTTTAAGCAAATTTTTCACTTTCCAAAAAGTTGCCTAAAAAATCGTCAGATAATTTCCAATTCCAAATAATCCAACCAATGAGAAAATGACAAAAAAAAATAATTTAGCTTCATATTTCGGAAAAGTCATTTCGGGAGGGGTGGGCTTCCTCCGACTAAATATCATAATTTACACCCCAATTAATGAGAAAATGGCCGAAAAAATTTTAGACTCATTTTTCGAAAAAGCCACGCCCTATTTTATCACGTGTTTCCGTGAACTTCAAAACCCCATAACTATTTATGGGAGGGTGGATTTTAGCTTCCCCCCGTCTGAATATTATTATTCATAACACAATTAATGAGAAAATAGTAACAACAAAAATTCTAGGCTCGTTTTTCGGAAAAGTCACTAAAGTAAATAATTACCAAAAATCCTACGTACTTCCATAGACAATGTATTTTTCAAGATATATTCAACCTTTCAAGTGAATCGGTTGAAAATTGTCTGAGTTATGTTTCAGGCCAACTTAAAAAATGCAGTTTTGAGATAAACGCTGCACAGCCGCTATTTTGAAATTAATCGCTTCAAAAAAATTATTGTATACAGTCACTGATATGTATGATAAACACCCTTTTTTGTAATCCCGATTTATTTTGTAGTTTTTGTGAAAAAAAATCCTGAAAAGCCTATTTTTTCGGCCTCTAGAGTGGCCTAAGGCCTTAAGTTTCTTCAATTTAATGTTGCTTATGGAAAATGTAATAGTACCTATAGTGCGACCCATCCCTTCCATACTGCCGCTCGAATCAACGAGTATGACCACGTCTTTGCTGCAGGTTGCAGCCTCGATGAACCAGCTCCTCGTTCGACAGTCGTACTGATCGACTACCGGAAGTCCGTCGGCACCGTGGTCCGTTCTCCATTGCATAGCCGGATACTGTCGAAGCATTCCCGTCACGGAGCCGAAATATTGCCAGGAAAGTGCCGGATCGGATTTGTAATTTTGACGGAATATATCGTCGAGTGCCTCGGACCAATCGATCGCCTCGATCACCCCCGGCGTCCCGTCGTAAACGTTCGTTGGTATGTGAACCGACGAGTAATTCGTATTTACGGGAATATTGTAGAAGTGGGAATCCGCGGTGAGTTCCATATCTCTGCGAATTATTTAACGCGGGAGCCTGAATTAGAAGGTTCGAAAAATCGTTTTTTTTTATTGCTTAAATCTTTTTTCTCTTTTTTATTGCTTAAAATAGATAAACTGTCCAAACTATATTTACAAAGTGACAGAGGCCAATTGTAAATATTTTCGAAGATACAAGGCCAAAAGCAGAGAAGCGATTGATATCAGGGCCGGATTTAGGGGAGGGCATCCGTGGCTACAGCCCCGGGGCCTCCACAAAAGAGGGGCCCCCACAATAGAGACTTCGGAAAAATAAAATCTTTCAAATTCCGACGAGTAAACTAGTAAACACTAGTAAACAACTTTTCCTTTGATATTTTTTTTCGCTGTTTTACCTTCACCTATAGTGCTTTGTACAAATATGATTATATTGTTCTTAAATATAAAAAAAAAAACGCTTCATCTATATTTGTTCACTGCAATCAGGCAATCAGTCAAATATCAAAATCTCGAATGGCCCTGATAAGCTCTGTATCTTTGATCGACGTGTACAAAAAGGACTATGGAAAAGACCAATCTCCGGAGCTATTTTACTACCAAATTCTCGAAGACCAACATTTCAGAGCTACATTCCCAAACCTCGAAATTGCATTGAGAATATATTTGGTTTTGATGGTGTCGAATTGCACTGGAGAGCGCTCATTTTCAAAAATGAATATTATAAAAAATAGGCTGCGAACCACGATGGGACAAAACCGTCTATCAAAGCTATCGCTCCTAAGCATTGATAGTGATTTACTTCGGGAACTGGATTTCAGCGAAATCATCAACGATTTTTCGGCGAAAAAAGCTCGGAAGGTTCCGTTCGTTAACACTAAAATTTGATTTCAGATAATTCTCGTTTTCGATTATATTTATATATGTTTGTTAAATGCTAAGAGAATCTACTTGGTTTCAAAATAAATTATTTATTGAAAAACTCGAGTGAAAAAAATTGTTCATTTTATTTGGAAAATAATTTGGGGGGGGGGGGCTCCACTCCTTTGTTTCCCCAAGGCCTCCAGACCTCTAAATCCGGCCCTGATTGATATATTTGAAAACTTTCAAGCGCGTTTTCTTCAGTTTTCATATTCATGATTTTCTAAATTGGCGGGCGTGATAGCAAAAAAAACTAAACGACCTATCGAATCAAACCAAAGTTTATTTTCGTCAGTATGAAAATCTCTTCTAAGTTCTACCGACGGGAACGCTTCCAATGAACCAAGCGGTACGACAGTAAAATTATGAAAACCAGAGAATAAAGCACCAATAGATGCCTGCTCTGAACCACCTTTCGCTCTCTTTTTTTTCTTCTCTCTTTTACCTCTGAACAAAATTATTTAATGTTATTACGTAACAGTTTATAGTTGTACATATTGTCAAATAAAAAAAAAATAAAAAATTTTATTGTTTCATGTTGAACATTTTTTTATACATTTCAAATATACATGAAAAGATACCTCAATGTTTACTGAGCTCACTTGTATTTTCCCTTCTAAAAAAAATTGCGAAAAAACGTTTCTTTTGGATCTTCTAATTCAGGCTCCCGCCTTAAGGCGAGATATACATTTACAACGATCAACAAGTTGATCTTTTTTCTTTCTTTATACGATATAACTATATATGTAGCTGTATAACTAGGTTTCCGCCCGCGGATTCGCTCGCGACTTGGGTTGAATGCTCCTTAATGAAATGTGCTGTTGAAATGTTTCATTGAGGAACACGTAGGAATTGTGTTGAAGGGCATTAATATTGCGTTTCAAGTAAATCTGACCAGATATTTATTTTACCATACAAGCTACCCCCTCTTTCCCTTAAGGATTGAATTTCCAAAAAAGCTGAAATTTCATTAATTGTGTCTAGGAGCAGTGACACAAAGTTTCAAGTAAATTTTACCCGATTTTTTTATTTTCGCTGAAATACGTGTTTTATTAATTATATTGAAGAGCTTTAATACTAAGTTTCAAGTAAATCATCTGCCCAGATTTTTTTTATTTTACATACATACTTGGCCACCCTCTTTCTCCCTTTAGGGGTTGAATTTCTAAAAACGCTGAGATACGTGTTTCATTAATTGTGTCAAGACGCACGAATACCAAATTTCAAGTATAACCGACCAGATTTTTTAAATTTTACATACAAACTTGGCCACCCTCTTTCTCCTTTTAGGGGTTGAATTTCTAAAAACGCGGAAATACGTGTTTCATGAATTGTGTCAAGAAGCACAAATATCAAATGCGAAATAAATCCGACCAGATTTTTTTCACTTTCCATACAAACCTTGCGCCTCTTTTCTCCCCTTAAGGGTTGGATTTCGAAAAATCCTTTTTTAGTGGGTGCTGACGTCACAATTATGATGTAATTGATAATTCAATTACTTTGCAACTGATTACTTGAGTTATTAGTTACCACATGTACCTAGTGCAATTTTATTCAAACTCTATGTAAACTTCAAACGCGTTTTTCTCAAAATTGCATTTTCGAAAGTGACGTGAGGGATTACTCAAAAACTATCAGCCGATTGAGTTGAAACTCGGTATAAAAAATTGATAATATTGTTACATTCTACTTGACGAGAAATGTTTTGGAAAAAATAGAAGAAAAAAACTACTTTCTTAATCCAAATTTTACATAAATTTGGCGTGAATTTTTTTTTTGTAAATGCGTACCATTTTCCCAAATTTGCATTTTCTCCATTTTAATCACTGTCAAATGGAAACTATATATGTTATAACTGAACATTAACATTTTTTTTACTGTCACACTCTGCTACAACTCCGCCATTTTGATGATAAATGAATTATTTCTAAATATTTTTTTACACCGTAAAACTCCACAATTATGGTCAGATTTATCAATAGCCATGATTGACAAATCTCGACCATAGTTGTGTAGATTTACGGTATACAAAATAATTTTCTTAAAATTCATTTATCACAATTATGGTCCAAATTTGTGTTACTCCCGCTAAATAATGGATTTATATATATATAAGGGGTTGAAATTCCGAACTTCGAATGATCAGAACGCTCGAAACTCCGAAGAATTTTACACGAAAGACCAAAACTCCAAAAATCTGAACACCGTCAAAATAATTCGCCTATGGAAGTTTTATAAGTTCCAAAATTTTCAATAAATGGACGAATTATTTCAAGATTTTTTTTTTTTATTAAGAAGTGATTTTACGTCGATTTTGAAATTTGTCTAGACAATGTTATACGTTCTACATCATTTACAGTCAACTGTGAAGACTTTCGCTGGCATAATCTTGATGAACCTTGTAATTTCGGAACATTAAAATTAGGAATTTTAAACCGTCGGTGCATTCAAAGTTCGGAATTTCAACCCGGCCCTCATGTCAAGATCATGCCAGCGAAAGTCTACACAGTTGACTGTGGGGCGGGGTTGAAATTCCGAACTTTAAATGACCAGAAGGTTCAAAATTCCGAATTTTAATATTCCGAAACTACAAGTTTTGTAAAGCTTATGCCAGCGAAAGGTTACACAGTTGACTGTGTAGATTGGTGTAGAACGGTACGAGTAGCGATAAAAAAGAATACCAATATTATTTTTATACGACATAATTTTCAGAAATAGTATGAAGAAGATCAACGCTTTATCAGAATACGATGTAATATGATGTACGAAACACCGAATATGTAATATTAAAAATGCCAGAAAATTGCGATTTTTTATTATAGAAAACGAACTATACCAGAAAGTTTAAATATAATTAAAGCTAATAAGAGATTCGTCAGGTATACGAAAGATTTAGATTCCGGAAATTATAGCTTCGAACATCCAGTTTGCGAAAACTGAAGTTTAGATAGTATAAGATTCCGATACAGAACGTTCAGAACGTTCAAAATCCCGAAACTTCACGCATACAGCAGATAGCAAGTGAAGCCGAGCGCCGCTAGATGGCAGCACCACTTCCACCGTAACGCATGGTGACGGTGTTCAGGTTTTCGAACTTTTGATCCTTCGGGTAACATTCTTTCGGATCTTTGATCTTTCGGGGTAGTATTCTTTCGGAGTTTTGATCTTTCGTGGTAGAATGTTTTCAGAGTGTTATCGTCTTTACATTATATTGCGAATATATACTGTAAGGATGTTTAGCTATCCATGATTTCTATTGATATTCTTATTTTCGGAACTTTTACCAGTACAAACCTTGGCCATTCAGGAACCCGAAGTTCTAATACTAGTTTTTCGGAACTATGAACTTTCTAAACATGCAAAGTTGATACTTATTATATGCGCCGCGTTTTCAGGTCGACACCTTATCAGTCGGTCTCATGGTCATTTTCATTTAATTCCTTACTGTACTATTATTTTCGGTTATATGATAATTCTGTATGCAAAATTTTGGAATTATACATTTCTAGAAGTATTGAGTGGTAGCTAATAAATTCGGAATTTTGAGCCTTCTGGTCATTCAAAGTTCCGAATTTCAACCCCGCCCCTTGACTGTAAATTATGTGGAACGTATAACATCGTCTAGACAAATTTCAAAATTTACGCAAAATCACTTCTTAATAAAAAAAAAATCTTGAAATAATTCGTCGATTTATTGAAAATTTTGAAACTTTTAAAACTCCCATATCCGAATTATTTTGACCGTGTTAAGATTTTCGGAGTTTTGGTCTTTCGGAGTTTTGATCTTTCGGGGTACTATTCTTTCGGAGTTTTGAGCGTTCTGACCATTCAAAGTTCGGAATTTCAATCCGGCCCCATCTTGAATTTCGGAACATTAAAATTCGGCATTTTAAACCGTCGGAGCATTCAAAGTTCGGAATTTCAACCCGGCCCCATATTTAATACCTCGCTTTTATACATTCACCTCGAATTTATATGATTAATAGTCGCAGCCAATGCGATTTTGTTCGAAAAGGCTGCTGGACTATAGTTGAGGCCCTGGACTATAATTGTGTAGTTTTACGGTACTTAAATATACTAACGATAAAGTATACCTGTACTTTAATAAATTTAGAATAATAATGTCATAGTTTAAAAAACTCCTCAAAATTACTTAATTTTTTCCCATCTAAATGTAAATCCCACCTTAAGGCAGCAATCATTAGGTATATCATTTTCGAAACGTTTAACGTTCCTGCCTTGTACTTGTATTCTGGCCAATCGATGGACGCTCTTTGCAAAAAAATCTTACCTGAATATGCTAACGTTCCTGTAGATACCTTCAGGTGTCGTCGTTTCCGGCAGATCTACGACGTTGCTGTACTTTCCCGAGACGTAAGTTATGTTCGAGGTCGCATCCCGAACGTACTTCTCTGCGGTGTGTTCTGCCACCTTAATTATGCAACGAACAGCATCCATTTTTCGCCTAAGCATCCTGCCCACGCTCTCGCTTATTATTTCGATCAATTCCTCGCCGGACTTGTCCACCACTATGGCATTCATTGTTTTGTATTTCTGCAATCCACCGAACATTGGGTATACGCTTGTGCACGAGTCATCAATTGTTTTTTTTTTTTTTTTCAAAATCCGAATCGTAACGCGGACTCAAACATTTATCCTTATCCACACTGAGAAAAAAATCATTGATCCAATATCATTGGTGGTTCCCCCATGGAAATTTATGTATGTAAAATATATGCAGAAAATATATGCTACATATACATATATATATATATATATATATATATATATATATATATATATATATATATATATATCGGTCGCATATATAGTGACGAAAAATAGAATAATACGTATATATTCAGTATATATGCACCAAATATATGACGCATATATGACCCATATATTTTCGATATATTTTTCTGACCAAAAAAATATATCAAAAATGTATGCGTCATATATGACTCACATATGTGTCATTTATGCGTCATATATGACGCATACATTTTTGATACTTATTCCTGACAAGAAATATATGCCGTGTATAAACACTATTACAGTTAAACTTAATAAAACTTAAAACTTAAACTTAAAAAAACTTAACTTACAGTTGAAGTACACTATTACATATAAACACTATATACAGATATGCCACGCATGTATGTATATATGTGGCATATATGTACCATTTATGCAGTATATATGTGGTATGTATGCAGGGTAAATGCTACATATATCATTGATATATGATACATTGATATACAGTAATACCACGCATATACATCTCATATATAAAAACGTTACGAAAATTAGAATTTGGCATATATATGCAACATATATTTTCAATATATGGCATACATTTCACATATATTGCAATTATTAATAAAATAAATTTGCAGTATATTTTTGCGTATATAAATTTTCATGGGGGTATTGAATGAAATTTCGTTGATTCAATTGTAAAATTGTTCGTGTAAATAATCGGATTTATCAGTCCAAACAAAACGCTATTGACTTTAATAACATGATAATATTTTTAAAAAAATTCATTCCAAAGATATATTGTTAGCCGAGAACAATATATTATTGAAACTATCTAAAAAATTATCGCGAAAAAATTATTTAGTTTTGAATGCATTTTCTGCAACGAACAAAAAAGCGAAAAATTGAATTTCGCTCGTTTGATTCAGATAAAATTTCTATTGAGTAAATATGTTATTAAATTTTTTTATTCGTTAAAATATTAATATTTTGTTTTAATTGAAAAATATTAAGCAAATGTCTGAATTGGTTAAAAAATTATGCGAAAATAAAATTTGTTTCTTGCGTCATTTTTTATCAAAATGATGTCAAAGTAAATTTCAATGCCTCGTTGAAGAAACCCCACACACGAGGTGTGGGGTTTCTTTGAAACTTTGAAACTTTGAAACTTTAAAAACAGTTGGAATTTAGGATTTAAAAAAAAAGTTACCTTACAAACTTCCAAAACCTGCTCAAAGTAACCTCATTTTACGGTATTCTTTGGCAAAATATCAACCCTTTTTCAGGTAATATTAACTGTGTATGCCTGATGAGAAAAGTACTTTGATTGAATGAAATTTGGAGGGTTTTTGACAGACGTCGAAGCGGACGAAAATGATTCGATAGCGAAATTGGATCATGTTTGCCGAGGCAACAACCTTGAATTTATTCAGCAAGTATTTTATTTCGAGCAGTTAAATTTTATCGCAATGAAAATACGTTGGCTGAAAATTATGAATATTTTTTTTACTAATACGTTTACATTAAGTTTAATCAATTTTCTGAAATTTGCATTTGACGTCTCACTGACAGTAAAGATAATTCGCTTAATTCTGCAATGCCTTTTTAGCACTGTGCTGCAATCAAAAGTCATTTGGAGCAGTCCTTGCGGAGCATTGAAAGCTGACAAAGTGCACGTTTCCGAAACATAAGATGATTCGCAGCGAGCACGTTCAGAGTAATGAAGACAGAAAGAAAGGAGTTCTTCATTTGAAGACGATGCAACAGTCGTCCATTTTGCAAGTAATCTTTGAACAATGCGGGTGTCCCTAGTCGTCGCGTCTCGTTCGCGAGGTTCAGCGTACGAATAAAATCGTTTCACGATATCAGTTTTTCCAACCGCGTAATAATTGCCAGGCGGAATTGCAGTTCGAGTTCATCATCGAGGAAAACGTGTCGATAACAATCGTGCGGGAAACGTTAAAACGTTTGTCTTTGATACCGTTGCAAGCAAAATGGTTTCCAAATAATTGAACAATAATTGACATTATGTTTTCCAAATGGTATAAAGGTATGATAAATCTACATATAAAAGAATTTGTTCTGACTGATTCATCAACGATAAGCCAAAACCGCTGGAGCTAATTACATGAAATTTGGACAGTAGGTTGCTTTTGTGACCTTAGATCCCACTTAGAAGAGATTTTTCGAAGTTCAACCCTTAAGGGGAGAAAAGGGGTGGCAAAGTTTGTAAATAAATTAAAAAAAATATTATTATTTAAATCAAATTTGTTTTTTTATCACCGTATTTTTTTTATCTTTACAACTTAAAAAAAAAAATTATTTCTATTATCTATCAACTTTTAAAAATATTGTTTTTGTCAATTTATTTAATTTGAAGAGTTCTTAAAATAAATAAAACAAATTGAAAAGAAATTGATAAAAAATAAAATAAATGAATCTTCAAATAAAATGAATCAATTTATTTTATTTTACGAGTTCCAAGCTACTGTCAAATAATTAAAAGAAAACAATGGAAAGATACCAAAAATCCTTTTCCACGTCCACCCAATAACAAAGATTGACCTGGACGAACCATTTCCCAACGTTTTTTTCGCACGCCGCGGCTAGCCGTCCTGTTATCGGACGAATAAGCATGTTATTCGTCCGGATAGCGGCTCAGTTCACGCCGCATAAGGCCCCAACCCAAACAAACCCAAACAAACCTAAACAAAATTATAAAGATTTTATTCGGACGAATGCGTGTAAATTATTCGTCCAGATAGATTGTTTAACAATAACACATTATATCCGGACGATTATATATATATACAATTCGTCCGGATACTAGCTGACATGAATCACAATAATATTTACGTCTACTGGAAATACGGCGTGAACTGAGCCGCTATCCGGACGAATAGCATACGCTTATTCGTCCGATATCCGGACGGGGAGACACTCCGTTTTTTTCGCACGCAACAATTCAAGGGAATTGAATGGAAAATAAAAACACACGATTTATCGAGTAAACGGAACGTTTGTACTTACTTCGATGAGTTCGTCAGGTCGGGCCACCGCGTTCGCCAGTTCGCGAAGTTCCGTGCCGAGATTGTACGCCCATTGATCGACGCTTTGGGTGCACAACGAGCCGGAAGTCGCGGAAGATCAAACGCGAATACAAGCGATCGTTGCACGATAACCGAGTGGAACAAAAAAATATCAGACACGCGCAAAAGTCAAGTAGAAAAATGAACTTTTTTCGGGCACTCGATCGATTGGAAGCGTGAATAAAAACGATGTTTGCAAAAGCGTGTGCGATCAACGCCCGGCAGATAAATACTACGGATATATGCTTTGAATCACTCACATTTGGGCATCTCGAGCGAGGCACGAGCTGGCTATTATTAATACGATACATTTCGTCAGTAGCTCGCGCAGCATAACGCGATGGCTTTTATTTTTTCCTTTTCCTTCCGCACACGCACCACTCTTCTACATATATGAATGAACAAATATATACGTATATCTGCATACACAAACATATACGGAATTTCTGATATTATTATTCGCAAGCTCAAGTGGGTTCGTCTGTTTCGGGCTTTTCTTTTTACCCTTTGGTACTTCAGAGAATCTTTTTTTTTTTACTTTTTGTTTCTTCTTCTTCTTCTTCAAGATCCAATGGTATCGAGAGACATGGCGATTAAATCGATGGCTCACTTTCACGCTCGTGGGCTCTTATCTCGCGCGTTAAACTCGCGTGTGCAGCCTCGAGAGGGATAAGACCAGCGAAAAGCACACGCGCGCGTGAAAACGCCGGTGCCCGCGAAGAAAAAGAGAGAGAGAGAGAGAGAGAGAGAGAGAGAGAGAGAGAGAGAGAGAGAGCTTCTCTCCCCAGCAGCCCGCCTCTCCTCTTTACGCCTGTGCTTGCTCGTATATGTTTCTTGGCTTTCGACGAACGAGACTTCACCGATTATTTTTGGTACACGGGTCGCCCCAACCCATGTGTACCCGACCAAGCTTTTCTCGAGGGTGAGAGAGAGGCGGTGAGAGAGAGAATTAAGGGGTTACCCCCACTTGCGATTTTGAAAAAATCGATTTTTTTATTGCATTTTTTTGAAGTGCAATTTGAAGTGCAGTTTTTTTTGATGCCCGGAATAGATGACTCTATGTAAGTTTACAAAAAAAAATATTTTCTTCGTGTAAACTGAAATTGAAACTTTAAACGCGTTTTTCTCAAAATGGCATTTCTGAAGTCGGTGACCAAGATTACTCGAACACTAATGAACCGATCTTCTTGAAATTTTGCAGGCTTATTTAATACATAAAAATGTAGTCTTTAATCGTTCGATTTTTTTTCGTTAAAATCGAACCATTAACTTTGACTGTCCGCCATTTTGTGAAAAATGAATATTTTTTAAAATCCTTCGATTAAAGACTAGTTTATACTTATATTTGACTAAATCCATCCGCATTTTTTTTCAGATGATCCACTTCGCCGCAATGTTGGTCACCGCAAACCGTGTATATAAAAACATTATTTCATTGACGGCCATTTGCCACTAAACAATGTAATATTTTTCAATAAAAAAATTACTGAAAGTTCTTCAAGATGTGTTCTTTGAGATGGTATATCGATCGATTAAAAAAGTTTTGTAGTTTTCTTTAAAATAATTCATGAAAAAGGCCTTTTTTGCGCTACAAGTGGGGGTAACGCCTTAAGAAAAAAGGATGGAATGATACAGAGAAAGCAAGAGAGAGAGAGAGAGAAAGCCATTCCTAGACGTATGGTGAAATGGTTTATGAAGAAGGTCCATGGGTACCTTAAACTATTTTTCCAAAACGAACCACATTCTTTCGATCATATCGCACGTTGACCATAATTTTTTTTTTTCGTCTCACCAAAAAAATCACAGGGCTTTAAACTTTTGAGAGCTTTTTTAGGATAGTTTGAGGTCATAAAAAAACCGATTTTTTTTTAAATCTATTCGATATTGGCAAAATAATCCTTAGTTAAAAGAATATTCGTAAAGATGCCATTTTTCACGTTTTTTTAAATCCATTTTCCCGCATAAAAAAAAATCTTGATAAAAAAATGATATAAGAATCTTATAGAGAATACTTCAAAGTTTCCAAAACCCTCTGGTTTTTTTCTGTGCGACCATTAGTCTCCGAGTAATCAGTCATCAAAGTCAAAAGTGTCATTTTTGCTTCGAACATCGATAACTCAGCGAGAAAAAATCGTACAGAGCTCTCCCACCGCTCAAATTAAAGGGGAAGAATCCAGCTAGGCGATCTTTTTAATCCGATCATTCAAAAAAATGTATTAAAGTCGCCGCAGACTGTGAAAGATGAGCAAAAATTTTGAATTTTTTTTTACTTTGATTTTTTATGGCTACTAAAAATTGGCTGATGCGAAAAATTTTTGAGCTCAAGATCTCGAAACTAGAGATTCACACCTTCAATTTGCTTTTTTTATTTTGCTGTACGGCCGATTTTCGAAGAGTTACAGCTATTTGAAAATGAGTCTAAAATTGGCGGACTTTTTCAATATCCTTTAATTCTTTTGCCTAGTGTATATACGTAGAATATTTTCCCAAAGTTTCAAAGCGAAATTCGAAAAACTTCAAACGTTACAGCCCGTCAACGCTGAGCATCACCGCTCGGATTCGGAGCAGGCGTGAACTTCAAACGCGTTTTTCTCAAAACTGCAGTATCGAAATTGGCGTGCAGGATTACTCAAAAACTATTAAGCCGATTGAGTTGAAACTTGGTAGAAATATTGATAACATTGGTACCTTCTACTTGACGGGAATTTTTTTTGAAAAATAAAAAAAACTACTTTTTTAATCCACATTTTACAGAAATGTTGCGTGAAATGTTGATTTTTTTTGTAAATGCGTGCCATTATTTTAAATTTGCATTTTCTTCATTTTAATTACCGTCACATAGAAATTATACATGTTCTAACTGAAAAAAATGTTTGAGCTTTTTGGCAAATCGAAGTCAAAAGCTCCGCCATTTTGATAATGAATTAATTTAAAAAATTGTTTTCTATACCTAAATATACTATTAAAGTATACCTAAAGTTTGATAATTGTAGAATAATTATTTCTTAGTTTAAAAAATCCCTCAATACTGCTTATTTTTTTCCTGTCGAAATTCATATCCCGCCTTAAGGCGGGAGCTTGAATTAGAAGGTCCAAAAAAGCGTTTCTCCGGGATTTTTTTTTAGAAGGGAAAGAAAAGTGAGCCCAGTATACATTGAGGTATCTTTTTATGTATATTTGAAATGTATAAAAAAAATGTTTCAACATAGAACAATAAATGACTGTAGATTTATCAGCCTATTCCATGTCCGTCTTGCCACTGCAGCCCCCAATCGGCGGGAAAGATGCAGCTCGTAATTCTTGACTGAAACAAAAAAACCAATAAAATTTTCACTTTTCATATATTTTTCTTTTGGGTGAATTAAGAAAAAGCTGATAAAATCGTGAAATCATAACTTTTCTCAAGTTGGAAAAAAAATGTGTTTAAAAAAATACTTTAACGTGCTACAAAAATTATTTAAAAAGACTTTTTCAACGACTTGTTCAATTCACTTAGAAGAGATTTTCATACTGACGAAAATGAACTTTGGTTTCATTCAATAGGTCGATTACTTTTTTTGCTATCACGCCCGCCAATTTTGAAAAATCGTGAAAATGAAAACTGGAGAAAACTCGCTTCACAGTTTTCAATCGGAGGAAATATCAATATCAAAATCAATTGCTTCTCTGCTTTCGGAATTGTATCCTCGAAAATATTTACAATTGGCCTCTATAACTTTGTAAATATATTTTTTGATAGTTTATCTATTAATTTAAGCAATAAACAAAACGATTTTGCGGACCTTCTAATTCAGGCTCCGGCCTTAAGGGGTCACGCTAGTACAGTGATTTGAAAACAAATCTTTTTTGAGCCTCAAGGTACTCCTTTCACGAACCCGAATGTTTAACAACTAACTGATCTTCATCTATAATCAAGTAAAAATACATCCCGGTATACTGATAAAATTTCAGTTACCGAACCTTTAACGTAAAACGAAAAAAAAACTTTTAACGAAAAATTACGACTTTAAAAATCGTCTCATTTATACGGTGCTTTATGGATATGACACGCTGGCCGCATTTCTATCTAATAATTTAACAATACCATGAATGATAAAACGTAGAAAAATGTGACTAGTACAAGAATTTCAGAGAAAATGTCAAATTGTCGAAATGTAATAAATTTGGGCGAAATTTTTCATTCCAGTTTATCGTTGGGGATAATAACTAATTGTAACTTATTTTTTATGATGCTCCACTGTCATTTACCGATGATTTAGACGGGCCCTGCTTATGCCCACCCTTAAGTAATTCCTTAGGGTTGTAGACAAAAGAGCAATAGTCGAATACCGAAAAGATGCTTTTTCGACTACTCAAGTTTCACTGCCAAACTCAAAACAATGTGGCACAAATATTATGAAACATTTTTTCCGAAAAAACCCGGCCCAAATATTTAAGGGGCTATACCAGGTGACACTTAAAAAAATCGATTTTTTTGCCTTTTTCCACAGTTTATACTTTCGAGAGTATCCTGTAATTAGCAGTTTTAATGGTAAATATCATTTTTTTCTCGAAATGAGATTTTTCAAATTTGCTGACATTGTAACTCAAAGAGCAATTATCCGATTGCCTTAAAATTTGAACTGAGTGCTCTTGAATATATTTACTCTGCAATGACGTAGGATATTTTTGATTGGATGAAAATTGACGATTCGGCATTGAAAAAAACGACCATTTTATAGGCAAGAAAACAGACTTTTTTTCACAACTACGCCATTTTGTTAGATTTTGATATTTTTCGAAAATCCTACGTCATTGTACAGGAAATACCTTCCAGTTTAACGACATTTTTTCCTTTTTCGGTTTCAGCTACTCAATCGGCCGGAATCATGTCAGCAGTGGAGGAACTTTTTTTTTGCGCCTCCGAAGGCAGCGCATAAGTCGCTTGGATCTCAATATTTTTCTATGAAAAAATTATGTAATATAGGTCAAATATAGCCAAATACATTCTGAATTTTCCGAAACATTTAATTGAGTACTTTTCTTCCAAAAAATTCCCGAAAATCACCCAAATTTTCAGCGTTCACACTGGTATAGCCCCTCAAAGACATTTTTTTATCTCAAACTACGTTTTTCCGATTGATTTCCTCATTTGATGCAAACTCCATTTCTTATTAACGATTTTACCCGTTTTTTCTGACGATGATGTTTTTCTCCCCAACGCTTGCCGTTTATGTATGACCAAAACGACATTTTGCAAATGCCCTGCGCAGTTCTTTGACTATTATCATGCAGATTATGATAAATTCGGGTTTACCGTTGAAAGTCAAATTTTGCAGTACTTATGCTGTCAGTCATGGATGACGTTTCGCAAAAAAACTTTCGTGCGAGGCTACGTCGTAACTTCGTAGGGATTTTTTTAAGGGTCCGTACGTTTTACGACTCGTACAATAATGTCCTCTGAGTTAATTTTCGACTTTTTTAAGTTACACTTATGATTCAGGCCTCCGGAGTAGTGGGTCCTCTTGGAGAAAATAACAATTTTTATTTAAAAAAAAAACAAAAAATTACTACATTAAAATAAACGTAAAATACCCAAAATTCACCGAATTACTTTAAATTTCATGTTTTCTCCTAACGTGATTTCGCAATTTTCTCAAAGTCTCGGCGAGCTCCTCCAATTGTTTCTGAACCGAGCAACAACCAATGGATTAAAAAAAAAAGATTAAAAAACCAATTCAATCCGGCTGGAATTGGTCAAAGTGATAAGCATAAGTAATTAAAGTAATAAGTAATAAGTAATAAGGCAGGGAACCAGGCAAAGTAATGATAAAAATTTACGAATGTTCACTTTCAAAATGATGATCACTTATCAAAAAACATGAAAAACAATTTAATACTGTTGAAATTGGGCGAAGTAATAAGTATAAGTAATAAGTATAAGTAATTAAAGTAAAAAATAAAGGAATTAAAGCAAAAATAGTTAAAGTAAAACGTAAAGTAATTAAAGTAATAACGCATGAAATCAGGCAAAGGAATAATAAAAATTTACAAATATTCACTTTCCTCGAACACGTGGCCTTTGCTAAGTATTCATTATGAATATTTTATCTGGTGCCCGATACGAAGTGATTAAAAAGTGCAGTCTGTGGCCTGAAACGTTCTCTAGCCAAGAAAATAAGTGATCGAGGATTGTCCAAAGAACAACTCAACATACTTATTTTCGTTATAGAGTCAACGATGCAACTTACGTATGTCTATAGTTGTAAAACACGTTGCGCGATATATTTATAAAATCGTGGGTCTCCCAGCGGCACTTTTACCCCCTCTACTTCTTGGCTCCTTCTCCAATGCATCGCGTCTTCGATCATGGTGCCTCCGAATCGTGCACTTCCGTATTGTGCCACGAGGCACCCTCGGCATAGTTTTTTTGTTGACCTCATGAAACTTTTCCTTTCCTAGTCCGTGTGGGTGTCTTTTTGGTGAGCGTTCAGACAAATTCCTCAGCATTAAATTGAAAACCTAGGAATGACGTCTTCTTCGTGCGGATTGCAAACTGCTATTTCTATAGCCACCGAGAAAAACGACGCGATTTACAATTAAGGGGTTACGTGGGTTTAAAAATTTCAAAAAATCCATTAATTTTTTTTTATTATCTATTGGTACAATATGTATAGAATATTCTACCAAAGTTTTAAGGGGTTAGGCCACTCTAGAGGCCGAAAAAATAGGCTTTTTGGGGATTTTTTTTTTTTCAGAAAAACGACAAAATACATCGAGATTACAAAAAGGGTGTTTATCATACATATCAGTGACTGTATACAATAATTTTTCTGAACCGATTAATTTCAAAATGGCGGCTGTGCAGCGTTTATCTCATAACTGCATTTTTTACTTGATTCACTTGAAATGTTGAATATATCTTGAAAAAGACATTGTCTGTGAAAGTACGTAGGATTTTTTTTATGTTGCATAGTTCATTTGTTATTAACAATTATCTGACGATTTTATAGGTGAATTTTTGGAAAGTGAAAATTTTTGTCAGCTAATTGTTAATAACAAATGAACTATGCAATAAAAAAAATCCTACGTACTTCCATTGACAACGTTTTTTTCAAGATATATTCAACATTTCAAGTGAATCGGTTGAAAATTGTCTGAGTTATGTTTCCGGTCAATTTAACAAATGCAGTTTTGAGATAAACGCTGCACTGCCGCCTTTTTTAAATTAATCGCTTCAAAAAAATTTTTGTATACATACGGAGGAATATTCACCGAGTGTCGAATTTTTTTTTTAATTTTTGACGTTTTTTCTCGTTGATTACCATTTTTTAACATTTTTCCATTTAAATGGCTGTATCTTTGGCAGGATTTGACGTATTTACATTTGTAAAAAAACGAAAGTATGCCTCTTTTTATATCCTGCCAGAAAAAAATTAATTTAGATTTTATTGAGCAAGTCGAACGTCCGTTTCAGGGCAAAATATGCAAAAATATTATTTTTTCCTCAAGGAAAGACACTCGTTATTTTATTTTTTTAAATTTCCCCGAATTGTGAATACGAAAAACGGATTTTTGGTATTTTTTATATCATGGGATTCCTAAACACCGTGAAGTAACAGCTATTCTTATTTTTTTTTTATTTTTTAATTAATATTCGATTGAAGAGTGTGGAGCACTCCAAGGCTCCAATACATATGACATATATGTCGTATGTATTTCAAAAACCTGGTAAACATACAGCGAGTGCTCCACGCTCTTCAATCGAATAAAAAAAAAATTTGAATAAAAATAGCTGTTACTTCACGGTGTTTAGGACTCCCATAATAAAAAAAAAAGAATCCGTTTTTCGTATTCACAATTCGGGGAAATTCTTAAAATAAAATAACGGGTGTTCTTCATTGAGAAAAAAATTTTTTTTGCATATTTTGCCCTGAAACGGGGGTTCGACTTGCTCAATGAAATCTAAATTAATTTTTTCTGGAAGGCTAGAAAAAACGCACATTTTCGTTTTTTACGAATGTAAATACGTCAAATCCTGCCAAAGATGCAGCCATTTGAGTGGAAAAATATTAAAAAATGGTAATCAACGAGAAAAAACGTCAGAAATTTTTTAAAAATGTCGACACTCGGTGAATATTTTTCAATGAAGTAACTCGTTTTTTCAAAAGTATTTGTGGATTTTTTTTACTGGCTGAAGTGACGTGGAACGCCTCGTGTATGATAAACACCCTTTTTTGTAATCTCGATTTATTTTGTAGTTTTTCTGAAAAAAAAAATCCCCAAAAAGCCTATTTTTTCGGCCTCTAGAGTGGCCTATCGCCCTTAAACGCGTTTTTCTTGAAACAGCATTTTCTACTAGTTTTGCCGCGATAACTCAAGAACGATTGAAGATACCGCCTGGATTTTTTTTTCAGTAAAGATATCAACGTTCTCTTCAAAATGAACCGACGTCTATGTAAAAAAATCAGTTTATTATTATTTTTATTACAACAAATGTCATCTGTTTTTCGATGTTTTTCAAACTTTCGCCGCAATTTTTTTTTTAATGTTTGTCCAAAATTGTTAGGCTCAGTTTGTGGAGAAACATCCCCCGAAGAGAATGGCATTTGGGAATTGCCGAAATCTCCAACCGGCCACTCGGAATCGTGGCAATAATGGAGCAGTGCATGAGACGCGTGGTCTCCTTTATCCGCCCATATCTCCTTTAAATATTTATATTTTTGAAACCTCAACTACTGCATTTGATAGCCAAAAGTTCAATAAAAACGTTACAAAAAAGAAAATGTATGTAAGTTATTTCGGTTCTTCACAAATGCCATTCGCATTTTATCCTATTTTCGGCCTATTTTCGCTATCTAGTCCCCTTAAATGAGTATTAAATAAGGATTAAAGATATATATATATATATATATATATATATATATATATATATATATATATATATATTGAATACATAATAAATTTAATAAATATTTAGTATGAAGTTTTTATATAAAATATTAAAAAATGTATCCAATAACTTTATCAATAACTTAATCCATGAAAATAGTCATATATTAAGGGGTTACCCCCACTTGCGATTTTGAAAAAATCGATTTTTTTTATTGCATTTTTTTGAAGTGCAATTTGAAGTGCATTTTTTTTATGCCCGGAATAGATGACTCTATGTAAGTTTACAAAAAAAAAATATTTTCTTCGTGTAAACTGAAATTGAAACATTAAACGCGTTTTTCTCAAAATGGCATTTCTGAAGTCGGTGACCAAGATTACTCGAACACTAATGAACCGATCTTCTTGAAATGTTGCAGGCTTATTTAATACATAAAAATGTAGTCTTTAATCCTTCGATTTTTTTTTCGAAAAAAATGGCCGTTTTATAGCCAAAAAACGGCCGTTTTTTTTCGTTAAAATCGAACCATTAACTTTGACTGTCTGCAATTTTGTGAAAAATGAATATTTTTTAAAATCCTTCGATTAAAGACTAGTTTATACTTATATTTGACTAAATCCATCCGCATTTTTTTTTCAGATGATCCACTTCCCGCAATGTTGGTCACCGCAAACCGTGTATATAAAAACATTATTTCATTGACGGCCATTTGCCACTAAATAATGTAATATTTTTCAATAAAAAAATTACTGAAAGTTCTTCAAGATGGTATATTGATCGATTAAAAAAGTTTTGTAGTGTTCTTTAGAAAAATTCATGAAAAAGGCCTTTTTTTGCGCTACAAGTGGGGGTAACGCCTTAAAAACAATATTTTTACATAAATATATTAATATTAATATAATTACATATTTTACATCATCAGAATAAATAATGTAAAGTGTGACACTTAAAAAATCGACTTTTTGTTGCCTTTTTCGACAGTTTATAGTTTCAAGAATATCATTATCATTTATATCATTTTATCTTGCAAAAATCATTAGATAAATCTTTAAACGCGTTTTTCTCGAAATGAGATTTATCAAATTTGCTGACATCGTAACTGAAAGAGCAATTAATTATCCGATTGACTTGAAATTTGAACTGAGTACTCTTGAATAAATTTACTCTACAATGACGTAGGACCTTTTTGATTGGATGAAAATTGACGATTTGGCATTGAAAAAGCGACCATTTTATGGGCAAGAAAACAGACTTTTTTCATACCTACGCCATTTTGTTAGATTTTGATATTTTTCGAAAATCCCACGTCATTGTACACGAAATACCTTCCAGCTTAACGACATTTTTTCCTTTTTCGGTTTCAGCTACTCAATCGGCCGAAATCGTGTCAGCAGTGGAGGAACTTTTTTTTGCGCCTTCGAAGGCAGCGCATAAGTCGCTTGGATCTCAATATTTTTCTATGAAAAAATTATGTAATATAGGTCAAATATAGCCAAATATATTCTTAATTTTTCGAAACATTTAATTGAGTACGTTTCTTCCAAAAAATTCCCGAAAATCATTCAAATTTTCAGCGTTCACACTGGGATAGCCTCTTAATCATTTATATTTGATAATGATAAATTTATTAATTATTGAAATTATTTTCAATTATTTCTCTATTATTATTATTATCATACTGACTTCCATACAAGACACTTGGTGTCATCGATATTGGGAGTCACTGTAAAATTTTGGGCAAAGCCCCGATGTATTAGGAGTACAACTTTGCAGTGACCGTTTTACTTAGAGAGCCACTGCGGCCGAAGTAGTGGCCCTAGCTCAATAAAAAAGTGGCATTTTAAACTAGAGGCTCTGCCAATGTAAACAATTTAAAAAAGCTAACGGATACGTGTATGCATTATAAAGTTATAGGCACTCAAACATGGCAACCTACGAACCGAATTCTCAGCATTTGCGGGAGGTTATGATTTACTTCTTCAACATCAAGAAATCTGCGGCTGAGGCCCACCGTTTGCTTGTAGATGCTTACGGGGAGGATTCTATTAGTGAGAAAACGTGTCGGCGGTGGTTTCAACGCTTCAAAAGTGGAGATTTTGAGGGCGAGAACAAGCATGGTGGCGGAAGGCAGAAAGTTTTTGAAAACGGGCTGACAGCTGGGCGTTGTGTACTATGAGCTGCTCAAACCATCCGAAACCATCACAAGGGAACTCTACCGACGTCAGTTGATGCGCTTGAGTAAGGCACTCAAAGAGAAACGGCCACAATTCAACGAAAGACATGACAAGGTGATACTGCAGCATGACAATGCCCGAGCCCATGTTGCAAATGTCGTGAAAAAGTACTTGGAAACGCTGAAATGGGAGGTTTTATCCCACCCGCCGTACTCTCCAGACATTGCCCCTTCCGACTATCACTTGTTCCGGTCAATGGCACACGATTTGGCTGACCAGCACTTCGGTACTTACGAAGAAGTAAAAAATTCGGTCGATTCCTGGATTGCCTCCAAGGACCAAGACTTTTATCGACGCGGGATTCGAATGCTACCTGAAAGATGGGCCGAGGTCGTAGCTAGCGACGGGCAGTACTTTGATTAAAAAATATGTAGCCACTTTTTTATAATAAAGCCTTAAACTTTTGAAAAAAACGGTCACTGCAAAGTTGTACTCCTTATAGCTACGACGAGGACAATTTTCGAAATTTGTCAATTTCGATCAAATTAATGAAATTCGCTTTTTTCAACGAAAAATTGAATGACACGTGTGTGGTCGACGGCACACGCCACCCGAACGTGACGATACAATAAACTTTTTGTGTGTGTGTGTAGGCTCAATGCACGAGTAAAATAATGATTAGCACGGAATTATCAGTCACACGTCGACCGTACGGATGTATAATTTGTTATATTTTTCCCAGGCATATTACGCATTCACCTGTTTAGCCAATAGTGCCAGGATAGCTTTTGCTCGTGCCACCGTTATCAATCGCGTGTTCGCCGTCGGCCTATTCACTCCAGTTTCATTATTTGTGCACTTCCGGATAAGCGCGGTATGCACGTGGAAGTTCAAAAAAAATTAATGTCACGTACACCTGACGAGCAGTGATCGGAAAGACGAAACGTCATTAAAACGCCAATAATCGCAACGATAAAAGCAAGAACTGCAGCAACTACAGTAGCGGAGCTGAGTAGTACAATAAAATACGAACAAAGTGCTCGAAACCGTTTCACCGAAAAACAATTTGCAGAAGATAAAACTCGAAGACTTTCAGCGTTGACCGGAAGCTTTTTGGCCAATTCCGAAGTGACAGATGTCGATCACGTAAAGTAACGAAACGTGCAAAAAGGCTGTAGTGAAGCAGAAGATATGGAAAAAATACTTTAAAACAAATAATTTAAAATTCATTCAAAAATATTATTGCGAAGCCGCGAATTTCGACTTTGAAAAAGGCTTGATTGATTTTTTTTCGTGATATGCATGATAATACGTAGAGAAATACGGAGGGGATTTCGAAAATGTTTTTCATCGAAATTGCACGCGTTTGATGAAAAGCTTTATTTTCATGAAAAAAAAAATTGGGCACAATTGACTATAGCAACGACCAATTGAAGAATCCCTACGAATTCACGTGGAAAATTTCGTTCGGAAGACCTCGTGGCCATTTGAAGCGAGTCGGATACGTTTTTTTTGAATTATGACGCAGGCCAATAAAAAAAACGCCGTTTCATGACAAACGCCTGAAAAGTTTCGCGTGACGCTACTTTGAAATTGGACGATGAAAATTCCGTACGCGAAGTAGGAAATTTTCGGTTTCGCGCCAATTGCACGTTTTCGGACTATATGGTACGAGGTGAAAAAATAAAATAGTTTTTTTCAACCCTTAATGAACGTCAAGCCTGTGAAGATATTTGCTGTATCTGTGCCGATTGGTGGCAACGATCGAGGATGCGGTGCACGCGCGTGAAATCGTTGCTGATTTGATCGAGCGAACATTGCGCCGATATATATCGTCAAGGAGTGTAACGCCCACGTAAAAGCACTGGCCGTATCTTCCATGTACGAAGGATTGAAAAAAAAATCACATTAAGCCAGCGAATTAAATATTAAAAAAAAACAGTGTGATTGACGAAGCAGAGGGCGAGAGAGAGAGGGAGACAGTGCCTCGCCTGTTAAGGGGTTACGTGGGTTTCGAAGCCGAAAAATGCATATTTTCTCTGTAAAAAATATATATATATAGGATATAAATTATTTTATTCAAAATTTATTTAAGGCGTTACCCCCACTTGTAGCGCAAAAAAGGTCTTTTTCATTAATTTTTTTAAAGAAAACTACAAAACTTTTTTAATCGATCAATATACCATTTTAAAGAACACATCTTGAAGAACTTTCAGTAATTTTTTTATTGAAAAATATTACATTGTTTAGTGGCAAATGGCCGTCAATGAAATAATGTTTTTATATACACGGTTTGCGGTGACCAACATTGCGGCGAAGTAGATCATCTGAAAAAAAATGCGGATGGATTTAGTCAAATATAAGTATAAACTAATATTTAATCGAAGGATTTTAAAAAATATTCATTTTTCACAAAATGGCGGACAGTCAAAGTTAATGGTTCGATTTTAACGAAAAAAAATCGAACGATTAGACTACATTTTTATGTATTAAATAAGCCTGCAAAATTTCAAGAAGATCGGTTCATTAGTGTTCGAGTAATCTTGGTCACCGACTTCAGAAATGCCATTTTGAGAAAAACGCGTTTAAAGTTTCAATTTCAGTTTACACGAAGAAAATATTTTTTTTTGTAAACTTACATAGAGTCATCTATTCCGGGCATCAAAAAAAAACTGCACTTCAAATTGCACTTCAAAAAAATGCAATAAAAAAAATCGATTTTTTCAAAATCGCAAGTGGGGGTAACCCGTTAAGCACATAAACGAGCAATATTTCGACAATATTTTGAAAAAATTTCATCCAAAAATTTGGGAAATTCAGCCGGTGGGGCCACTAAAAAGAAGTGTCCTCGTGGTGGGCAGGATAACTCTTTTTGGGAATTTTTTTCCAGAAAAACTACAAAATAAATCGAGATTACAAAAAAGGGTGTTTATCATACATATCAGTGACTGTATACAATAATTTTTTTGATGCGATTAATTTCAAAATGGCGGCTGTGCAGCGTTTATCTCAAAACTGCATTTCTTAAGTTGGCCGGAAACACAACTCAGACAATTTTCAACTGATTCACTGGAAATGTTGAATATATCTTGAAAAATACATTGTCTGTGGAAGTACGTAGGATTTTTTTTTATATTGCATAGTTCATTTGTTATTAAGAATTATCTGACGATTTTTCAGGCAATTTTTTGAAGAGTGAAAAATTTCGTCAGATAATTGTTAATAACAAATGAACTATGCAATATAAAAGAAAATCCTACGTACTTCCATAGACAATGTATTTTTCAAAATATATTCAACATTTCAAGTGAATCGGTTGAAAATAGTTTGAGTTATGTTTCCGGCCAACTTAAAAAATGCAGTTTCGAGATAAACGCTGCAGAGCCGCCATTTTGAAAGTAATCGCTTCAAAAAAATTATTGTATACAGTCACTGATATGTATGATAAACACCCTTTTTTGTAATCTCGATTTATTTTGAAGTTTTGCTGAAAAAAAAAAATCCCCAAAAACCCAATTTTTTGGCCTCTAGAGTGGCCTAACCCCTTAAAAAACCAATTTTTTTCTTTTAGTAGATAAGCATAGCTCGTGATTGAACGAAGGATTTTTGAAAAAATTGAAACCTGAATTTTTCGCAGAGTTGTATGCAAAGTAGTTCAATTTTTGGTACAATTTACACTACGTATAGCCTTGTAAAATTAGTCGTAAAAGAAAAAACAACCTTCGTTCAATCATTAGTCGATGCTATTTTTAAGAAGTGTGCAAAATTTCAATAAGATCGGTGCATTCGTTTTTGAGAAATCGTGTCCACCGACTTCAAAAATAGTGTTTTGAGAAAAATGCGATTAAATTTTTAAGTAGAAATAAAACGAAGATTTTTTTTTCAAGGGATATGCATAACCTTGAAATTTTATAAAATCAATTTTTGGTTTATTTTATTTTCTTATTGCGTAGAGTCTTGACTTTGATTTGGTTCAAAGATTTTGTAAAAATTCCAAAAATTGACCGATTTATGACGATTTTAGTGGAACAGGTCAGAACGTCCCGTTAGGTACGGCTCTAGCGCTGCGCGGTGCATTGTATGGTTTCTAAGGACAATGATATGACTTTGTCCAATCAGGCTGTTTGATTGTTATACCGTGTAGGAATTGCAGATTTAAGGTACGAAAAATAATTGTGACTTTATCTCAAGCAAGTAGTCCATACACCAAGGCACTTTCTTACGATTAATTTTTTCAAACAACAATTGGGACGAAAGAGTGCCTTTCATAGATAGAAATTTTTAAAAAAGGTGTTTAATTTTTTTCTAGCTCTATTAGTAATGGAGATACAAGCGACGAAAATTAATCGCATCGCCTCTCACTCATCGTTCCGTCTTTCTCAATAAAATGTTCCTTACTCATATCTCCATTTTAAGGGGAGATATACACCTAGGAGCCGGGAAAAAAAGTAATTTTTGTGATCTTTTTCAAGGAAAACTATTCGAAATTTCGGATTGGGGTTTTAATTATCTAAAAGTATATACATTCAAAAAAGTGTTTAATTTTCTATATTTAAAAATATCAAAAATATACAAGGATATTATATGATCCTTGAGCGTCGTAAAAAAATCTGCGTATACGGTACCCACCGGCGTTTCTTCAATAATCATCTGAAAAAAAAACCAAAAAGATTATTAAATTAGATACTATAATCTAGTACTTGTCATAGCCGATTTTGGAAATATCGATTTATGACAAAATGGCGGACGTTTGAACATAAATAGTGATTTTTGGGCCAAAAATTAGTTATTATTTTGCCTATAAAACAAAAACAAAGTAACGGAAAAAAAATCCTATGACAAGTACTAGATAATGGTGTATAGAATAACCACAAGAAATCTCAAGGCAATCGGTTCATTGGTTTTCGAGAAATTTTGGGTACCGATTTGAAAAACGTGGTTTTGAGAAAAACGCGTTTGAAAATTTGGGAATGAATAAATCAAGAAATTTGTCAACTTACATGGAATCATCGATACCAGGCCCATAGTGTAGGTTTTCTACGGTCGACGGAATATTCATAGCTTCTAAATCCTCGACCTCGACCATCTAGGTGTATATCTGTCCTTAATGGAGCTAGCGAAAAAAAATTGAAAGACATTTTTTATTGTCTTTTTGAATTGAAAAAGAAACATCTTTTATTTCAAACTTTTTTCTACAGAACGCACTTTTTTCGTCACAATCGTCATTATAACAATTAAATTGTTTATAACGGGAGAAAACGATTTTAGAACAAAACAAATGTCCTATTCGTATTGCCCGTGCCCGCAACCATAAAGAACCCCCGCAGATATTGAGCAGAGGCGTAAATATTTAAACGAAAGTGGTATACGGAAAAAGTGGATTTAGTACGTTTTCTTCTCTTGCGTTTATCTCGAAAGTATACTTTGCAATTTGGCGTACGTCATATCTCAAAATCTAATCGTCCGATTTACTTCATATTTGGATTGGACATATTTTATAACATATTCAATGGACTGACCGGATCATTTTTTCATATGCTTGTCCGTTTGTTAATAATAAACGTTTAAGGGGCCAGTCCACTTTGGAGCCACGAAAAAAGGCTATTTGCGCGATTTTTTTTTGAGAATTTTATCAAAGATATGAATATAAAAGTCGTTGGGCTTGATAAATAAAGTCACGAAAGACGTTAAAAAAATGTTTGCATTCATTTTCATTCATTTTTAAGTACAAAAACTATAGTTTAAAATTTTTTCATCTATATGGACAGAGTAAATTTATTGAAACCTTTTGTACATTGTTAAGTGTCATTTCAAGAACATTCCGTGAAATTCGTACGCGAAAATATCCACAAACAAGCCGGTGACAAAACTTTTCCAAGAACGCCTTTGGAAAAACACGATTTGCGGTGTTCAATGTATCTCAGCTAGAAATTATCTGAAATCAAGCACCATTAAAATTTAGTCAAAGTATCATCAAATCCTCCCCCCAACGGTCTTTGATATTTTTTTTTTCATTTTTAAATTTTTGGTGGTCATGTAAAGTGAAAAGTGCTGTTTTTCACGAAAAATTCCGCCATTTTGGGGATGGAAAACCCCCTCAATGTAAAAAAAAATCTCAAACTAACCGTTGGGGGGAGGTATTTTATATGTAGAAAGTGTGTACCAAGTTTGAAATAAATCGGTCATGTAGTTTTCAAATGGCAGTGAACACGGACTTTGAAAGACTGGTTTCGAGAATAACCCGGCACCGGCTTGTTTGTGGATATTTTCGGGTACAAATTTCACGGAATGTTCTTGAAATGACACTTAACAATGTACAAAAGGTTTCAATAAATTTACTCTATCCATATAGATGAAAATAATTCGCAATAAAGTGTTTTTTTTTTCACGCCGAAACCCCTACCCTCCCCTTAACGTAACGCTTCAAAAATAGGTAGGCTAGGTAGCTCCATCACAACTCGGCAACGGCTTGTCTGAAACAAAAAAATCAAAGTCCATTAGATTCAGTATGACACCAGCTAAAAAATGACCCTCGGATATAAAGTTTTATCGAAAAATAAATAAATGGCAGATGAAAAACGAAAAAAAAGTTTAAAAAACGCGTTTTTTCGCATTTTTCGCTACAAAAAAGAGTAAAAATGAAAATTTTAAAACCATCGAGGGTCATCTTGTTGCGAATCATGTTTACAATATTTGGTTCAAATTTCAAGAGAATCGGTTTATTAGTTTTAGAGATACGATGGAGCTAGATTTTGAAAACGTTGTTTCGAGAAAAACGCGTTTGAAGTTTATGCTATGAAAAACTCTTACCTAAACTCAATCGGCAATTCCTACACCGTACAAAATCCTTTCTGATTGCTCATCATCGTCGATTTCTTCGAGTCTTGCTTGCTTTCGATTTTTTGAAATTTTCAAAGAGGACTGGCCCCTTATAGCCGTTATTTTTGGTCGAAAATTGAACTTTTCTTTAAAAACAGTGCAATTAATGCAATTTTGAAAATTTCGAAATTGTATCCGGTGAGTTTGTAGCTTTACCATTAAGGGGGGATTGTCTTTTTTTTCGCAAAATTTACCGCTTTTTGGGAATTTTTTTGTGAAGAAAGTATACAACGGAAAACTTGTGAAACTTGGCATATAGTTTTATTGATCTGTTTACTACATACAAAAAATTTTTTAAACAATTTCATCAAAAAATCCGCCTCCCACCCCCCTTGACGCGCGATGGTCCTTTTTTGATGGTGTGTACGATTACAGCCTTCACGTTCATCCTGCAACAAAAACCCAAAAAGCATTTTACCTTAGACACATATAGCTATCGTTCGATGATGGGAAAAAAAAATTGACGATTTGGTGACGTTTTGAACTTGAAGTATCGATTTTTCGAAAAAAATTGATCGATTTTTTGTTATAAATAAAAAACTATTAAACGTATTGCTTTTTTGCTTCATCAAACGATAAAAGGATGTCAGCTGAGCATTCTGTCCAAATTTGAAGGCAATCGGTTGAATAGTTTTTGAGAAATCGTGCACACCATCAAAAAAGGACCATCGCGCGTCGAGGGGGGTGGGAGGCGGATTTTTTTATGAAATTGTTTAAAAAAATTTTTGTATGTAGTAAACAGATCAATAAAACTGTATGCCAAGTTTCACAAGTTTTCCGTTGTATACTTTCTTCACAAAAAAATTCCCAAAAAGCGGTAAATTTTGCGAAAAAAAAACAATCCCCCCTTAAACTAAAAGTATATTTTTCCATTTTTGACTTTAGATGAATCCACTTACCGGAATCATGTACGCGACCGAGCCCTGCGGAGGCTACAGGCCTGAAATTAAATAACGATGATTACGTTGTTCATATATATTTTGCAATAAACAAGGTGACATGTCGAGACTATGTACTATCTATGTGCGAAAGATCGACCTTATCATCCCAATACCTGAAACGAAAAAAAAAAATTGAAAATAGATCTGTTTTTTTTTTAACTTTAAGGTTATGCGTACCCCTTAACTTAAATAGAATCGTCGATTCCAGCTCCATATGCAAAGATCCTGCTGCAGCTGCGATGTCCAGGGCATCATTTTGTTCCTGTCTTGATTTGTTGAAATTTTCAAACCCACGTAACCCCTTAAAGTGAAAGAAATGCCCGTTTCTCGCCGCCACGAACGAGGCCGAGAGTGTGCGAACTGTGCAAAATTTTCAACCCACACAGGTCACGAGACTGTTCAAATAATTCCCACGATGTGTTCGAAGCTCCAGGAGGGAGCGAACTATTAAGGGTAAAGGGGAAGGAGGAGACCGACAGGGGAGCAAGGGGGGACAGTGATATGGATTGATATTGATTTTCCAACGAAGAGAGAAGACCCATACCTCTTACCGCTATGGCCATGCGGTGCGCGAACCACCGGCCGGCAGTCACAGAGTGTCCGTCCACCAGGCAGCTGATGCCTCGTCATCAGAGCCCATTAAATTACGATACCGACAGAGAACGCGATACAGGATCGTCCGTTAAGCAAATCGGATTTTCGATCTACGAGCAACAACGGGATTCGCTCTTTTCGGATAATTCATCGCCCTCCTTCTGTGGTGTGTGCTTTTTTGTTTGTTTGTTAATACAGTTCAACGTAATTTTTCTCCTTTCGTCACGATGACATTAGGAATCACACGTTCCAATGAGAGACGTTTTACTTCACAAAAAGTGCATTTATAAAAAAATGCACCAAAAAGTGAATTTGTAAAAAAATGCATCAAAATGTGCATTTGTAAAAAAAAATGCACCAATAAGTGAATTTGTAAAAAATTTCACCAAAAAGTGCATTTAAAAAAATGCACCAAGAAGTGCATTTGTAAAAAAAATGCATCAAAAAGTGCATTTGGAAAGAAAATGCATCAAAAAGTGCATTTGGAAAAAAATGCACCAAACAGTGCATTTGTGCAGGCATTACCGAGTTCGTTGTCATTGGTTATTAATGCTCGAATGGTCGTAGGCAGAATGACGAAAATGATCGTTGCTTGAGTGAGACATTTTTTCGACAAACACGGATAAAGCGATTTATCGCGTGCGGTGGAAAATGTTCGTTAACCGAACTGTGCGTCTCCGTAGTAGATGAAAAAACGTATTGTAAAATGATAGGTTGGTCGGTTGAAGGTAGAGTGAGATCGAGTTGAAAAGTTATGGTATTTGGTAGTTTGTGTCGATGGAATGCAATGCATTTTTTTCGTATTGCCCTTTTTTGCACGTTTGAGCTACAAATATCATTGGAAAGTTTTTTGAAGATCTTTATTAGGGGTACGTAAGCTAAACCTGCAAATGAAAAGTGTAGATAGTGATCGAAATGAAGAAATGAAAAAATAAAGAGGGATCTTACGTTGCATTCCAACGATGCACGCTTCAACGCCAGTTGAAACGTTGTGATATCGAAGTTTGCATCATTGGAATGCAACGTTTTTTTTCGTGTTGCCTAATTTTTAATTATAAATTGAAAAAATGTGATAGCCTAAAATTAATTAATAAGATCCTTATCAGGGAAAGAAAAGTTTAGATAGTAATCGGCATAAAGAAATTAAAAGATAAAGAAGGATTTTCGTTGCGTTCCAACGAGGCAAACTTAATAATTAATTGAAATTTTGTGATAGCCTAAAATGATTTAATAATAATCGGGAAAAGAAAAGTTTAGATTGTAATAGGAATAAGGAAATAAAAAAATCAATAAGTATTTTCGTTGCTTTCCAACGAAGCAAACTTCAACGCCAGTTTTAAAGTTGTGATAACCTAATAATTATTTATAAAGTTGCGGTAGCCCAAAATCAATTAATAAGTTCCTTATCAGGGAAAGAAAAGTTTAAGGAAAGAATAGTAATCGGAATAAAGGAATAAAAAAATTAAAAAGCATTATCGTTGCGTTCTAACGATGCAAACTTCAACGCCAGTTATAAAGTTGTGATAGCCTAACACTATTAATAAGCTCCTTACCAAGGACATAAAAGTTTACATAGTAATCGGAAAGAAGAAATTCAAAAACAAAGAAAGCTTTTCATTGCGTTCCATCGATGCAAACTTTAACGCCAGTCATAAAGTTGTGATAGCCTAATAATTAATTGAAAAATTGTGATAGCCTGAAATGAATTAATAAGATCCTTATCAGGGAAAGAAAAGTTTAGATAGTAATCGGAATAAAGAAATTCAAAAATAAAGAAGGATTTTCATCGCTTTCCAACGCTGCAAACATCATCGCCAGTTGAAAAGTTGTGATAGCCTAAAATTTATCAATTAATAAGTTCCTTATCAGGGAAAGTAAAGTTTAGATAGTTATCGGAATAAAGAAATAAAAAAAAAATAAAAAGTATTATCGTTGCGTTCTAACGGTGCAAACTTCAACGCCAGTTGTAAAGTTGTGATAGCCTAAAATTAATTAATAAGATCCTTATCAGGGAAAGAAAAGTTTAGATAGTATTCGACATAAAGAAATTAAAAGATAAATAAGGATTTTCATTGCGTTCCAACGCTGCAAACTTTAACGCCAGTTGAAAAGTTGTGATAGCTTAAAATTTTATTAGCACATAGAAACAGAGAGAACCGAAAGAAGTAGTTATAATGATAATTTTTCACACGCTGGGGTAACGGGTACTAGTCGCTCGAGGATTGATAATCCGGGTATTTTTCGTGACTTCGCATGATTCAAAACAAACGTGTGATTCGGTAAACTCTTTGGAATTCCCTGTTTCGAGAGTCCAACACAAACGTTCGTATCCAAGGCGATAGAGCCGGTGAAAAAAAACGCAATTGCCGGTAAATACGGCAAAATCGATTGGAGAGAACGAATAAAAGGGGATCGTACGAAAATGAAAGACACCGTGTAAATTGGTCTGTCATTTGAGTCGACTCGGAACCACGCCATTCGTAAATAATTACGAGTGGGCTCGATATTTAAGTAGTATATCGTGTGCTCTATTCACACAGCCCCGCGTCTTTAATTGCCGGACATGCGTCCTTCTGATTTTCAGGAAACTATATACCTAGACATAAAGAGAATTCGAAGGAAAATCGACGTGCAGGCGAACTTTGGGGACATTTGCATTTTTCTCGTTGTACTAACTTCCTAAGGAATCTTAGGTTGGCAAAAAACGAAAAACCGTTTCTATAACTCTGCAGAAACAAAAAAATGGCAAAATTTCGCTTTTTCAGCAATATCTTAAGGCCTTAGGCCACAGTAACGGGTATAAAATCATGTGCGAATTTAACAAATTTTTTTCGTATGAAAAAGTGATTCACTCATATAATTAATTACACATCTATTTAGTATGAATATCAAGCTGTTAGAATTTTTTTTTTTCGATGTACAAAATTGCCGACTACTCGAAACTTCTCGAAACAGCTTTTTTCCAATTGGCATGACAAATAACTTCAACGATTTTCACTCGATTTACTTCAAATTATAATTTTATGTTCCTAATTGCATTTCGCTGAAAAGTACGTACGGAATTTCTGATTAATCGAAAACTTTTCATTTTATGAGCAGTTTATGAACAGTTATAACGAAATTTTTCACTAAAAATTAATTTCTTAAGTTCAAATACCTACAACCTCGTGAATAAAACAATATTTTTTTAAATTCCGTACGTACTTCTCTAGGTATTTTAATGTAGATTGACGAGAATTTTTGTTTTTTTTTGTTCTAGGTAAAAAATTGGGGATGCTAAATGTCACGCCGCGGAGCGCTTAAAAAAAGATAACAAAAGAAAGTATTAGTAGTCGGCCATTTCGTACATCGAACGAAAAAATTCTAACAGCTTGATATTCATACTAAATACATGTGTAATTAATTTTATGTGTAAATCACTTTTGCATACGAAAAAAAATTGTTACATTCGCACATGATTTTATACCCGTTACTGTAGCCTAAGGCCTTAAGGTAGAACGAGCGCGCTCCCTTTATTTCTATAGATTTTGTTCAAATTTCAACCAGATATTGTTCATATCATTATGCATGTTTGACTGAAATTTCAGAGCAGTCCACTATTTAGATTGGAAGATAATGGGCTTTTAAGGGTAGGGGTTTCAGCGTGAAAAATAACACTTTTTTGTGAATTTTTTTTCATCTATATGGATAGAGTAAATTTATTGAAACCTTTTGTACATTGTTAAGTGTCATTTCAAGAACATTCCCGGAAATTTGTACGCGAAAATATCCACAAACAAGGCGGTGACAAAGCTTTTCCAAGAACACCTTTGGAAAAACACGATTTGCGGTGTTCACTGTATCTCAGCTAAAAATCATCTGAAATTAAGTACCATTAAAATTTAGTCAAAGTATCATCAAATCCTCCCCCCCCAACGGTCTTTGATAATTTTTTTTTCATTTTTTAATTTTTGGTGGTCATGTAAAGTGAAAAGTGCTATTTTTCACGAAAAATTCCGCCATTTTGGGGGTGGAAAACCTCCGCAATGTAAAAAAAAAATCTCAAACTAACCGTTGGGGGGAGGTATTTTATATGTAGAAAGTGTGTACCAAGTTTGAAATAAATCGGTCATGTAGTTTTCAAATGGCAGTGAACGCGGACTTTGAAAAAGTGGTTTCGAGAAAAACGCGGCACCGGCTTGTTTGTGGATATTTTCGCGTACACATTTCACGGAATATTCTTGAAATGACACTTAGCAATGTACAAAAGGTTTCAATAAGTATACTCTATCCATATAGATGAAAAAAATTCGCAAAAAAGTGTTTTTTTTTCACGCTGAAAGCCCTACCCTCCCCTTAAATTGCAACTTTTAACACTGCAGGGTCTGCATTGACCGAAAATCACGTCACATAATTTGTCGCAACATTCCATTGGGTTTATGAATTTTGAAAAAAAATTATGTTTAAATAGCAAATTAGTTAGGCAAAGGGTGAAAAAAGTTGGGATTACCTCTACTATTCAGTTTTGCTAAAAACGTTCAGTAAAGACAGAATAACTCTCCGTAAAAAATATTTGTCCCCTATAATAAGAAGACACGTGGCAACACCGCAGAAAAGCATTGTTCAATATTTCAAGAAAAAAAATCATCGTGTTCCTAAAGTTAAAAACTTTTATCATAAAAGAAATATTTGCGTTATGAATATGAATATTTTATATTGTTTATGTTGTCTTCATCAACAAATGAAAGTGTCGGTTAATTCATAACTAATTAAAAACTTTGTTCGATTATACATTACTTCCAAATGAAAATTTGTGTTGCAGTATTAATTTGAATGTGCCGCGCAAACTTACGTCATTGAATACGTGGGCCAATGCGGTGTTACCATATGTTTTCTTATTATAGGGGACAAATATTTTTTTACGGACAATTATTCTGTCTCAATTTTAATGTAGACCCTGCAGTGTTAAAAGTTGCAATTTTAAAACCCATTATCTCCCAATCTAAATAGTCGACTGTTCTGAAATTGCACTCAAACATGCATAATGATATGAACAATGGCTGGTTAAAATTTGAACAAAATCTATATAAATCGCGCGCTGTGAAGATAAAAGAAAGCAGTAATTCTTTGAATTTTTTCTCGATAACCATCAGACATAGGACATTTCGGGTTTTTGTGCTTTATTAAACAAGAAATGAAGAACACATACGCTTTTACGGATTGAAAAATGTTAATTATTAACAAAGTTAAACATATATTAATACGGTTGGAAAAAATGGATGTCGCCATTTTTTGGTCATATCTCAGCTTCCAGTGGCCTAAAACAAAAAAATTTATAATCTGTCAGCATGTCACTATCACGCTTACTAGAATAAAAGAGAAAACATTTTTTTGAAAGAATGGCGACGGTCTAACCGAGCATAACGATTTTTCATGCAATAATTATGAATTATGATGCAGGTTAAAAATAGTTTATATATTTTTATCGAGTTGATTCTAGTATACGTAATAGACACCAGTATACACTACACGTGGTTTAAATTTGGAGTAAATCGGTCGATTAGTTTTCGAAATATCTTGCCCGAAAAATTGAAAAACATAGTTTTGAGAAAAACGCATTTAAGTTTGAAGAACGGTACATTTTATTATTATTATTTCGCTTTAACTTTTACAATTATAAGCTGTTATGTGCCGTAACATTAAATGATTTTGCTGTTTTAGATAAATGTCAGATTTTGGCATTTAGAAAGCAATCCATTGATGTGCACCGTTCTATTTATCGCCACATATGTGAGAACGGTACATGCACAAATATGATGAAAGCTTCGAACTTACACTCAATCTGCGATTCCGGGGACACACATCACACCTTCTTCTTGCTCGAACAACTTATTAATATTACTCAACATTAATTAATAGATACTATTATTTAATATTACTTACTATTAATTAGTATTGATTAATAAATACTATTATTCAATATTACTTAATATTAATGAATAGTTACTATTATTTAATATTACTTAATATTAATTAATATTAATTAATAGTTACTCCGAATACCGCGACCCCTATGATGGGCCATAACTAGAGTAACTTTTCAATTTTTTTTTATGGCTCAAAAACGAAAATATCCGGAAGAAATTATAGTTTCAGAAAATGCAATAAAAAATATTTATTTTTTCGACCAATCACGCTTGTCGACGGGCTCAGAGTAATCAAGCAAAAAGGCCATTAAATCGATAGGGAAAGGAGAGGGGAGAGGGCAGTTCGTCGACGTCGTCTGGAAAATTCTGTGTTGATCCATACGCATATACACGCGTGTCTGCTGTATCGTGAAGAATATATATTGTAGTGCTTCTATGCTTGAAACTAGCGTGAAGTCTGACACTCGGCCCTACGTCCAGACAGTTGGGTATTATTCAATTGGAGTAACGAGACTACAAGGAGGGGCTCATACGATATATTTCTTTCACCTTTTTGCCGATGTCTCGTTACGTACAAGAGTACATAGAAAAACTTTAATGAACTGCACATTTTTTTCTCCCATCCTTTGTTTCGTGTGTACTGTTTTAACGGAGGCTTTGTCCTTGGAATGCCATATTTCAGGTGTTTACATTTAATTTTTTTTAAAGGAAACGAGTAAAGCTTTTTGAGTGCGGTTTTTTTCTTGCTTTTATTCATGATATACAGAACGTTAAAATAAAATTTTTTTTTTTAAAAACCAGAATGGCGGCCGTTGCAGCTCCGCGAAAACAGGTCCTCAAATCGCGGGAGGTAAACGGCTGACATCACTGCCCCCTCTTTGTTGATCTGAAACACAAATTCAAAGCATATTATCAATCTGTGACCCTTTGGTCATGGAATGACGGATGGGTTTTTCGTTTAGTACAAATTTCGGAAAATGGCGGCAATTAAAAAAAAATTGAATTTTCGCGTTTTTTTTCGCATAAAAAGATAAATAATAAATGCAAAAATATATCTATCGAAAAAAAGATCCGTCATTCCGTGAAGACATATTTTCTGAGTATGCTCTCCAAATTTCAGGTCGATATGTTAAGTACAGCGGTCAGGAGAATGTCAGCCATTTTTAAAAGCGTGTTTTCGAGAAAAACGCGTTTAAAGTTTTGTAATGTGTTTACACAAATGTGTTTATAATTACCGCTAATCGGCAATGCCTGGTCCATAGAGGCATCCCTCCTCTTCTTCTAGCTGCTCATGTTGAGCTCAAATTGATTTTTTGAAAATTTCAAGGACAAAGTCTCCCTTAAGGGGTTAGGCCATTCTAGAGACCGAAAAAATAGGCTTTTTGGGGATTTTTTTTTCAGAAAAACTACAAACTAAATCGAAATTACAAAAAAGGGTGTTTATCAAGCATATCAGTGACTGTATACAATAATTTTTTTGAAGCGATTAATTTCAAAATAGCGGCTGTGCAGCGCTTATCTCAAAACTGCATTTTTTAAGTTGGCCGGAAGCATAACAGACAATTTTCTGACGATTTTTTAGGCAAATTTTTTACTTTGCAAAAATTTTCCTAGAAAATCGTTCATAACAAATGAACTATGCAATATAAATAAAATCCTACGTAAGTCCATAGACAATGTATTTTTCAAGATATATTCAACATTTCAAGTTAATCGGTTGAAAATTGTCTGACTTATGTTTCCGGCCAACTTGAAAAATGCAGTTTTGAGACAAACACTGCACAGCCGCCATTTTGAAATTAATCGTTTCAAAAAAATTATCGTATACAGTCACTGATATGTATGATAAACGCCCTTTTTTGTAATCTCGATTTTTTTTGTAGTTTTTCTGAAAAAAGAAATCCCCAAAAAGCCTTTTTTCGGGCTCTAGAGTGGCCTTAGACCTTAAGAAGGATGGAACGTTAGCCATAATCCAAGACAATGCTAAAATTTGCATCGTTGGATTGCAACGAAAATTCAGTTTTTTTGTTCATTTTCTTCATCGTCCAAAATTGTCTATTGCAAATTTGAGCTGTAGATCTTTAATATAAGGATTTCCAAAAACGTTCAAATTATTTTCGTAGCCCAAATTGACCAAAAAGAAAATTCAGGTACGAAACTTTCGTTGCGTTCCAACGACGCAGAGTTCAATATCATCAATCCAAGATTAAAGAAAATAGATATATATCTCATTGTCTGGACAAGCGGTTCTCAAACTTTTTTGGCGACAGAACCCTTTTGAGACAGTAAATATTTTGCAGAACCCTAAAATAAGCAAAACCTGGTTTTATTTTTTAATGAAAATCATACAAAAATAGGTACTTCACATAACAATGTATTAATTCTCTGCATTCATTGGAAGAAATTGTTTCCATTTATTGGGAGTTATGAAGTTGTTTTTTTTCGGCGGAGCCCCAGGGCTGAAAGTAACCCCAATAAAATCTCGCCCCTCAACGCGCCCCACCCCTAAGAAATAGGGGTTGAAAATTTAAAATCGCCGTATCTCGATAATTAATAGCCCGATGAAAAAATGTTCCAAACAAAAGTTGTTTGGAACAATAAAATACGTATAAAGTTATCTGACGTCCAATCCCCTATCTTTGAAAATAGCGGCACAAAAGAGATTCGAAAATTCGGGGTTGATGTGTGATTGTGCCGCTATTTTCAAAGATAGGGGATTGGACGTCAGGTAACTTTATACGTATTTTATTATTCCGAACAACTTTTGTTTGAAACATTTTTTCATCGGGCTATTAGTTATCGAGATACGGCGATTTTTAAGTTTTCAACCCCTATTTCTTAGGGATGGGGTGAGTTGAGGGGCAACATTTTATTGGGGTTACTTTCAGTATGCAACCATCTACCTTCAGTCAAAAATCCATATTCTACGCTAAAAAGTGCTGGGTTTTTTGTCTCCTTTACTGGACTATATGGCGGGTCTAGACTATACTGAGTCTTTACGAACGTTCACACTACGGGTAATATAATTTTTTTTGGCTATTCAGCACCAAAATAAAAAAAATTCTAACAACGGATTAACGCAAACTAAACTTTTGTAAACATTTCGAACAAAAATCCATCTTGCCTATCGTAAATCATATTTATTCAATATTGAACCATCGAGGTATGATAAAAGACTACGAATCTTGGCTGGCGAATGAAGAGCATTGGTGCCAACCTCAATGCCCGCGAAGTTGTCGTACTTTGGCAATACTTAATATTGATTAATGGTAATAATAAATTATCTCGTGACATCAATATAAATAGGCATTATTACATATTATTCGAAATTTCATTCTGAGTTTTATAAATTATTCACTGGCGCTGTTTTTTTCATAATAAACATCGATAATGTTATACTTTTTCATATTGGTAGGAATCCAAAAGTTTTTCTTATTCACGTAATGAAAATATATAATTGCATAGTTTTGCTTTTCAAGGCGGGAAACCAGTTTAGGAGAACGATTTTTTAGTGATTTTCGTGTTTTTTTTTTACAAGGAAGAAATTAATATAATTTATTCAAACTTTGGGAATACTTTACACATATTTTCAAATAAATATTTTAATTTTTTCGACGCATTTCTTGTGAAAATATGGAACGAAACCTGGCGCCTATCGAAGATCGCCATAGGGCTTTGCTGTTTGTGTACACTCTGGAGACCACAGTTTTCATCGGAAATCAATACAGTTTGAAGATTACTTTAATAACATGTTTTTTTTCTATATGAACCTAACTTTCACCAAACAAATAGAAAATTATAATACATTTTTTAGAGGTGTTTAAACAAAAGGGTATAATTTTGCCATTATTTTATAATCTTTTTTGCTATAAAAAATATACTTTAAACAATGACATTACCCCAAATTTAGGTTCATTTAGCGCGTAATTATACAAAGAAACTATCACTTTATAAAATTATAGGATAGAAACTTCTTGAACTGAAGTGTACACAAATTTAAAAAAGTCATTTCGAGAAAAACGCGTTTAAAAAAAGTTACCGAAAACAACAAATTTGGGGCAGTAATGAATTACTTATACTGCTTACCGTTTAATCACCGAATAGTTTTACTAACAATTTATGGAATTAAAAAAAATCGATTTTTTGAGTAATTTAAACTGATTTCCCCACTTAATTATATATTTTATGAAAAATTAAAATCTACAGAATAAATCTATACCTCGTATGCATTTTGTTGAGGTTCATTGAAAAAATTCATAGATAGTTATTTGACGCAACTGGGCCGCGTCAACTTCCTTAAGAGTACGATAAATTTCCATATTATAGGGGGAAAAAATTAGAGAAAAAAGATTTGCTTAGCAGAGTCTATGATTGTTTTATTCTTATTGAACGATTTTTTTTCTTCCCGGATGCTAATTTTTTTCACAGTTTGCGTACGCGTCCTCGGCCTCACTCCTCAGTGACGTTAACAATGAACAAACTTTTGTACTTTTTTTAACGAAACTATAAAGTTCTTACGGACAAAATTCAAATCTTTAGTCCGCGCTCGGAAGGTTCAGGGTCATGATACTCCGTACAACGTCGTGTACGGGGTACTCGATGTGAAGATTATTCGCGCTGTCACCTGGAGTACGAAACTAATTTTGAGAAATTCTTCTCGAGGGAGGATACTATTGTGACGGGCGAAAAAGGTCGTTTTTCCTTTTTTTTTTGTCTACTGGATTATTGATTTGGGATTTGGAAAAAAGGTCTGTTATCAAGCATACAATGGACTTATTTTGTGGACATTTTTATTTGATAAGATTAATATTAACAACGCTATTGAGGTATATTAGAGCCTCTGTATGAAAAATGTGGTCCAACAGCTTGGTCGATAACTTGACAATCATTGGTATTAAAAATAAGAATGAAAAAGTTTTTTTAATCTATATTCTATATCTATAGTTATTGTGGTACGTAGCCGTTTTTCGGAAGAAATTTTTTTCACAAAATTGCAGGCGTTCCAAAAAGGTGTAATTTTGGCGAAATATTTACTTATACATATTTATATAAGTAAATATAAAGCCGGAAGCTCATATAAGTATTTTTACTCATATTTTTATATATTTTATGTACAATATATATATATAGTATATACTTGTATATACTTGTATATAATATAAGCCACTTATATACACTGCCGGCCAAAAGTTTGAGTACACCAGTCGAAATTTCTTGCCGCACTAAAAGTTAGATAGCGGACTCAAAAATTAAGATAATCAAATTTCCCAAGCGGCGTTTTGAAGAGGATGAATTTACCTTCATTTTGCCTTTTTAGACAATTTTTTTGGGCTCGGTACGCCTTTTTAAAAATTGCTATTTCTCAGCTTTTTTTGCACGTCTAAAACTGTCTGCATAACTTCTAGCGAATTTCTCCGCTCGTTTTTTCCATGACAAACATAAAGAGTTGATACCCTCTTTATGTTTGTCATGGAAACAACGGGCGGAGAAATTCGCCTCCTATATTTTCCTTTTTTTTTAAGTTTCGTACGATTTTTTTTCGCCCCGGTATTGCATTTTTAGCTAAAACAGACATGTTTTAGAAAGATAGGCGTAGTCCAATAACTATCGGGTTTCAGAGAAAATGTCAAGAGAATAAAAAGTTGCATAGGTTCACGCTGAAGTAGACAGAATTTATTCAGATTTTTTTTTTGAAAAACATTTTTTTTTACAATTTTTGGGCGCAACTGATGAGTGGAGGGGCTCCATTTGGGAATTAAGGGGTCTAGTACAATCTATAAAGATAGCAAATTTGTTTACTCTTTCATTTTTATTTAACTACAATTTTCTTAGAATTAAAAAATATATATTTTAACAATTTTTTCAGAATTTTTTCAATATTATTTTGACCATTTTTTCGACTAGAACTCGAAGAATCATCTTCGGTTGAGTTGTTGTGTGTCAAGACCTATCGGATTTGAGACCAAATTTTAAAAAGAAAACATAAGTTTAAAAGTTCAAAGAAAAAACAAGTTCACAATTTTGAAGTTTTTTCAAAAGTTTAAAGTTTTTAAAACGCCGCATGGGAAATTTGATTATCTTAATTTTTGAGTCCGCTATCTAACTTTGAGTGCGGCAAGAAATTTCGACTGGTGTACTCAATCTTTTGGCTGGTAGTGTATATGAGTAAATATAAATTCGAACGTTTAAAAAAAAATTTCAAAGAAAAAAACCGCTACGCACACTGATATCTACTGCAATTGCGGATTTTTTTAAAATTGCAATGCGGGCAATCACACCTAGACTCGAGTATTCCGGCCAGGTCGAGAAAAAAAAACGATTGAAAATTTTAGTATACGTAAATCGTTACGCTACCTGCTCTCACTAAATCGTCTATAACTTCGCCAACTATCAATATATTAACTTGAACATTTTTTCACAGATTCTCGAATATGTATACTTCGAGAAAATGCAAAAAAAAATCGATTTTTTCCCTGTCACAGTGGAGTCCCGTCTTGATTAGTCAAAATTTCGTTTCCACCTAATCTTACTACAAATTCACGATCATAATTTGCGAAAAAAGACTCAGGGCAATGATACAAATAATTAAAAAAAAAAAAAAAACGAAAAAAATCTCACATTCCAACGGGGCCGGGTTGAAAATCCGAACTTTGAATGGTCAGAACGCTCAAAACTCCGAAAGAATAGTACCCCGAAAGATCAAAACTCCGAAAGAATTTTACACGAAAGACCAAAACTCCGAAAGAATTTTACACGAAAGACCAAAACTCCGAAAATCTTAACACCGTCAAAATAATTCGGCTATGGAAATTTTAAGAGTTTCAAAATTTTCAATAAATCGACGAATTATTTCAAGAATTTTTTTTATTAAGAAGTGATATTGCGTCAATTTTGAAATTTGTCTAGACAATGTTATACGTTCTACATAATTTACAGTCAACTGTGTAGACTTTCGCTGGCATGATCTTGACATGAGGGCCGGGTTGAAATTCCGAACTTTGAATGCGCCGACGGTTTAGAATTCCTAATTTTAATGTTCCAAAATTACGAGCTTCGTCAAGATTACGCCAGCGAAAGTCTACACAGTTGACTGTAAATGATGTAGAACGTACAACATTGTCTAGACAAATTTCAAAATTGACGGAAAATCACTTCTTAATAAAAAAAATTCTTGAAATAATTCGTCGATTTATTGAAAATTTTGAAACTTTTCAAACTTTCATAGTAGCCGAATTATTTTGACGGTGTTCCGATTTTCGGAGTTTTGGTCTTTCGTATAAAATTCATTCGGAGTTTTGATCTTTCGGGGTAGTATATTTTCGGAGTTTCGAGCGTTCTGATCATTCATAGTTTGGAATTTCAACCCGGCCCCATACCAACGATACTTTATCATTACCCAAAATCATTAATATCGCGACGAAAAAACATGAACATCGTACAAATAAATCTCCACGCATTGCGTTATCGTTTAGTCAGTGAATTTTCGATAAATTCATGCCTTTAAAAAAAATCAACGAGGCTGGTTCTCATTCGCACGAGTGTGCAAAAATTGTGTCGAATCGCGATCAGATCGAGGCAAACGTGCCACCGACACTTTTGTCGTATGTGTCACCAGAGAGTTAAAAAAAACGAGTAATCTTTCATTTCCGCGAGTTTGGCGAAATAATGGAAGGGGAGGATCACCTGGCTGGCTCACGCGACCGGATGATAATAATAGGGCAAGATTGTAATATATTAACGTCGAATTAGTATTGACTGATTGACCGGCCGCGACCGCGACCCCTGATAAACTCTCGACGAGCTTGCTCGTGCCGCGTTAACTTTGTGTCCACCGTGTATATATGTGTATGTGTGTGCGTGTGTGTGTGTGTGTGTGTGTGTGTGTGTGTGTGTGTGTGTGTGTGTGTGTGTGTGTGTGTGTGTGTGTGTGTGTGTGTGTGTGTGTGTGTGTGTGTGTGTGTGTGTGTGTGTGTGTGTGTGTGTGTGTGTGTGGGGCATTCCACACTAATTCGACCTGGGTCTGACCCTCGACCCCTCAAATCTGGTTCCCGATTTTTCCTATCATTACTTTCACTCTATCAAGCAATTACAATTTTTTTCAGATTTTTCCAAATAAATTAGAGCGCGTCATGAATTTTTGAATTTCTTTTTTTTGAACACCTCGATGGCCGTAATCGAAAAATCTGAAAAAATTCCCAAAAATACAGTGTCAGATATAAAAAATGTTGGTGTAAAATTCATAATGTCTGGGCTTTTGCTTCAACCCGTTTTTTAGCTTTTTGAGCAAAAAAAAATGAAAAAAATAAGAAGCAGAGGTCAATTTACTGTAGACAGTTTCTCGAAATTTTGTATGTATAATACTAGACTTTTAAAAAAATTTCTCCGATTTTTCTAAAGTGTATTTTGTAATTTTCGATTTTTTTTATCATGGTTGACAAAAACCCTAATTAGGGGTTGAAGCAAAAGCCCAGACATTATGAATTTTGCACCAACATTTTTTATATCTGACACTGTATTTTTGGGAATTTTTTCAGCTTTTTCGATTACGTCCATCGAGGTGTTAAAAAGAAATTCAAAAATTCATGACGCGCTCAAATTTATTTTGAAAAATCTGAAAAAAATTGTAATTGCTTGATAGAGTGAGAGTAATGATAGGAAAAATCGGGAACCAGATTTGAGGGGTCGAGGGTCAGACGCAGGTCGAATTGGTATGGAATGCCCCACATATATATATATATATATATATATATATATATATATATATATATATATATATATATATATATATATATATATATATATATATATATATATATATATATATATATATATATGACCCAATCATAGTGTACAACTCGACACGATGATGCTCTCGCCTTGTGAACCTCGGCGTCAGAGGCATTGAGGTTAATCAGTTCAAGCTCTGTGTCCTCCGAGACACTCTTCTTCGACTACTCTAAACGGATTCTTTCTAGTTTTTCGGTCGCAAAGAATTGATTATTATTTTTTATTCACGCAATTTATTATTCTCATTTTTATTCTCGTTATTATTTTATTTATTTATTATATACTCGTTATTATTCTTCTCTTGACGCAATATGTAAAATTCCGACCCACCAGCGATGCGCGCGACTGACGTGGCTGAAAATTCCACGCTATTTGGAAAAAGGGAGAAAATTAATTTGAAATATTATCGCTACGACATTTCCTCAAAGGAGTGTAATCGTAAGACGAGAAGTTTCCAAACTTTCAAACGTGATGTTACCTGGGGTTATCGATTTCGCAGTCCACCAGGGATCGAATGAAAATATCGCATTCGAGGAATCAGTCGGTGATTATGTTGACGAAGATCGAAGATAGTCTTTACTTGCCAACTTTACGATAGTTCGTTTCTTGGAGATATTTGTGTTTCTTCATCCGTTGGACGTATGTTACTATCCAAAAATGATGATCGAAATTCATACAATACTCGAGCATAATCAGTGTAATTCGCAGTGAATTTAGATGGAATATTTGTTTTTTCTTTTCTTTATATATCGGTCACGGCGAAGTCCAAGAACAACACTTTGGTCATCGGGGTTTAAAATTATTTATAATTTTTGGAACGTAGTTCCCCTTAAGGGGCTATACCAGTGTGAACGCTGAAAATTTGGGTGATTTTCGGGCATTTTTTGGAAGAAAAGTACTCAATTAAATGTTTCGGAAAATTGAAAATATATTTGGCTATATTTGACCTATATTACATAATTTTTTCATAGCAAAATATTGAGATCCAAGCGATTTATGCGCTACGTTCGGAGGCGCTAAAAAAAAAGTTCCTCCACTGCTGACATGATTCCGGTCGATTGAGTAGGTGAAACCGAAAAAGGAAAAATTTTTGTTAAACTGGAAGGTATTTCCTGTATAATGACGTAGGATTTTCGAAAAATATCAAAATCTAACAAAATGGCGTAGTTATGAAAAAAGTCTGCTTTCCTGCCTATAAAATGGTCGTTTTTTTCAATGCCAAGTCGTCACTTTTCATCTAATCAAAAATATCCTACGTCATTGTAGAGTAAATATATTCAAGAGAACTCAGTTCAAATTTCAAGTCAATCGGATAATTGCTCTTTAGTTACAATGTCAGCAAATTTGAAAAATCTCATTTTATATTCTTGATAGTATAAACTGTCGAACAAGGCGAAAAAAAATCGTTTTTTGAAAGTGTCACACTGGCCCCTTAAGCCCCACACACATAGCCCCTTAAGAGTGTTTATATCGAAATATAGAAATCGGTATTTGTTTTCGTAATGAATTATTTTTTTGATTATTGAACATTATATATATATATATATATATATATATATATATATATATATATATATACATATACATATACATATATGAAATATATGTGAAATTTCCAGTGATGTTTCGAAATAATTAACCTAGACCATCTCAAAAAATAAATTCCTTATGTGATGTCAATCATTTAAAAGTTTCCAATTATGAAAGTTAATTATTCCTAAGTATGTCGAAAGAATTACTTCAAAATAACTAACCTAAACCACGACGAAAAAATTAATTCATTATGAAATGTCAATTATTTAAAAGTTTCAATTGTGGACGTTAATTATTTCTAAGTAATTCGAAATAATTAACCTGAACCATGACAAAATATGAATTCACTATGAAAACAAACACCGTTTTTTAATATTTCAATATGAAAACTTCTAAAAGGAACTAAGTTTTTTTATACTTTTAAGTTATATATACATATATCGGGTAAGCCAACAACTAATAGCAGTAGAAATATTTTCTAACCTATCAGACTTAGGAGAAAACTTTTCCTACGATAGTTGCATAGTTCGAAGTGTCATCAAGTGGTGGGTACGAGGTTTATCCAGGTGGAGCCACTTCGAAGATATCAAAGTTATCTCTATTTTGTTCTATGACACCACTACTTTTTTCACAATTTCATCAAGGAACTGAAAATAAGTTCACACACCAAATTTCTAGATCATCGATCAAAATTTAGTGTAAGTAATCGATAAAAAAGAAATGTCAATGTCTTTAGCCTAGAATCGATTGAAAAAACAGTGCCAAACACTTACTCCTATAAAAGGTACTCAAAGTGATGGCTACGACATTCAATGCACGCTTGTAATCTGATTCGCATCGATTGTCTTATTGATCACGTCAGTCTGTATTCACGAACAGGCTCTAATTGAGATTTCAATAATTTAATACTAAACAAGGTCCAGGTAAGTCGTACGGCTTTGTTTTCATTGTTCGCAACTAAGAATCTTATCAACTTGTTTTGGAAAGCAGTCGCAAGATTGTGATTTCCATAATAATGTGTGTTCTCTTCAAAAGTATTACGACAGAATTTCCTTCTGTTAGTACAGAATCAAATTTTCACCAAAACGTTTCCTTATCTGGCGCAAGTTGATATGGTATCAATTTACAGAGAATGTCACAAAAATGCAACGCAAGCGGCAGATATGCTCTTTGTAAATTAATTGAATTTTTTAAATTGTTTCTAAGCTAAAAACATTGAAGTTTATTTTTTATCGATTTTTTAATACTAAATATTGATCGATCATGTCGAAATTTGACGTGTGAACTTATTTTTAGTTTCTTGATAAAATTCTGAATAAGACATAGTCGTCCCACTTGGCAAAACTCTTGTAGGAAAAGTTTTCTCCTAAATCTGATCGGTTAGAAATTATTTCTGCTGCTAATAGTTGTTATATATAATAGTCTCACCCCGTAACAATATATGGAACATTCCACGCCATTTCACCTAGCCCGTTGCCCCGACCATTTTTGGTTTTCCTGATTTTTTTATAAAATTGTACCCCATGCAAGGAATATCCACATAAATTTTTAGATTTTTATCTCTTCTCTTTTAGGAGTTATAATTTTCCAGAAAATGCCGATTTCGGATGTTTTGGAAACGTTTAAACGCTGATAACTCCTGAACTAATTGAGATATCGATAAATGTCACTTCATAATTTTTTCATTTTAAAGCATACTTTCGTTAAATAATATGAAAAAAATATCAATGATAAATGTCAACGTTTTTTTTTCTTCTGAAGTGAAAAGAATTTTTTTAAAGATGATTACCATTTTTTATTTTTTTCAAAAAAATCTCTAAAATAGAGTGACCCATTCTATGATTTTTAAGACTAGTCTCATTGTGGGCCCATTTTTCCTTCTATTTTTTTTTTCGAATTAATCGTATTTTTTTAGTAGATTTTTATCATTTTAGTCGTCAGGCCTGAAACGGTTTATTTTTTATTTGTGCTGAATTTAACGAAAAAACTTATTTTATATTCTAAATATTTTTTGGAAAATTATAACTCCTAAAAGAGAAGAGATAAAAATCTCAAAATTGGTGTGGACATATGTATACATATTATTGGACAATTAACATGAACGTTGACAAATGTCGCATTAGGCTCCATATTATGAAGAGTCTGACAGTATTCTACATATGTAAGCTCCGAAATATCTTCCGAATTTCTTACCATTTTTCAAAAACAGTCTCCATATCGTTACGCACAAGGGCAATGTGAGTTATTACGTTTATCTTGACCATATCGCGTGAGTAATCTTTTCGGGAAACCATCGCGATATCTGTCTGACAACGTGATGAAAAAGTTCATTTTCAATAGTCGACAATGCGCTGCACGGGGAACTTACACGAAGACGGTGTATTAATCGGTGACTCGATTGCGCCTAATTAACAGAACACACGTCGTCGAGTTTCGTAACAAATGCACGCTCGAAAAAATTACCAAAGTCAATTTACTTCCAATAATATTTTTTCCAAACCATCGGAGTTATAATTGAACCATCGATCGTCCACATAAACGGCAACAGAAACGATTTCCACTACTTATCAACTATTCAACGAGGTACGAGAAATTCATATAATTTTTTTTTTCAATCTGGATCATAGTGAAAATATTGCGCAGGAAGATGAAAGAAATTATGTGTACAATCGACATGTACAAAACATGTTTTCTAAAATGTTCTAAAAACATTTAGAAGACATTTTCTAAAAACATTTTAGAAAAACTTCTAAAATGTTTTTTGTAAGCATTTTGAAAAATCTTGATGTCAGTCTGTTTACATAGGCGTAAACGTCATCAAAATTTTTTCTGCGAAATTTGCGATCGCTGTGCATGGCACGTTGTTTGCATTCGTCATTGTATATCCCGAAATACGGTAGAATTAAATTTTTCGTCGAGTTTGCATATGTTTGAAATAGCATCGCTGCATTCACTCGCCTGACACACAATTTAGTAGATCAGCGTTGCAATATACGTGCAAAAAACACGGACATTGCACAAGATCGTTATGAGCTCAAAAATGTTCAGTCGAACTGTTCCGGACGTATCGTTCATTCTGGGCCAGTTTCGAGCACTTTCCATTCGTCATTGTACACTAAATGTTCGAAAGAAATGCGGTAAAGTCTTCATCAATTATCGTAAAATGGGGTTAAATTGACATTAAGGGGCTATACCAGTGTGAACGCTGAAAATTTGGGTGATTTTCGGGAATTTTTTGGAAGAAAAGTACTCAATTAAATGTTTCGGAAAATTAAGAATATATTTGGCTATATTTGACCTATATTACATAATTTTTTCATAGAAAAATATTGAGATCCAAGCGTCTTATGCGCTGCCTTCGGAGGCGCCAAAAAAAAGTTCCTCCACTGCTGACATGATTTCGGCCGATTGAGTAGCTGAATCCGCAAAAGGTAAAAATGTCGTTAAACTGGAAGGTATTTCCTGTACAATGACGTAGGATTTTCGAAAAATATCAAAATCTAACAGAATGGCGTATAGTTATGAAAAAAGTCTGTTTTCTTGCCTATAAAATGGTTATTTTTTTCAATGCCAAATCGGCAATTTTCATCCAATCAAAAATATCCTACGTTATTGTAGAGTAAATATATTCAAGAGTACTCAGTTAAAATTTCAAGTCAATCGGATAATTGCTCTTTGAATTACAATGTCAGTAAATTTGAAAAATGTAATTTCGAGAAAAACGCGTTTAAAGATTTAACTATCGATTTTTGCAAGATAAAATTATATAAATGATAATGATATTCTTGAAAGTATAAACTGTCGAAAAAGGCAAAAAAATATCGATTTTTTTTAAGTGTCACACTGCTATAGCCCCTTAAGGGTAACGTTGATAGTTTTTGGGGCTACTTTAACAAAGCGCCAAAATACGGTTTCGACTAATTCTTTTTTAACTTTTTTTTTCTAATGTTGCTCAAATTTGTTGCTCAAGTTTATTATAATGTTGTTAAAGTTGATTGTAACGTTGCTCAAGTTGATTTTGATCTCAATTATAATTATCAGACTGAATAAGTGCCTATAATAGTATCCTAGGTACTCGATATTTTTATGTAAAAGGTTTCCTTAAGGGGTCTGCTCATTTTAGACGCCAAAAAGGCTATTTTCATGAATTTTTTTGATAGGTTTACATTATAGTTATTGATATAAAAGTTGTTACACTCAATATATACACTTTCGAAGTACATTTAAAATTTTTTTAATGCATTAATGTAACCCAAACAAACTTTAAACGCGTTTTTCTCGAAACAACGTTTTTCGACGGCTTGTTGATAAAATCTTCAAAACTACTGAACCGATCCTTATGAAATGTTAACCACATATTTTTTACAATTATAGCTATAGGGCATGTCACGGATTTTTTTAAATTTTGATATTTACTATTTTTTTTGCCAAAAACGGTGAAAAAAACATTTTTTTGGTTTTTTTCATACTGAATCTAAAACCGTCTGATTTTTTTATTTCGGATTATCCATGATTTCATCAACAGCGCAGACCTACAATTTTTTTAGGACATTTTTTAACTACCATTTTTGTCTATAAATAGTGACTTGAAGAAATTAAAAAAAAATTTAATGTATTTCGAAAGTGTATTTATTAAGTGTAACAACTTTGATATAAATATCGATAATATAAACCGATTAAAAAAATGCATAAAAATAACCTTCTTTAGCGTCTAAAGTGCGAAGTCCCCTTAATAAAGATGACAATTTGATTGTAAAAAATCGTTGTTTTTCATTGAATTCCATGTATAATGCATAAATCATTAATGTTTTACTCAAAATGATGTCATAGTAACCCTTAATCTTTGACGTAAGTTGCATTTCAATGCATTATCAAAGAAACCCCACATTCGAGGTTATTTTGACACTTTGAAAATATATATATATAAAATTGTGGGGGGTAGTGGGGCTTGACTTTCTTATACATTTGGTAGCTGAAGGACACATTGTTCTATTGGAGCAAAAAAAGTTGGAATTTAGGATGTTAAAAAAAAGTCACCTACAAAAAACTTCCAAAACCTCTTCAAAGACACTCCATTTTACAGTCTTGAGCAGTAATTTTTTTGTCACTGAATCAAGGAACCAAAAATAAGTTCACACACTAAATTTCACGATGATCGATCAAGATTTTGTATTACAAATCGACAAAAAAGTGATTTCAATGTTTTTAGCGTAGAATCAATTTTAAAAAACGGTGCAAACATTCATCACTTAAACACTCCTATATAAGTGTGAACTTATATAGTACTTATACACGTACTTACTGATGAATGAATGGTAAAAAAAACTCTTGTGTCCACACTATACTCCAAGAAGCGGCATACAGAAAGCAGTAGATACCGGGGGTTCCATTTAAGGGGTTAGACTACTGTGACGACCCGAAAGTCAGAGTCATATAGAAAAATTAATTTTGAAGATGTAAGATGATAGAAAAATCGTTTGGATATTTATTTGTATGTACATTAACAAAGTTGTCTGCCACATTTCGTAAAAAAATATTAATTGCTTAAGAAGTTATAAACAATCTCGTGAACGACCTTTGAACTCAACGGTGTACTTGACTTTGGCGACCCGGTTGATATGAAAAAAAATTCTTCTACAAGATAATATTGGCTAAGCCTTGACCGAGCTTTTTTGTTATCGCGTTTCCATTATTAAAAGAAAATTTTTGAATATTTTTCGATTTTTCGAAGAAAAATGAAAACATTATTGTTAATAACTAATGAAAAAAATGTTACGAACAAAAACGTCGGTTAAGACTAAAATAATATTACACTGAATAAGTGTATCAAATTTCAAGTAAATCCATGTTTTAGTTCTCGTTCGGCATTTTCACAATAGTCTAACCCCTCAAGGATTTTCGGGACAATTGACGATGTTACCACTTGATTCAAATGTATACAGTAACTTCTTTGTCATATGCACCCTCCAAATTTTTAATTGACCGTCTACACCATTTCTATAAAATTTACAATCGAAGAAACACTTTTCAACATAGGGAGACAGTTTTACGCACGAAATAGTGTGAAAAAATGTTTAAAATGTTATGAAAAACTGTAAAATCACTCGCTGTCAAATCAACTGTCAAACCAATTATGACAATTTCGTTTCCCTTTACATTATGAAAATTAGGCATCACCCTATGTTAAAAAGTGTTTCTTCGATTATAAATTTGCCAGAAACGGGCTAGACGATCGATTCAAAATTCAAAGGGTGAACTCAGTATATGACGAAGAATTTACCGTATAAATTTGGATCAAATGGTAACATATCGCGAATTGTCTCTCCTTAATACGCAATAGAAGATGTACCACGTGACGTACCAATGTGAGATAGCTGAACGTTTTTTAAACATTTCTCAAAGATTCATAATAATCCGGGCACAACAAAATCGTCAAGCTCTGCGCCCGTGAATTCTACAGAGCCTGATACTTTTGTTTTCACACAGACTTAACCATCTATGAGATAACAGGGTTCGAAAATTTGTGAGGTTATGTTGATCTTGTATTGTACATGCCCTTGAGAATAACAAGGCTGCTGACGAGTCTGAATTGCACTTTCCATGCTATTAACTTCGTCGACTCGACCAATAGGGTATTTTACTCTAGTAAGAAAAATACTAAAAACGTACAAATAAGGTACTTTTCGCAATAAGCAATCAAATAATGTTGGTTTTAGTTTATAAAAAACCCAAAACAAATTTTATAATTCATTTTCAAAAAAAAAAAATACTTTTTTTATCTGTTCAACGAATATGCGAAACGGTAGCCACCATAATGGATTCCGACGTGACGTCATGACATAGCAAACAAAGAAAGCGGCAGACGTATTACTCTCTAACCTGTGAAAGAAAGCGTCAACAACTATACATTCTTGTTTGTCATAGATAATTGCAAATTTTCAAATAGTTATCCGTAGTTTAAAAAAGTACAGATGAGTTTTTTCGAACAATGACTTTGGATCTCTTCTCGCAAGTTTTAACCAAGTCTTCCTCATATTTATATCACTTGGCATTTTAATCCACAACTTTCCTGGTGCTTTACACCAGTATTCTTACATTTAGGAACAACACACCAATGATACGAATTGTAACTCATTTTGAACCAAAAAATGTACGTATTCGCAACTAGCGCAGCGTCTGTTTACTATGCAAGTGACGTCACGAACCGAAGCAGCATGGCGGCAATCGTTTTCGCCAGTTTTCGCGCGCAAATTTGAAATGCAAAATTTAAATGCATTTTTACGGCACTTATCGATTTCATAAGATGAAAATAAAAATTCAAGTAGTTTATTACCACCAAAGGATCAAATTGAGACACCCTTTAAAAAGGGTGTAATACCCTATTCCACGAAGATCGTCCCCTACTATTCCTATACCATGAACGAAAACACCTTTTGTCCCGGCTTTTTAGTTCTTGAAATCGCCACTGCCTAGCGTTGGCTGTTGTGTGACAGCCTTCGGCTCTAAATACTCCGATCAGCGGAACGATTCGATACTGTCGTGGCTTTCGCCTGTTATCGTTATGGCGACATTATTTATTGTGTTCAAATGGAAAATCATTAGAACGGAAAATCATTCCAAATATATCAATAGACTTTTATTCATGTAAGATATTCGAAACACCGGCGCAACATGCATATATATGCATGCCTGTCACACGACTACTAGCGCCACAGTGCGGCAAGAACATTTTGCGAACAGCATTCATCTACCAGTGTCAGGGGGCTGGCCCCGTCCGAGACTGACATCCCAGGTAGCAAAATGTTATCTATATGGTATCCGAAAGATATCCCAAAACGGGTATGGATACCTTTTTGGTTGTCCAAAAAGATGCCAGTTTGGATTATAGTACCACTAATGACCGCTTCGCGGATAACTTATTTGTATAAAATAGGTTAACGATACGGCAACTTTTAATGGTTGACAAATTGACAACCAGAGGTTAACTTTTATCCGTCGCCGGTACGTTAGCCTTAAGTTATCAAATCGACATATCCGAAAGATATCTTCTTAAAGGCATGAGAATGCCAAGATGTTATAGGCATCTAAAAGTTGTCCAAAAGGCATCCGTAATGTTGACAAAACGACGTTCAAACGGCGTCAAAAAGTCCTATCGAATGGATATCTATTTATTGGCGATATATATATATATATATATATATATATATATATATATATTTCTTGATCAAAATCAACTTATTAATAGTCTAGGATATTTAATATAGCCCAATATTACCTATTTTTAGTTATTACATGGTAAACATCGTTAATAACCAAAAATAAGTAATATTGGGCTATATTAAATGTTCTAGACTATTAATAAGTCGATTTTGATAAAGAGATCGATAAGATAGTATTATGACGGGTTTAAAGAGGGTCGGGAATTAAATGTTAGCTGGTCAATGAAAAATAAAATGTAATTTAATATTACTAAACAATACATTAATTGTTTGTAACGAATATTGTGAGTGGGAAATATCGTTGCAACGGCAAGACATGTGGAATAAATCTATTTTATCCTATTCTATATTCATTGTTTTTCATTGTCGTTAGGGGGGTAGCTTTTGTCAGTCACCAGTTGCCTAGCCGCCAACCGGTCGCCCCCACGGCGAAGCCAATTCGCGATGCGATTTTCGATATCCTTTAGTCGCGTCACGGAATGTGCTTCGTACGACATCTGAAAAAGAAAATGAACAAATATTATGAATAGAATTTTATTAAACGTGCGATGACGTCTTTGCAGCGAATGACTTTACAAAATATTGAAACAATAAGATATTTATTTATACGTCTAATATATACGTACCGATAGTACGTTTACTCAAATTTTGATACGTACCGATAGTACGAGTTACTCAAATTTTGGCGTCTGCTAGAAGAAAACTGCCGGCGCTGTAAATAATTCTCTGTATAACCTAAAAAGCAAACGTACGCTTTTAGAATACAAGAAACGTACATTAAATATACATATATCTACTCACCGAGGTATATATACTCGAGTGTATTTGTTTAAACACTTTCTCGTTTTTATTTATTATTTTTTCACACTTTGCACTATACACCAGGACGCGAGCCGGTGAGAATATAATGGCCTCTGTATACGCGATTTGCGATGAGCGATGAGCGATATCCAATGGGAGCTCAGGTATTCCGGAAACGCCCTAGGAAAGTGAAGCTCCCATTGGATATCGATCATCGCCCGTCGCTCATCGAGCGCAGTGTGCAGAGGCCATAACAGTCATCCGTTGTCATCTTTCGGACAACATTTAGATGCCTTTTCGCTATCTCCCGCCAATTCCAAATACGTCAAAAAGACAGCATATTACCGATGTCCGAAAGATATCATTAAAAATACATCTTTTGTGATTATTCTTTAGGATATCCTTCGGACAACGTTTAATTAGATACAATAGATAACAGCAGACAGATAACTTTTTGATTCCTCAAAATAGTTATCAATTGGATAACACCGACAAAAGATATAAAAAAGATCATTTCACGACAACATTAAAAGGGATGTCGTTTGAAAGATTTCGAATAGTTATCTTACGGTAATGTCTCAAAGATAACCTGAAAATGGTAACTTGTCGGCGTCAATCGGACATCTATGCTACCTGGGATGTTGGCAGGTCCGAGCCACGCATACAGGTCTGGAAACTCCTAGGGTGGGGAGTGACTCAGATAATAAGGCAAACAGGCAATTCTCGCTTCTGCCACCCGAAGCGCTGGTAGGTAGAAGTTAGCCAATCAAACGCAGGTCCGAACAGCTGTGCAAAGACGCAGATTTTTCGAAATAAACCTAGTCTATTCGGTTTAGCTACACTTTCTACACTTTCAATAGATACAGTAATAGAAAGTCCTCAGAAGGCGTAAAAAGTGTAGAAAAGTGTAGCCAAAACGAACAGACCCAATATTTGTAAGAGCGATATAAATGGAAAATGATTATTTTTTCACTCCTGAACTCCCAGGCAAAATGAGAATTATTATTTCAGTAGAGTGTATTTCTCGTATGTTCGAACTTCTGTAATATTTTTATTTGGTCTTTCGCCATTTGAGTAGATGGGGTATGAACAAATGTGTGCGGTCTAAATTTGTGTTCCTTATAATTTATGTTTATTCTTAGTATATTGCATTGCTTGTTTGTTTCTACAACTTTCATTTTTGCTTTTGCTTTTTTAACAATGTTAATAAGAACCTGAAAATAAATAAAATGGAAGGGGAATAAAAACGAATGAACCCATTGTGTATGTTTAAAAGGTACCGTTTTTAATGATTTCTCAGTTTGGCGAGTTTGTTGTTTACAAAACATTGTTTTTGCCGTTTTTGGTTTTGTTGATAGGCGAACTAGCGCATCCGCAATCGAATATAATGAAATATAGCAAAGGATAAGGCCGGGTTCACACTATGCGGTTCTACCGAAGCGTTTCAAGTAGTTTAGATTTCTAAAAACGTTGTGAACACGTGTACTGGCTGTCAGGAGGTTATGTTTCCATTTCTGTATGTCTATATCTACAAGAGTACTTCTACTTGACAGCGCTTGCAGTGGATAAATGACGAACTACGTTTTTGCCTCACTAACGATGACACTTTCCACCGTGCAAAAACCCCGGAGTTTCGAGACCTGTATGTAAGACCGTGGTCCGAGCAAACGACGCATTCGCACGAGCGAGGTTAGCCGGAGTAACCTGCGATCAGCTGATCTCCCCCGTGCTGCCAGAAAAACACGCGCGCAAGGATTCGCCTGCGAATCTACCTCGTTCCAATGGCGCGCAATCTGATACAAACAATAAACAAATAAGCAAACGCCTAGAACAATTAACAATGGTGACCGCTACTTGGAAGACACAATCCAACATGCTCCTGCCGTTTATCGTACAATTATGCACACGTAAGCACATCGAGTAACTTTATCTTCGATTATCGCGATATGGGAATGCAGGTTTTTCGTATCGCTTCCAACGATGAAAAAAGTGCAACGTGGACTCGCGTCCACGTACTCCTGACGGGGATAATTAGTTTAACGCCAATCGTTGCGAGATTACCGCAGGTGCCAGCTCAGCTGTCAATGGAAAATAAGTCTACCAAAATCTTCCAATTTTTGACAAACTATCAAGACCCAATAGACCCAATAGTCAATACTGACTGTTATATTTTGAAAAATTTCGCTAAATAAATAACTAATCAAACGTCCAAGATTCGACGTAACGTAATAAAGAAATAGAGAGAAAAATAGCGACATTCGCAAGCTGCCTTTTCAATGGAAGATTGTGAATATATCTGAATTTAAGTAGGTGACGGTAAGTATTCCGCTT